>JAJJWW010013207.1:600000-953296 GCA_023531295.1 Papaver armeniacum
AGTTCCAAACACTTAGTTCCAATATTCACTTCTTTGGTTTGCATTGCCACGTAACCCACTTCGGTTCTCCCCCATTAAGGGATTATTTTCTTCTCCCAGCATGCTTTTCCTAATTTTTCAAAACCTTGTACGGCTAAGATTTGCATCTTAAATGGGAAGATGGCCGTTGATTGTCCATTGAAAGATGCATAATAAAGAATGTTTATTGATTGATTTCATGAGCCGGGGAAAATTTAGTGTAGCCGCATGGGGAAGGCCAACACGGCATGGCATGTCTCTTCGGTTGTTTTGTGTGTCGTTTCAAGGTGGCCGGCATGCCGTTGCGATTGGCACATGTGGGGCCAAGGGTTTGGCATGCCGTAGGCGCATGGTGTGGCTAGCATGGTTAGGGCCAAGGAAAGGTGCGGTTGGCTTGGCTAGCATGTTTGGCATGCCTTGGCGTGGTAGATGTGGCTGGCATGGTTTGTCATTGGCACGGTGGTGCGGCTAGCATGGTTGGCATGCCTTGGCGCGGTAGACGTGGCTGGCATGGTTTGCCATTGGCACGGTGGCGCGGCTAGCATGGTTGGCATGACTTGGTGCGGTAGATGTGGATGGCATGGTTTGTCATTGGCACGGTGGTGCGGATAGCATGGTTGGCATGCCTTGGCGCGGTAGATGTGGCTGGCATGGTTTGCCATTGGCACAGTGGTGTGGGAATTAGGGTTTGGCCTGTCGAAACCCTAATTAGTATTAAAAAAGGTACCCTTGTAATTTTCTCGCAGACATATTAAAGGGTTCAATAAATGCACTTAGTGGAGACATTATTACTCAAATTCTGTGATGTCACTGTCCGACTAGGGTTTTACGATTTTAACCCTAAGCTAAAAACCACCATCAACAGTTAGTTAACTAGCATTTCTTGTGTAGGCATTCGATTAGACTTGAATAACCGAAACCTTACTTCGATAAGTCTAACTAAGATCAGAATTAACTTAGTTTATCTTATCCGGAATCGAATTGGACTAAACAACTCATCCCGTACACATATTATTTCGTTAAGCCATAAATAATTCTTACAAAACAAAATAAATCAACTTGCATAATTATTCACCTCAACCGGAAGCAATTGAAACAACATAGACATTATAAGCGCCGCAATTGCACCGTAATTTTGTAAGCCTAAACGATTGATACCATACAAAAGCAAGATAACAATAGTTTTTCGGGTTAATTGGTTTTTGATACTTACATTTTGACCAATATTAGTGTTTGGTCTAACTTTTGTCCAAATTAGGGCTTGGTACCTGGACCTAACGTTGACTTCGATCGACTCTGTTAAATTTATTTTAATTAAGTTTATTATCTAAATATTTATGCATTGACTATGTTACCCTTGTTGGCACACATACTTTTTACATGCTTTTTAATTCTAACCTAACCCAACTCTCCATCTCACTCTCTTTTCTTCCACCCCTCCTTCTTGCTTCCATCTTCAGAGAAACCCATCGGAGAAAATTATTTCTCTAGTACAATCTCATATCCTCCATTCTACATCGTCATCTTCCTTAATTAGATTTCGCCATTTCCACTTCCAAGTGTAACACCAACCACCCCACCCCCACCCCCCACACCTCACCCACCCACCTCACCAATAGCTACCATACCAATTCAAAAATAAAAAATAACAACCCATTCAGTAAATCAGAAATTGGGGTTTTGATTTGATTCAGTAATTAAGGATTTTGTTTAATTCCGGAACTTTTTTTTTTTTTTTGATTCCGGAAAGTTTCAACTTCGTGAAATTGGAATTATGATTTGTTTCAGTAAATTAGGTTTTATTAAATTCAATAAATTATGATTTTTGTTTGATTCGGAAATTAGGGGTTCGATTTTGTGAAATTGGGGTTTTGATTTGAGATTTGAAGAGTAATTGATCTATTGGCTTTGCAATTTTGGATTTCTTCTATCAGAAATTTGGATAAACTAAAAATAAAAACTAGGGTTTCTGAGATGGGGTATTGGAGGGTGAGAGTGAGTTATCACCGTCTCTGTCAATGGAGAGGAAGAAGAAGCTTGTGTTGCATACCAATTTATATTGTTGGACCAACTGAATTTGATTTCCGGAGAAGCTTAAAATTACAGAAGGTATGAGTTTGGGGATTTGGGATTTTATAATTGTTTTGTTTGTTGTGCTTTTGATTTTTTTTTATTTGATTGTATCTGTGGTTGATGCTGGATTATACCAGAGAGAAGAAGAATATGTTCAAAAATTGTATTAGTCTGTTGGGTTTTTGCTAATTACAGTCTTTGTGTTCTCGAAAGAAACTCGTTAATGGCGGTTTTGGTGCTCTCGAAAGAAACCAGGGAAGAACTATGAAAATGGAAATTTTGTAACACGTGTATAGGTTTTATTTTGAAATATTAGTTAAACTTAAGGATATATAAGTAAAAGCACTAATTAATAGACAACAATATGAGTCAATGAAAGTCAACGTGAAGTCCAAGTACCAAGCCCTAAGTTGGACAAAAATTAGACCAAACACTAACATTGGACAAAATGTAAGTATCAAAAACCAATTAACCCTAGTTTTTCTTAACCGGAATTAATTGAATCACACACACACATCAATTGTACCAAAATTTTGTAAGCCTAAACAATTGATACCACACAATAAAGCAAGATAGCAATAGTTTTTCTTAACCGGAACCAATTGAAACACACATACACACACACATCATGGAATAAATATCAATTGAACCGAAATTTTTTTAAGCAAAAGCAACAAATATATATAATATAAACTCAGGCTTTTCTTAAACAGGAAAACAAATAACTAACAAGATTGTTACCTCAAATTTCGCATCCACTTCTCCAATATGATTGCATCTTCGTCCTGGGAGAATTGATATCGAAATATCACCACGTTGTCATCCTTATGCATGAACAAAAGAATAACAACACACCTAAACCTTTACCAGAGAAAGGTTGAAAACCGGTTTTAACAATTGCAAGCAAAAGTTGAAAACCGTCGAAACACATATGCTTTTATGCTAAACCAAAACCGATTCAACATATTGTGACTTTTTCACATATTATTTCTATTAGAACCCCTCATAATCCTTTGATATAGCCTACCTACTACGGCTAGAACTTAATCCCGCTAAATTAAAAAGTCACCCAAACCATGAGGGTTCACAATATGAGATCGAATATTAAGGTAGTAAAACCGAAACCAAACATCCCATAAACTGAATATTCAAAGCAAAAAATATAAACATTCATTCATATGAATTTGCTTCTAGGAATCGGTTATAACACACGAATTCATACACAAAACAGTTTAACTTTTGCATACTTAGTCCGAATTCAGTGATCTTTGGCTCATTTTAACCATAAAAGCAAGAGCTACATAAATATGATCAGTAGATATCAACATCATAAACTCAAAATTACCGTTTCTATAAAAATCTCAAATATAGATAGATAATGTATGAGTATAGAAGAAAACCAATCTCCCTAAAGATGTTAATTAGTCATATAATAACCGAGAGATCATGTGCTCAGTTTTATCATGTGCTTCCTTACCTTTCAAAATATTGAGCACCAAGGTGAGCATGCACATATCAACACAACTAGGTTGTGTTGAGTTGATCCTTGTCTTGTACGTCACGAGTGACTAAGACCGAATCATCATTCTTGACCTCTTGCTTGGTTTGTTTTCTCTTGTTCCATCTCTTGTTTTTCTTATTTGACTTGTGATGAAGAGTGTCATTATCACAATCTTTACTAGTACAAGAGATTTCAGACATAATGTCTTTCTTTAGTCTTTCAAGAAGACTCTTGTAATTATTGTCACCAACAATTAACAACTGAGAGTCATTCTTGTGACTAACGTTTGGTCCATTCTTGGCTATGGAAGACTTAGGGACCCATTTAGAGTTGGGTTTCGCTGAAGCAGCTTTGTCCTTCATAATACCATTAGGATCATTGTCCTTTTGAATATTTTGTGAAGCACCCGTTCTCCAATTTGGAACATCAGATCTTGTCTTTGCATTTGAAACGTCATCTCTCTGTCTATAATTGGGTATTTTATGATATGACCTTGTCGAGTGATATGCACAATTTGAACTATCATTATAATAATTCTTTTGCCTAAACTTAGGACAATAACGATCTGAGTTCTTATGAGGAGAAAACTTAGCCAATTCGTTTGATACAAAAGAAAGTGCACCTTACATCTTACGAACTTTGCATCCCCATTGCAAGTGTCCATTATTACCACAATAATAACAATGCTTAGTATAAATATACGAAGTATGAGTTTTAGTGTTACCTTTTTGTGGATCCTCTTGCATTGGAGCTCGATGAGTGTTCTTCTTCTTCTTCTTAGCAGAAGTGCGCTCTTTGATTACTGCTGGTTGAACACTATTCTTAGGCTTGACAGACTTTTCTTCTTTACAAGAAATAGGAGCAACTTTATCATCAGTGGAAGCCTCTGATTGAGAAGAATTTGTAGCTTTGACAAATTTTACCTCTTTGCTAATATTTGAAGCATCTATTCCCTTATAGCCCAATCCTCGTGTATCACGATGATTTATACTTGCTTCTAACATTGAGGTTAACTTGTTTGAGTTTTCATTGGATTTTTTCAGTTCCAAATTTTCTTCTTCCAACGTCTTGATTTTATCAAGAGCCCCGGCTAGATCAGCCTCAAGGCGTTTTTCTCGTGAGATATATACACCTTCTTTCTCTTCAAAACTCTTTTGTTGAGACTTAATCCTTGCATCAGATTCAACAAGTTTTTCTTCCAACAAGTGAATTTTTTCAAGAGCAACATCACGCTCTTTCTCTAACAATTTTGTTTGAGAGAGACTAGCACTGGCTTTTTCTTCAAGACCCTGTACTTGTCGAGAATTAAACATAGCTTCTGATTCAGCACGTTTATTTTCCGATAAAAACAGTTCTCTTCGAAGATTTTCACATTCTAATTTCTTAGAATTTAGATCATTCGTACGATCTTTAAGAAGATAATCAATGGTTTGGTAACTGTTTGTACCCTATTAAAATAGTGTACGTGCGAACCGCACAAACTATTTGATATCGGTAAATACGGTTTATTGTGGAAACCGGTGGGTTTATTGAGGAAACCCGCATGGCTTATTGTGGAAGCCTAGCCCGGTTTATTGTGGAAACTGGTGGGTTTATTGTGGAAACCCGCATGGCTTATTATGGAAGCCAAGCCCGGTTTATTGTGGAAACCCGCATGGCTTATTGTGGAAACCCGCATGGCTTATTATGGAAGCCTAGCCCGGTTTATTGTGGAAACCGGCGGGTTTATTGTGGAAACCCGCATGGCTTATTATGGAAGCCTAGCCCGGTTTATTGTGGAAACCGGTGGGTTTATTGTGGAAACCCGCATGGCTTATTATGGAAGCCTAGCCCGGTTTATTGTGGAAACCGGCGGGTTTATTGTGGAAACCCGCATGGCTTATTATGGAAGCCTAGCCCGGTTTATTGTGGAAACCGGCGGGTTTATTGTGGAAACCCGCATGGCTTATTATGGAAGCCTAGCCCGGTTTATTGTGGAAACCGGTGGGTTTATTGTGGAAACCCGCATGGCTTATTATGGAAGCCAAGCCCGGTTTATTGTGGAAACCGGCGGGTTTATTGTGGAAACCCGCATGGCTTATTATGGAAGCCTAGCCCGGTTTATTGTGGAAACCGGCGGGTTTATTGTGGAAACCCGCATGGCTTATTATGGAAGCCTAGCCCGGTTTATTGTGGAAACCGGTGGGTTTATTGTGGAAACCCGCATGGCTTATTATGGAAGCCAAGCCCGGTTTATTGTGGAAACCGGCGGGTTTATTGTGGAAACCCGCATGGCTTATTATGGAAGCCTAGCCCGGTTTATTGTGGAAACCGGCGGGTTTATTGTGGAAACCCGCATGGCTTATTATGGAAGCCTAGCTCGGTTTATTGTGGAAACCGGCGGGTTTATTGTGGAAACCCGCATGGCTTATTATGGAAGCCTTATCCGGTTTATTGTGGAAACCGGTGGGTTTATTGTGGAAACCCGCATGGCTTATTATGAAAGCCTAATCCGGTTTATTGTGGAAACCGGTGGGTTTATTGTGGAAACCCACATGGCTTATTATGGAAGCCTGGATTTGGGTTTATTGTGGAAACCCGCATGGCTTATTATGGAAGCCTGGATTTGGGTTGTTAGGGAAACCCGTGGGTTTATTATGGAAACCCACTAGGCTTATTATTGAAGCCCAAGAGCCTTGAATAATTATTTATTTATAATTATTAATGATATTTGAGATAAATGCAGGATCCTAAATAAAGAGGATAATTATCTTAAATACTTATAATTATTATTTAAGATAAATATTATTTAAGATAAATAAGGATTATGGTAAATATTAGGGTTTATCATGAATCTGGATGTTATTTGAGGTTTATACAGATGAGGGAAGTTATTAGGATAACTATCAAAACCCTAAAGCTACATCTAATTTCTGCCTATATATAGAGGCTAAATCTCAACACAAAAGGTACACAACTTCTTTCCTTTTCCTGACAACCTACTTGCATAGAACATCCGCTGATTTTAGCATCGGAGTGTTTTTGCAGGTACCCCCACCTTTTTTGATCAATTGTTTGGAGATTCTTCATCAACGGCGGCGATTCGATCACCATACACACATCTCGAAGAATGTTGGGGTGATTAATTTTGCACCAACATCTTTTGGCGCCGACTAAGGGGAGCACAAGAAAAGATCGTGTTCTCCGGGTATTTTTGAAACTAGGGTATCAGGGTACTGTTCACGGAGTACTGTTGACGGAGGTTACTGTTTACGGAAGTGCTGTTTACACACGGGTTATTGTTCACGCGAAGGTTACTGTTCACGAGTGGGATACTGTTCATACGTGGGGTTACTGTTCACGGAAGTACCGTTTCACGCGTGGGTTTACTGTTCACGCGAAGTTATTTTTCACTCAACTGCAGATCGTCGATGAAGACGTGCCACATCAGCATATGTCCACGTTGGCTAATGACATGTCAGCGAGACATCCCAGTCAGCATTGCAATGTCAGCATGTGAGCCACTTCAAGTTCAAAGGGGCAGTTGGGCAGTTCAAGAAAAAGAAAAAGATAAAAAAATGTGAGCAAGGTGAGGGTCGATCACGGGACCCTGAACTCGTTGTCTCCATCAACAACCATCTGTGCCAGTTGCTGTTTGTGCAATGAAACATGACTTAGTAAGATTATTCTTTGCAGCTCGCGCTTCATTCAAACCTTGTTTCGTCAATAACTTCTCCGTTTTAAGTCTGAATTGAGTGATTTTTGGCTCGTTGGAATCCTCTTTGAATTTCCTACAACATGGAAGCAAAAAATCCAGTGTCCGAGAAACTTTTATATGCACTTGGGGCAGCAACATGATCGAGTTCGAGGTTCGTCGATAGCGACATGATCGAGTTCGAGGTTCGTGGATAGCAACATGATCGAGTTCAAGATGAGGATTGCTTAGATCCTTCAATATTTAGCCTTGCATCACTTCACAAGCACTTGAAGCCTCACCTTGCACGTGAGCACATAAGTCTTGCTCTTATCGCAAGCATAAAATCTCGTCTTGCATGCGAGTATGAAAGACTTGCACCTTGGCAAGCACACAGTCTCGTCGAACCACGAGCCCAATGCCCGATATTGGTACAAAGACTCGTACTCAACACAAGCAACAACCAGTCTCCCCGAGCAGCAGGCGATAGCCTTGCTATTACAGTTGGGGGCGTCTTTATAATGTCCTTCTTGAGCGATTCCAAAAGGAAAAATCATGATGGAACCAGAAATAAGAAGACAACGGAAAGATATGTGATCATAATCCCAGATCCATCTAGCAAGTGAGGATCAGATATTATAGATCTAGTTTCTGCTTCACATGGGGGCGTCTTTGCTATTTGTAAATATCTCTACAGATATTGGGGGCGGCTAAAGTGACGCCTAGCATGCAATCAAAACCAACATGGTTAAGGAAGTCAAACAATAGGACACATCATTTTCAATATCACTGGAAGTAATGAGGCGACTAAGGTGGAAGGAACGAACACCTGGGGAGGTAAGTCTTCCCCGATTACATTATAAATCAAGTCTATAGTCACAATTGAGAACAATTTTTGCATGTATTTATTAAAGAAATACGTGCAATGTCTTTCTATAAAAGAGGAAGACAAAGACGGAGTATTTTGGTTATTAAAGGAAATAGTTACCATCTCTTTATAATAAAGGGAAAGAGAAGAATAAAGTGTTTCAATAAGAGCTGAAGCTAAAAACAGAGCGAATCAAGCGAAAGGAAAATATTAAAGATTGCATGTATTTATTAAAGAAATACGTGCAATGTCTTTCTATAAAGGAGGAAGACAGCGGCGAAGTATTCGATTGTTAAGGAAATAGTTGTAATCTCTTTCTAATAAAGGGAAGGAGAAGAAGAAGAAAGTATTTCAATAAAAGACGAATCAAAAGGAGAAAACGAAAAGCGCGAGGTGGAATGAAAGAAAGGAAATGTATGACGAAGAGCTAGAGACAGTCAACCTGTACACCAGAGATTGTCGTACATTCATTATTCGCAGACACACGAGCATTGAGTCGGCAAATTATAGGCCAGTACGGGAAAAAATGGGCAACCAATGTGCCTAGAAACTTACGGGAGCAACCTGCATTCGAAGTGAGGTATGTTCTCAAAGTCGAAGTTGATTTATTAATTTAATCCTGATAATTTTTCTATCAAAGAGAAAAACCAAGGAAACCCTTCATTCACCATAAGGGTGGGAGATGAGATTAAAGAAGATTTACAAGACCAACACCGAGGTCATATGTTAGCTAATGGAAGAGAAAGAGAACATAACATGCCAATCTGTTTGGCATTTGGGTAATTACTATATGGAGTTTTAAATAAATTATTGGTACTTTGAACATGTTTGGTGATTTGAGATGGTTAAGTACATTTTTGGTACTTTGAATTATCAAGCCGAGCTCGGGGAGAGGCCACACAACAAGCTGGCCAAGGCCACAAAAGGTTATCGGATAAGCAGCATATGGCAAATTTGAATGAGCCGCGAAGGTTAGTTCTTCTTTTGATTTTCTTAATCCATCAACATGTTGAGAATTAAGAGGGGGCGATGTTTGTACCCTATTAAAATAGTGTACGTGCGAACCGCACAAACTATTTGATATCGGTAAATACGGTTTATTGTGGAAACCGGTGGGTTTATTGAGGAAACCCGCATGGCTTATTGTGGAAGCCTAGCCCGGTTTATTGTGGAAACTGGTGGGTTTATTGTGGAAACCCGCATGGCTTATTATGGAAGCCAAGCCCGGTTTATTGTGGAAACCCGCATGGCTTATTGTGGAAACCCGCATGGCTTATTATGGAAGCCTAGCCCGGTTTATTGTGGAAACCGGCGGGTTTATTGTGGAAACCCGCATGGCTTATTATGGAAGCCTAGCCCGGTTTATTGTGGAAACCGGTGGGTTTATTGTGGAAACCCGCATGGCTTATTATGGAAGCCAAGCCCGGTTTATTGTGGAAACCGGCGGGTTTATTGTGGAAACCCGCATGGCTTATTATGGAAGCCTAGCCCGGTTTATTGTGGAAACCGGCGGGTTTATTGTGGAAACCCGCATGGCTTATTATGGAAGCCTAGCCCGGTTTATTGTGGAAACCGGTGGGTTTATTGTGGAAACCCGCATGGCTTATTATGGAAGCCAAGCCCGGTTTATTGTGGAAACCGGCGGGTTTATTGTGGAAACCCGCATGGCTTATTATGGAAGCCTAGCCCGGTTTATTGTGGAAACCGGCGGGTTTATTGTGGAAACCCGCATGGCTTATTATGGAAGCCTAGCCCGGTTTATTGTGGAAACCGGCGGGTTTATTGTGGAAACCCGCATGGCTTATTATGGAAGCCAAGCCCGGTTTATTGTGGAAACCGGCGGGTTTATTGTGGAAACCCGCATGGCTTATTATGGAAGCCTAGCCCGGTTTATTGTGGAAACCGGCGGGTTTATTGTGGAAACCGGCGGGTTTATTGTGGAAACCCGCATGGCTTATTATGGAAGCCTTATCCGGTTTATTGTGGAAACCGGTGGGTTTATTGTGGAAACCCGCATGGCTTATTATGAAAGCCTAATCCGGTTTATTGTGGAAACCGGTGGGTTTATTGTGGAAACCCACATGGCTTATTATGGAAGCCTGGATTTGGGTTTATTGTGGAAACCCGCATGGCTTATTATGGAAGCCTGGATTTGGGTTGTTAGGGAAACCCGTGGGTTTATTATGGAAACCCACTAGGCTTATTATTGAAGCCCAAGAGCCTTGAATAATTATTTATTTATAATTATTAATGATATTTGAGATAAATGCAGGATCCTAAATAAAGAGGATAATTATCTTAAATACTTATAATTATTATTTAAGATAAATATTATTTAAGATAAATAAGGATTATGGTAAATATTAGGGTTTATCATGAATCTGGATGTTTTTGAGGTTTATACAGATGAGGGAAGTTATTAGGATAACTATCAAAACCCTAAAGCTACATCTATTTCTGCCTATATATAGAGGCTAAATCTCAACACAAAAGGTACACAACTTCTTTCCTTTTCCTGACAACCTACTTGCATAGAACATCCGCTGATTTTAGCATCGGAGTGTTTTTGCAGGTACCCCCACCTTTTTTGATCAATTGTTTGGAGATTCTTCATCAACGGCGGCGATTCGATCACCATACACACATCTCGAAGAATGTTGGGGTGATTAATTTTTGCACCAACAGTAACCAATATAATATCCTTTAAAAACCTTCTTCAATTTCTTGTTCTCTCGACAAAGAGGAGTCAAAAGACCAACGAAATCTGAAGATCGTCCACCATAAGTTTCTTGCATGATCTAGCCTCAATCTTATTAACGTTACGGTTGTAATAATTCCTTTCACGTTCAAACTCTTCTTGATCATGACTTCCCATAGCTACTATCTTTCGTTGTTCTCAAAGGTGCTCGGATAATTATCTTAAATACTTATAATTATTATTTAAGATAAATATTATTTAAGATAAATAAGGATTATGGTAAATATTAGGGTTTATCATGAATGCTTCTCCTATTAAGCTTGACGGATGTTATTTGAGGTTTATACTTAGAGGGATGAGGGAAGTTATTAGGATAACTATCAAAACCCTAAAGCTACATCTATTCATCTCGCATTAATATTTCTATATATAGAGGCTAAATCTCAACACAAAAGGTACACAACTTCTTTCCTTTTCGACAACCTACTTGCATAGAACATCCTTTGCAACCTCATATTTTCCATCCTCAATTCATGATTTTGTCTTGTCAAGTTTGCTCGCTCCTCCGATTTTAGCATCGGAGTGTTTTTGCAGTACCCCCACCTTTTTGATCAATTGTTTGGAGATTCTTCATCAACGGCGGCGATTCGATCACCATACACACATCTAACCTGGGGTGATTAATTTTTGCACCAATATAAAGTAACCAATATAATATCTATTTCTTGTTCTCTCGACAAAGAGGAGTCAAAAGACCAACGAAACCAAGATTTTTCAAAGGTTCCAGCAGTTTAGAGTATTTTGAGATATCCTCTTCTACTTCTTGTTCAAAATCTGAGTTATCATCATCGTAAATTTCATCTAACTCTTCTTGTAGACGTATTTTCCAGTCGTCATCGGTTTCTACATTATTAACAAGATTAACTTGTCTCGTAGAATCTCTAGAGATGCTTTCTTCAGATATTGAATCGTAGATGCCATCATCAAGTGTTAATTCAGAACTCTTGATGTCTTGCTTTACGTTAACTGAATCATTCATTAGATTCAATTCTTATAGGTTGGATCGCACCAAACACATATTGTTAGATCTTTTCGTGTTTGCCTACTCTGATACCAATTGAAAAGGCGAGGGTACCCAAATATACCTCAAGCTAAAACTTTTCCTACCTATAAGTTCTTTCTCCGAAAGTGATTGTCTATGGACTGAGTCGAGACAATGCAACTAATCGGTTCACACTTCGTGTGATCGTCTATGGATACGAGATCGAGACAATACAACTACGAAGTATGTTTACTTGATACAAAGGTTCGGACTTAACCAAACACAATAGGATTGTGATAGACGCATTTATGTGTCTAATTTGTCCTCAATGTTTCGTATTGTTAGTACTCGTTTTTGTCCTTATTATGGTGTTTTGTGTGTTTGTAGGTATTTTTTGGAATTAAAGATTGTAGGAAAATTCGGCCCGAAAAGTTGCTCGGAACACCTCCGGAGGACATTTGCTATTCGGACTCCCACTTTGGATAAGGGGTAACCCAATTGCTAAGGGGCACCCCATGGAGCCAACTGTTAATCGCACCCCATCACTGGTTAAGGGGTACCTTCTTCTTCTTCGTTTGAAAATGAAAATTGGCGGGAAAAAATAGGTTATCGCCTGGCAGAACTGAGATGCGATTTTGGGCGTGCTAGAAGGAGATTCAAAGGCTGAAAATCATTGGGTATCTTCCTTTGGGCCTAACAGGCTTGGTTTAGGTCTTTAGCTCGGCTAGAATTGGCTAGAAACTCGTTTGGAAGAAATCAGAGGACGGGAGATATTCACGAGTTGGCACGAGATATTCATGGGATTTCCTGTGCGTATTAGAGGATAGAGTGTATCTTAACAGAGTTTTACTCCAACTGGGAGTGTATCAACACCAGGAAACGCGTGAAGGGTCAAATCAGGGAAGAAAATATTCCCAAAAATATTTTCTTTAACACCGAGTAATGGAAGATTATTGTGGGTTAATGAGCGAGATTTATTGGTGATGTTGGGTTATAAATAGTTGCTGAGATAGCATAGAAGAGATATGGAGAGATTGGGAGCACTTTAGAACGTCACAGAGCCAAAAAAATCGAGTTGCAGGATTATTCTCTGCTGCTGCTGCACCAAGAACACGAAGAACAAAAGACCACCAGAGGCAGTCGTTCTTCTACAGTGACAACGACACTTAGGCGTGGGTCGTAATACGGAGGCAGACTTAAAAGCAACAGTAACAGTTTTTAACCTTCTTTGTAATAGTGTTTGCAACACTTATAATCGTTGCAAACACCTGATTTTCATCATTTTCTCCATTTCATCATTTGTACACCTCCTTTGAGCAATAAAAATGATTTTTGAGCGTGTTTCCAACATGATGAGCTAGACCCCATTACTGGGACGACGGAGGAAGACAAATTTCATACATGGGTAATTTTAATTAATTCTTTTTATGACTTTTGCACTAATTAAAAATTGAATTATGATTTGATTAAATTAGTTATTATTTTATTAGATGGGTCATGCTTGCTTAAATGTTTGATGTCCCATGCTTACGAATTATAACTAATATTTTGAGAATCTACCTTGGCAAAAATAAGAGTCCATGTTTTTATTTGTTGAGCGATAATTGTTAAAAGAATTAATATTTGAACCTTTTGTTATGGGTTTGGCCGAATCCTGAGTCTCAGCCCATCTCTTCATCTTGTGACAATATTTGTATATATTGTTCTTTTATTTTCTTTTATTAATTCTTAAAATCAATCTCGTCAAGCCCGAGTGAACGACAACCTTACTACCACTTTCTACAACATCATTGAAAATAACCATCAATTTTTGGCGCCGCCGACGCGGACTTGTGTATAGATTTGTTTTTAGGTTTTATTATTAATTTTTTATTTTTATTTTTATTATTTTGTTCCTTTTTACGCGTTTTGGTTTTTCTATTTGCTTTTCAGACTTGGTGCGGAGCTTATATAAAAGAGAAAGTGTTGAGAAGTAAAGCGAAGCCAAAGAAAGAAAGAAGAGAGAAAATCCAAAGGAGTAAAGAAGAATATTTTTGTGTATAATTAATTTTTTTTTATTAGATATTTTTTTTTTTTTTTTTTAGAAACTGTAAATAGGTTTTTTTTTTTGTAACCTTTTATATTTTTGGATATTTTTATTTTTGGACATTGAACATTGGACTTTTTTTTAAAACCCTAAGGAGGGTTATTTAAATATAAACTGCACAGGGAAGGACGACGATTACGATATCGTCTCGGCCCCTCGGGTTCGCACACGACATAGGAGTCGTGGCCCGATTCGACCTCAATGGTTCATCCCCCGTCTGGAACGGGAGGTAAGAATTCTAAACACCCGCGAATCCCCTGTCAGCGGGTTTACTGGATGATTTTGTATGAATATATGTTGAGGACCTGAAATCGGATTTAATATTCTAGTAAAGGGAAAGGCCTGGCCATTTCAAGATAAGGACTCGGATTTCATCACTGTTTCCTTCTTGCCCGCCTTAGGAACACGTAACCTACGCGAACCTAAGCCTTAAAATTTGGACTAGAACGAGACCGATAGGGTAACGAGCTTAATAGGAAAGTCATTCGAAAAATATTGGTTACTCTTTTAAGCATACTTCGAAGTTCATGATGGTTTATGTGAGTTGAATGCGTGACTGCGCCGCCTTGTAATGCGGTGAGGCCTTGGGTATCAAAGCTCCACGCAACTTCCCTCGCCTCTATTCAACTTACTTTGACTCGGATTGATTCCAGAGGGGTTTGCTTAAATTGTAACGAGTTCCTTTTCGAAAGATTAGAAGCTGGTCTAGAAACAATCTAAGTGGAGCCATCATGCTTTTTGTTTGCTAGATTTCAGTAGGTTTGTTGTGGTCGAGTCAGCCTTGTTTGTGTTTGTGTAGAATTCCCTTGCAGTTAGGATGTCAAACTGGTATTATAATAGCCATCAAAATGAATATGAATATCCAACTGAACAATACGGACATCACTCTTTTTATGACCATAGTGTGAATAGTGGTTGGGAACGCCAACCTTTTGAAGGTTATGGGTCATACCATGGTGAGCCCAATTACTATCCACACGTGCGTCAGTCTTATGAGCAAAACAATTCATCTATTTCTCTAGAAGAGGCTTTCAAGAGTCATTCCTTATTTGTGAAGGAAACCTTAAATATTCCAGATGAGTCCCCAGAGCAGTCAACTAGGATGTCTTTGGAAGAGACTCTTAAGCAATTTACTGAAAGTACAAATAGGATTGTCGAAAAACTTGCTCGAAATAATCTTAATTTCCAATACAGTGTTTCCAATAATACCCATGAAAATGAGGATATTTATTCGCATAATCAAGATGACGAGGTTAGAATTGGTAACACTACTTGTTTAAATGAGGTTCAACCATTTTCATGTTTTTATAATAATGATTATGATGAGGATAGTGTTGATGAAGAATTCGAAATAAATAGGCATAGTGATCAGGAATTTGTTACTCCGATTGAACTTTATAATGATAATACTATTTCTGGTTCAAATCCCAATAATTTTAATAATTATTCACCTATTCGAAAGGACGAGGATTTTACTAGAGATGCCACCGTTTTAGACGATGTAGTTCATGATCCTTTAGCCTGCAATATGTTGGATAATCCATTATTTGATGTGCCTATAAGTGAATCATAGGAAGTAACTATGATTAACACCTTAGTTAACGGGCCTTTACCAGAAACTTTCATTGATAATCCTTTATATGATTGTGATGATGGTTTAAAGGAAAGAGTTTACCCTGAGAATACTGTTTTAGAGTCTAGTGATTTAGAAACACTAGTCTTAGAAGACGATAAACTCGTAGAGATGAGTAAGGATGCATTACCTGATAATAACTTAGAAGAATAAATTGACCATTTTCAGCATTCTGATGTTCTAGAAATTAGGGAAATTGTGACTAGTCTATCTAGAGACACTGAAAACTCTAAGTTTGGGGGTGATTATCACTCTCCTGGTGCCTTACCTTTAACTCTCAGAAAGTCCCCTCACTTAGGACTGGACATCTGTGCCTCAACCATTTTATAAGACTATCTTCATACACTTTTTCCTGAACCTAGTTGTGTCCATAAAGAAGTTCGGTTGTTAGAAACCCATCCTCTCGGTTGATGTGGTTAACCAGTGCTATGATACCACGATTGACTTTGTTTTCCCACCAAAAACCGTCCTTCCAATTGTGGGAACGTATAAGTTTCAGATGTGTCAATTATTAAGTTTTAAGACTAAACCTAATTACTTTAGGATATTAGGGTCGACACATTTGCTTAAGGAAGACCACCAATCTTATTGTGGTCAGCTGTGTAAGTCAAAACTGATTGACTTCGAGGATCCGCAATTATTTAGGTTATTATTATGTGCTTCTAAGCTTTTATTTGAGTTTTTCCAGACTCTAGAACCTAAACATTCGGATTCTACTTTTGAGGAAATGCAACCCATGAAAATATGTTATCTAGATCCATTTATAGAACCTGAACCTGAACCACAACTAGATGTAGTTGTCTTAAACAGGAAACTAGACAAGGGTGTGTTTTATTTGCTAATTTTCTTGGGATGTTGCAGATTCCTTTTACTTGTGATAGCCCTATTTGGTTTTGGGGATCCGCAATTATTCCGGCTATTACTTTATGATTCTATGAGGTGACTAATTCCTTTCCAATGTCTGGCTGAAGACTTTAAACTTAGCACTTCTTGGGAGGTAACCCATGCTCTTGCAACACGGTAATATCTTTCCTATCTCTTTTGCTTCAATGGTAACAGTTTCTCCTTGTTCATGTTCTTAATTTCATCTTTAGAACATTGAGGACAATGTTAGATTTAAGTTTGGGGGTATGGGAGAAACTTTTTAGTTGCAATAAATAAACTCCAGAGCCTAGAAATTTATGTTTATTAAGGATGGCACTAACCAATCTAAGTGGATGGAAGCATTTTGGTTGTAGGAGTTGAGGAACCAATCTGATTAGATGGAAACGTCTAAAGAGTCTATTCATAAAAGCACAGAGCTCAGGTGTTAGAAAAAGAAAACATGGTAGTTTCGCCATATCCTCGTGATGGAAACATCGAAAGAATCCTGATCACTTCTTTTATTTTTCTCTTTACCATTGCTAGGGTGAAATAGAGTGACTGAGATACAAAAAAAAAAAAAAAAAAAAAAAAAAAGACCAGACCACTAGACCAACCGGAATAAATACAATAAAGTCGATCACTGGTACCCTTGTATATGCCAGCTGAGTTGACCTAGAGTTAGGATTATCGACCACTGGTTCCCTTGTATATGCCAGTGTGTTGATATTAGTCCGCATCAAAGATCTCAGTCCATTAGGATAGGTTCACCTTAGTCAACATCATCCACGTTTTTCTCTACATCCATCTTCTTAATCTACCCATGTGATTGGTTGACTCGGTTTATGATGTTCGAAACTATCCGAGTAGAGCTCTGTCACTTTATATGAATTTTAGTATGCTTGAGTGCAAACTCGTGTACAAAGAATTGGAATTTCGCATCGGTGGTACTTCCTCCTGTAGTCAATAAGTATGCCAACCAAGGAGATTCTTTAGTGCCTTCCAAGGTTCTGCGTAGATAGCTAGGGTCTGGAGTGAAGGTTTTGTGGGTACACCTCTGGTAAACCCTCCGGAGACAACACTCCGCCACTAGGGCCACCTAGCGGTTTAACGGCTTGCTGCACGTGCTAAGAGTAGTCTTTTTATTTTCTTGAATAAATTTGCTCGAGGACTAGCAAATAATAAGTTTGGGGGTATTTGATAGACGCATTTATGTGTCTAATTTGTCCTCAATGTTTCGTATTGTTAGTACTTCTTTTTGTCCTTATTATGGTGTTTTGTGTGTTTGTAGGTATTTTTTGGAATTAAAGATTGTTGGAAAATTCGGCCCGAAAAGTTGCTCGGAACACCTCCGGAGGACATTTGATATTCAGACTCCCACTTTGGATAAGGGGTAACCTAATTGCTAAGGGTCACCCCATGGAGCCAACTGCTAATCGCACCCCATCACTGGTTAAGGGGCACCTCCTTCTTCTTCGTTTGAAAATGAAAATTGGCGAGAAAAAATAGGTTATCGCCTGGCAGAACTGAGATGCGATTTTGGGCGTGCTAGAAGGAGATTCACAGGCTGAAAATCATTGGGTATCTTCCTTTGGGCCTAACAGGCTTGGTTTAGGTCTTTAGCTCGGCTAGAATTGGCTAGAAACTCGTTTGGAAGAAATCAGAGGACGGGAGATATTCACGAGTTGGCACGAGATATTCATGGGATTTCTTGTGCGTATTAGAGGATAGAGTGTATCTTAACAGAGTTTTACTCCAACTGGGAGTGTGTCAACACCAGGAAACGCGTGAAGGGTCAAATCAGGGAAGAAAATATTCCCAAAAATATTTTCATTAACACCGAGTAATGGAAGATTATTGTGGGTTAATGAGCGAGATTTATTGGTGATGTTGGGTTATAAATAGTTGTTGAGATAGCATAGAAGAGATATGGAGAGATTGGGAGCAGTTTAGAACGTCACAGAGCCAAAAAAATCGAGTTGCAGGATTATTCTCTGCTGCTGCTGCACCAAGAACACGAAGAACAAAAGACCACCAGAGGCAGTCGTTCTTCTATAGTGACAACGACACTTAGGCGTGGGTCGTAATACGGAGGCAGACTTAAAAGCAACAGTAACAGTTTTTAACCTTCTTTGTAACAGTGTTTGCAACACTTATAATCGTTGCAAACACCTGATTTTCATCATTTTCTCCATTTCATCATTTGTACACCTCCTTTGAGCAATAAAAATGATTTTTGAGCATGTTTCCAACATGATGAGCTAGACCCCATTACTGGGACGACGGAGGAAGACAAATTTCATACATGGGTAATTTTAATTAATTCTTTTTATGACTTTTGCACTAATTAAAAATTGAATTATGATTTGATTAAATTAGTTATTATTTTATTAGATGGGTCATGCTTGCTTAAATGTTTGATGTCCCATGATTACGATTTATAACTAATATTTTGAGAATCTACCTTGGCAAGAGTCCATGTTTTTATTTGTTGAGCGATAATTGTTAAAAGAATTAATATTTGAACCTTTTGTTATGAGTTTGGCCGAATCCTGAGTCCCAGCCCATCTCTTCATCTTGTGACAATATTTGTATATATTTTTCTTTTATTTTCTTTTATTAATTCTTAAAATCAATCTCGTCAAGTCCGAGTGAACGACAACCTTACTACCACTTTCTACAACATCATTGAAAATAACCATCAGATTGCTTATCAAGTAAATAGGAATTAACGTTTGTGTAATTTACTTTAATTATAATAAAACAATTATAATGCGGAAAATAAAAGTAAATGACACATCAATATTTTGTTAACGAGGAAACCGCAAATGCAGAAAAACCCCGGGACCTTGTCCAGAATTGAATACTCTCAGGATTAAGCCGCTACACAAAATTACACCTAACTTCGTATAGTTGAGACCAAGTAACAAACCCTATAGTTCACTTAGTTCCGTCTGTATTCCCACGCCTCCGACTTGTGAATAAGTCACGTACTTGGAACAATTCCTTTGGTTCGTATTCAAACAGTAAAGGAACAACAAATCTGTTTGGTATCAACTCTATTCAACCAAGTGATATGAGTCGGACAAAGGCTCTCCTGTTTATCTTAACATAAACTCCTTCATCGGGTCCTTAGATCTATCTTATGTTCAATCACCCAAAGGTAATCGTTTAAGATTAAGACAATCAATACCTTTAATCACAAGGAAACGTATTGATGTCGATCTACCCAATTAATCAATCCAATCTACCACAAGGATAAACCGATTATTAATTGGATCCTCTTTTATCGAAACAAGTACTGTGCACACCAAAGATTATAAAACCCAAGTCAGATCTTCAATATCTTCTTTGTCTTCAAATCTTCTTAAATCTTCAATAAAAACCTGCACACAATCACTTGAATCTCTTGTGATCAATCACGCACAGAACGGAGTCTGTTAACAATGGATTATCACAAGATCGTCTTTAGAACTAACAACGATCTAAAGATCCCTGTCAAAACTCTGAACTAGTTTGAGTGAATCTTATATCAGAAGAGAAGATTCTCAAGAATAAACAAACTAGGTGCAATCAGATTTCAACCACCCTTAGTCAATCAAATCAATCGAAAACAAAGATAAACCGCAATTATCTAGTTTCCCACCAACGGGTCGCGCTAGAGCTTCTCAATCCCAAAGAAGACTTTAAATTGAGCGGCCGTAAGAGATTTCGCCTAATTAGGTTACTCTCCTCTCCGAATAGGCGGCTACACCAGTAACAACAACAAAAGAGTAAATTTGTTGTTACGAAGGATTAGTTTGCTAGAAAGGCAAACTTCGTGTATTTATAGACAACGAAGTTTGGACACCAAGGAATTTCCAAAACCAACAATATTCTCAAGATATTCATAAAAGCACAGATTCGGTTTTCATAATTCCTGGAAATGCTCTATCCAAAAATAACGATCGAAATCTCTCGGAAAATATAATTAGTAAATGCACATTACTAATTCTGTAATTTCCCTACAAAATGAAATTAATAACCTTAATTAAAAGATTCTTAACTTACTTATGTTTCGAACCTGGGATTCTCTTCCCTTAGCCGTTAAGGAATATCTTTGAACAATTATAGAAATAAACATTCACAACATATGTTCAAAGTTTGTCGACATCTTAACTTTGTAAGTTCTCTTTCACACTTACAACCTTGAAACCGATTTCCCACACTTCCAAACAAGTTTAGAATTGGTTCATCTGACTTTCAAGAACTATGTGATTGATCAAACCAACATTCAATCACAATCATGGGTTTACGGTTCTACCAAAACAAGTTTCGGTTCTACCTCCATGTGAGTACTGTGCATAGTCACACTAGCTTCCCAAAAATTCGGTTGACTGGGTACTAGGATCGGTTCCCCATATATATATGATATCTAACTTATATGTGTTGCTGGTAGGCTTGGGAAGTTGGTCTGATTTTAGCCTACTTGTGATAACCGCAAGTGCACGGTGTCTACAATGCAGCACTGAGAAAATACGGGTCGATCCACAGAGACTTGTGGTGCTGTGTGTGATCTAAGGCTTGGCTTAAACTGATTTCTATGAAGTAAGTGACACAATTCGGGGTTTGTCGATGCGGCGAGTTGTAGTGACAGGTTAACTAAGGTAACTAAATGGATTGTAACAATGTGGAAAGCACCAGGGTGGTGAATCCACCTCTTAATCCTATGCTAAGGCAAAACACACTCCATTCATGTCTTATACCTCCCTTTGAAGGCCTCAGGTGGAGGAATTCTTTAGCAAACTTATCCTAACTCACTCCTAGTATAGCTTGTCTTTTCACAGCACAAACTATCACAAGCTCATTTGGTTTGTTGGCTAACTAATTACTCTTAAGGTAATTCAACTAATTTCACTAACTTACTCCTAGTATAGCTTGTCTTCTTACAGTACAAACTATCACAAGTTTGTTAGATTCACACGGCATACAATTACTCATCTCAATTAAGCATAACAAGACACAAATTTTGATATGAGTTACTCAACATAGGAACAGGGGTTTCATCAAACACCCTGGCTGATAGAATTAAAACATAATTAAGATAATTTAAACTACAATGGTGCTCTGGCTAGCCCAGGCATCCTTTCTAACACCCACAGTTCTTCTATTTATACATCCCCAAATACCAAACCCTAAATTCACTTTAAAATAGAAATTAAATGCAAACGTATTCGCCCATACCCTCTGACTCGTGTTCCCATCTTGTCAATTCGCCTCAGAGCTCCATGCATGGTTGTTGAGAAACCCTAGCTTTAGTTATCTCTAGCCTAGCTTCTAGTGTAAGGAGAAGTCGTGATAGAGATAACTCAAGAAAGGGTGGTTGAGCTGTTGCCGATGATGTTGGTGTCGGGGAAAGGAGATGGTGGTGAGGTGGTAGCTCGCAACAGGTATGGGAAGAGAAGAAGAGGGATGGTTTCTGCAGAGCTAGGGAAGAAGAAAGAGAAGATGGAGGAGAAAATGTGGTTAGGTCGAATGGGTATAGGGTTAGGCGGATTTGCTGTGGAGCGGAGGGATCGAGGGTTGATGGAAGAGACGGAGCGACCGTAGGATCTAGGGTGAGAGAAATCTCACGGCTGAGGTTGATGTGCGGTTGCGGTGCTGAGCGGGAGTATCAAGCGAAGATGTGTAGGAGGTGGAGCGAGCGTTGGATGATGAGATAGGAATCTCAACAGTTCAAGGTGAACGGGCTCGGATCCGGGCTATGGGCCGGGTCTTGGATAGCTTGGGCCCATGTCTTGTAGATGGGTTGCTCCTTGTTGGATTGCAACTGTTGCGCGCACGGGCTTTGGCTTTCTGCTCCATAGACGCATGACTCCAATTCTTCACTCTTTTGGCTCCTCAATTCCTCCGAACTTTATTCATTACCTAAAAACACAAAATTAATTAATACAAATATTTATTCTTGAAAACAAATAAAATACAGAATCTGGGATAATATCTGATTCTTGAGCACAAAAGATGAGTTAAGTGCCAATAAAAAGGTGTATAAATATGCAATATGTGGCACTCATCAAATACCCCCAAACCTGAATTTTACTTGTCCTCAAGTGAAACAGAAATTAAGAAATCCTAACTATACCCCCGTCGCAGTCTCTCGAATGCATTTAGCGTATGCACTAAGCCTTTAAACCCCTAGGTGTCCCTAGTGGACGAGTTGTAGTCTCGTGAGGGTTTACCGAGGTGTACCCACAAAACCTTCTCCAACTTCGAGTGTAAAAGAGTCTCAAGCATCCAAGGAGCTATGAGGACATAGAGTTTCGCATGCTAGTAACATGAAGTTAGAACTACCAAAGAACGCATTCTCATCCTTAAGTGCCGAGCGAGAAGTAACCATACCATATGAAAGAATTCGGATTCGATTGTGATCATAAGCCTCGACTTCGCCTCACCATTAGGGTTTTATGATAATTGCACTCAAAAAGATCGCTTTTTAGTCTCTCATGTGTGCAGCAGGAATAAAGAGAGAAATCCCGCACACGTTGTAGGTAAGAAGGATAACCTTCCGAAATAAAATCTGGAGACTCCACATAAGTGTGGACAAAAAGAATCTTTTTCTGATGATCTCTAAGGAAGGAAATCAATCATTAGCAAGGATGGGAGTACTCACTTACCTTCTCACCCGATCGGCAATTAACATTACTCTCTCTCAGCATTCATAGAAACGTCTTCAATCTTCGGTCTTCGGTCTTCAAATGTTGATGACGAACTTCTGAACTTTACAAAAACTTGACAAACATACAAATAAAACTCAATTTTTTTTTTTTTTTTTTTTGATACAAATATGACATAAAAATAATAATAAAACAGTAAAAATCAATTTTTTTACAAACTTCATTAATTCTCATCCTATTTTCTTTTCTTTGTTGCACATAAACCTTGGACTATATCAACTTTTCTTCAAATATTCTGATGATGCTCCGCTTGCTGACGATGATGTGTTTCTATGAATCTGTTGATGTTGTTGAGAGGGAGAGAGTGATGCTAACTACAAATCGGTATTTAGAAGAAGTTTTCATCTTTAGACGTCACCCTCATGATTGACAAAAATTAGCACTCAAGAGATCAAAAGTAGTGCTGAAAATGGTGCGAAGTTGGGTAGCTCACCGTTCCTACCCGGAATTGACGTACGGTGACACACACTCTAATGACCTTTTCTAGAAAGTTGCAAAAAATTGAAGGTTGGTGCCTCACTTGATGTAAATTGGGTAGTCTCCACTATGGGTGATCACAATTCTACTACCGAATATCTAAACAAAGACCTAATTCGCCCTCCAGTATGGTTAAATCCAACTTTAACGCTCTAATCAACTAAGAAACCCGATTGCGTTCTCCAAGACTTCCAATTTCTGTTATTTCGGTCAGACTCTCTATGTAAACATAGCTAGAAGCATGCTAGTGACTCTAAAATCTCTAAAAGTTGGAGGTTTTTATTTGCAAAAAGTTTTGATTTTTTTTTTTTTTTTTTTTTTTTTTAAATAAAAAATTAAAAAGACTAAAAACTCTATATGCAAATGCACCCCCAAACCTAAATCAAACATTGTCCTCAATGTGTCAACAGATACAAAGAGTTTAAACAGTCACATACCATGAGAACTATGTTGAGTATAGAAAAGGGAAGAGATTACCGGATGTCGGCGGGAGCAAGGTTGGAGCTTCATTAATCAAGGCTAGAATCCAACATTCTCAGTGGAGATCATATCGGATTAGCACAAAATATGTACAAGAAGACTCAACCGATTCAATAAAAGAAAATTTTAACAAGTCCTACTGGATTATATACAATGATCACCATATACCAACAATCTAAAGAGTTGAGGATCAACCCAAAAGACGATATATACAAACATCAACAGCCTTACACAAATATAACATGAGAGTGCAAGTAAGACTGCATATGAGAATGAGTTTCCCCCAAACCTAAACTTGTGAACAGGTGTGTTTGAAAGCACAAAATCTTGCAATTTTAAAGGTACATCATGCACAAGGTCTAACTCAAAGTGAGTTTTGCTAATAACAAAGTGACATACACATTCCAACCGTGGCTCTTTAAAAGTGTTATACTTTGATGCAAAATAGTCCAAGAGGACTTGGGAAGCACAAAGTTCTAGGCCTAGATTAGGCATTTTCAGAAAAGTTGGTTTTGCAATTTTGTAACAAACTTCACCTAGGTTTGGTGGAGGAGTTTCAATCTGTGACTCAAAAGAGAGGTTAGGTACATCTAAGTTGTTTTCATGTATAAAATCATTTGTACCATCACACACTTTCCTAAAGTCAGAAGAGGGTAAATCATGTTCACCTGCATAGAACAATTCATCAATCTCCATGTCATAATCATCATCACTCTCATGCACAACATAACTAGGAGAGATATCATGATGTAACCTAGTATGGAATCAGGCACATGCATTGAATCATCTGTGTCAACAAACAATTCAGCTATTCCTAGGTCACAAACAGGTGGTAAAGCATGCTCACTTTCACAGGACAATTCCACAGGTTCCAAATCAGCATCACATATATGAATATTAGAAGAAGCATCATTCACGGGGTTCACAGAAGAGAAACTTAATGTCTCTGAACCTAAAGATTCCACTAAATTTTCAAAATACACATGCTCTTCATATTCATCATCATCATCATAGCAAAAATTCATCTCTCCATTCAAAATGGTAGTATTTTTAGTGTACTCATCTACCTCTAGATTAGGTTCATATTCAGTGTTAGTTGCATGAGTAGGACTGAAAACACTATTTTCAACATTATCAGGAATAACAAACATCCTATCATTTTGTAACTCAATCAGGTTCCTTTGAAGAATCATAGTGAGTTGTTCTATTGAAGGAGAGTCTTCACTAGTGGGTATGCATTCCTCATATGGATATTCATTGTATGGTTGAGCATGAGGTTCACTAGAGAAGGGAAATTCAGACATGTTGCTATATGGATGGTCATGTATTGCATGTAGTTCAAGCCTAGCATTTTGCTCCATGAGCGTTTCCATTAGTGATTGCAAACACGGAGTTGGGGGAGTACAAAATTGTTCAACTCCCCACTGTGGTTGATGATACATGTGCTCATGGTCATTAGGGTTCTTAGAATACTGATCGCAACCTTCGAAAGGCTGATTATGGTCCCAATGATTACCAGTATAGTCACTTCCAGATAATTCGTACATTGGATTATCATGGCTTTCCCTAGACTTCCTAAAATCATGCAAAATATAGCAATTTTCAGCAGGGTGGCCTAAGCTACCACATAAGGTACAAGCATACATTTCATATTGCCTAGGGGAATTAGATTCGACAGAATTCTCATGTAATTGCCTTTCTAAAGCAGATACTTGAGCTTCTAATTGATCTAAAAGTGATGACTGGGTATGAGAAAATTGTTCATTTTCAACCTGTGGTGGATGATGCATGTGTTCATAATGATTAGGGTATGTGAGGTCAGGGCCCTGAGAAGGCTCATAAAATTCCCTAAAATCACTATGGTATGTGGGGAGTTCATATTGTGAAGCATGCCCGTAAGCAAGCTCTCTAATTGATTTCTGGCCATCCCCAGTTGCAGACCAAAATCCTGACATGATTTAGCAACCCAAATTGAACTCAAAACCCAGTTGTAGTGGACTCAACTTGGTTTATTGGGTTTCATTTGGTTTATGTGGGCTTTGGTTTAAGTGGGATTTGGTTTGTTTGAAATGTACAGCCCAGAGGTTATGCAAGAGCCAAGTGGCTGTGGGCTTCAGATTTTGTGTACAGCCCAGCAGTGTGGCTTATGTGGGCTGAAAGTTCAGAATGCAAAGCCCAGTAAGTGGGCTTCAGCTTATGCAGCCCAGCTGCTTAGTTTTGGTTTTTGGGATTAGTTGTTTAGTTTTGTGGGCTTCTTTGGTTTATATGGGCTTCAGGCTTGGTTTACAGCCCAGTGGTTGTGTGTTCAGCAGTTGTGCAAAGCCCAGTGCACAGTGGGCTTCAGTTTGTGTAAGGAACAAATTTATGTGCAGCCCACTAGTTATGTGCACAGAGGAATACAGCTTTTTGCAGCTCAGCAGCTCAGCTGAGGTTGTCAAGCACAGGCTTGAGTGCACAGGTTGTGCACAGCACAAGAAGAGCAGCAATTTTGTGCAGGTTGGCAAATGAATCACAACACACAGCAACACAAAATCACATAAATGATACCTGATTCGCAACACCAAGCACAGCCCAGAAAGCTTATGCACAGGTTTAAGTGCAGCTCAGTTTAAAAACAACAGCTCTCAAAAGAAATGACACCCAGTTTCTCAAACTTGGACACAGCACAAGGTATCCAGCAGAGTATATCACTCACAGCATCATGCATTCATTTCAGAGATTCAAGGTTGAACACCACTGACAATTAGCCAAGGTTCAGCCACAAGGTCAGGTGGAGTTAAGCTTAGGCCTTGTTAAAGCTAAGGTTGCTCAGGTTGACAGAGCAAGGCTTGCAATCAGCCAAGGCAAAGCAGGGTATGCAGGGGTCTGTCAGTATTTGGCTTTCCAAGGGGTAGCTCCAAACTTGCAGTGCAGGGGCTAGCAAGGTGGCGAGATGGCTCACAAGGTTCTGTGAGGTTAAGTCACTCATTCTTGTCAACAGTTTGAGTTGATGTCAACTATCTCAGTTGACTTTAACTTGGCTTGCAGCTAGCCTAGCTATCCAAGTTCAACCTCACAGCTACAGGGGCTGGAGGTCAATATTTCACAGTGTTATGCACAGGCTATGCTCAGAGTCAACTTGTATTAGTTGATATCAACTATCACGATTGACTTCACTTGGCCAAGACTTCACAGATTTCGTGGGCTGGAGGGTTATAGCACAACTCACAGCTCAACTACAACTCAAGGGTTCACAGAACATACAAGCTGAGTGGACTTCAGGTGGTTGAGCACTTCCTATCAAAGGTTTTTAGCATGCAAATGTGATAACAGGTATATACAGATGCTCAGCAATGCACAGATGATACATACAACTCATACAACTCAGGTATAGATGCTAGCCTAACATGGTTTACAGGTCATGCTCATACAACTCAGGTGTATTCACTTATCATGGAGCCACTTACCTGAATTGCAGTTTGCTCAGAGCTTTGTGAACTCAGGTTCTGCGCCTTTTTCTTGGGCTTGTTCAGCTGCACCTTATGCGCCATTTTTCGCTCCAATGACAACTGTGTTTTGCTCCCCTGCTGTCCTTGGGCTTGCTCAGCAGATGTTAGGTACCTGCTAGCTCACAAAGAAGTCTCAGTTCCCAGGGGTGTGCAGGTTAAAACAAGAGAGTATACTGCAAGTTTCAGCTATCACAGGGAATGATGCAGCTGAGTGATGCAGCTAAGTGGTAACAGCTCAGGCCAAATGCTAAATGAGTTATTCCGTGCAATGCACAGGTGCACTATAACCCTACAGTTGAGATGTTGTAAGCTAAGTCACAGAGAGAATAATGCACTATGCAAAGATGTTATGCAAACTAGCATTAAGCACTAAGAAAATGCAATTACAATGGGCTAACTGAAGATGCAATGAACAAATGCAAGAGTGGAAAGTTACTAAAAATGCAATGATCCAGAGCAATGAACAGATCTAATAGAAGATGCAAATAGCTAAGCTACAAGTACAGGGTTATGATGACTACAAGTTATACTAAGTTAGACAAGAACAATAGGAAACTACAGATGTAAGGATGCAATGACAGAGTGTAATAAAGGGTGCAGAAATGAAGGAAAAATTATGGCTAAGTTACGCTAAAAATGCAAGTGCATATATACAATGGTGAGTTGAAGTTTTAGTGAAGCAAGCAAAGACCAATACAGCACGTCCCAGGCAGCGGCGCCAAAAACTTGGTAGGCTTGGGAAGTTGGTCTGATTTTAGCCTACTTGTGATAACCGCAAGTGCACGGTGTCTACAATGCAGCACTGAGCAAATACGGGTCGATCCACAGAGACTTGTGGTGATGTGTGTGATCTAAGGCTTGGCTTAAACTGATTTCTATGAAGTAAGTGACACAATTCAGGGTTTGTCGATGCGACTGAGTTGTAGTGACAGTTAACTAAGGTAACTAAATGGATTGTAACAATGTGGAAAGCACCAGGGTGGTGAATCCACCTCTTAATCCTATGCTAAGGCAAAACACACTCCATTCATGTCTTATACCTCCCTTTGAAGGCCTCAGGTGGAGGAATTCTTTAGCAAACTTATCCTAACTCACTCCTAGTATAGCTTGTCTTTTCACAAAGACAAACTATCACAAGCTCATTTGGTTTGTTGGCTAACTAATTACTCCTAAGGTAATTCAACCGATTTCACTAACTTACTCCTAGTATAGCTTGTCTTCTTACAGTACAAACTATCACAAGTTTGTTAGATTCACACAGCATACAATTACTCATCTCAATTAAGCATAACAAGACACAAATTTTGATATGAGTTACTCAACATAGGAACAGGGGTTTCATCAAACACCCTGGCTGATAGAATTAAAACATAATTAAGATAATTTAAACTACAATGGTGCTCTGGCTAGCCCAGGCATCCTTTCTAACACCCACAGTTCTTCTATTTATACATCCCCAAATACCAAACCCTAAATTCACTTTAAAATAGAAATTAAATGCAAACATATTCGCCCATACCCTCTGACTCGTGTTCCCATCTTGTCAATTCGCCTCAGAGCTCCATGCATGGTTGTTGAGAAACCCTAGCTTTAGTTATCTCTAGCCTAGCTTCTAGTGTAAGGAGAAGCTGTGATAGAGATAACTCAAGAAAGGGTGGTTGAGCGGCGCTGATGATGTTGGTGTCAGGGGAAAGGAGATGGTGGTGAGGTGGTAGCTCTGCAACAGGTATGGGAAGAGAAGAAGAGGGATGGTTTCTGCAGAGCTAGGGAAGAAGAAAGAGAAGATGGAGGAGAAAATGTGGTTAGGTCGAATGGGTATAGGGTTAGGCGGATTTGCTGTGGAGCGGAGGCATCGAGGGTTGATGGAAGAGACGGAGCGACCGTAGGATCTAGGGTGAGAGATCTCACGGCTGAGGTTGATGTGCGGTTGCGGTGCTGAGCGGGAGTATCAAGCGAAGATGTGTAGGAGGTGGAGCGAGCGTTGGATGATGAGATAGCAATCTCAACGGTTCAGGGTGAACGGGCTCGGATCCGGGCTATGGGCCGGGTCTTGGATAGCTTGGGCCCATGTCTTGTAGATGGGTTGCTCCTTGTTGGGTTGCAACTGTTACGCGCACGGGCTTTGGCTTTCTGCTCCATCGACGCATGACTCCAATTCTTCACTCTTTTGGCTCCTCAATTCCTCTGAACTTTATTCATTACCTAAAAACACAAAATTAATTAATACAAATATTTATTCTTGAAAACAAATAAAATACAGAATCTGGGATAATATCTGATTCTTGAGCACAAAAGATGAGTTAAGTGCCAATAAAAAGGTGTATAAATATGCAATATTTGGCACTCATCAGTTGCACATGTCCATAGGATCGGTTCCCCTTTCTGCTATAAACCTTGCTTCACCCCATACAAGGATCGGTTCTCTTTGATGTACTGCACCCCTTACTAGGATCGGTTCCCTTTCCCTTACTAGGATCGGTTCCATTTCCCTTACAAGGATCGGTTCCCTTTCCCTTACAAGGATCGATTCCCTTTCCCTTACAAGGTCAGACATACAAAATCCGATCATACCACAGGTGATTACTTAAGATCGGTTTTACTAATAAAAGTTATACCAATACATAAGTCAGGCCTTTGTGAACAGTTCTACCAAGAACACAACAAGTTGTGAGCGGTTATACTCTATCACACATATTGGTTGTTCATAAGATATGCAATGAATAACAAAACCAATAACACCTGGCAATTTCCTTTTCAGTTCACAAACAAGTTTATGAACTTACTTCCTTAGAACACATGTAAACATTGTTCCCTAGGATGAAATCCTCACCTCATACCCATACAAAATCGCAATAGCATTCAAATAATTATGGCGATGTCTTATCTACAAAGTTTAATGGTTAAGCAATAAACCTCGTATTGTATTCCTTAATACTATGTCTATCTAGAGTTCAAATATGCTTGTGATTATGTTTTCAATATGCACGACTTGAAAGATACGTTAGGGAATGAAACAGTTCAAGTCAAATATCACTAACCTCAAGTGGAAGGATGATTGTTGTCATTGTAGCTCCTTGATTATTCACATCTTCAAGTCTTCGCAATACTTGTAATGTCTCATATCCTAATACTTTCAAGCTAACCTATACGAAGTTTAACTCTAGTACATAATCAAGCGACTCTTAACATGAGTTTTGATTCACTAAAATATGACAACCAAACTTGACATACCAATGCTTGGTGGGTTCAACCGAGCCATGCTCTAACAGTATGCAACTTCCGCAAAACATCTCGTCCATCCAACTTTGCTAACCTAGTTGGATGGTGTGGATTTGTTCTTCGAAAACAAGCAAAGCAACATTGTGAAGGCCGGCCATCCCTCTTCCACATGAGGCGATCGACCAAGTGATCACGTGACCGTAGGGTCATCGAACGATCACCCAAAGGTGGTCGATCATGCTGCGTCCTTTAAGACGCCTATCCGCGACTTATTCAATCAGGCTCAAAAACAATGATGCTTCGTACACATTGATTAGTTTGAGCTGCTTAAATGCGATGCTTCACATGCATCGAATACATACAATATTTTATATTGGCCTCATAAACAACTTAGTTGTTTCACCTAATAGCACCATGATATTCTCCGCGGCGGGTCCCACGACTTGACCCACTTATTCGAGAATCAAACATGTCACAAACTAGGGATACTTACTGGGGTATTGGTCTGGCAGTTTACAGCGTACGACGTGCAACGCGTCCATTACGAGAACGTGTCAGGAAAGATGGGCGGTTAACAGTAGTGAGAGTGGTGGAAGAACGTGTGATCAGTTTTCCCTCATAACGGAAACGCGATGATCACTACCTTTCGCACAAACCCACTCCTCCACTACTTCACTTCCTCCACTTCCTAAGAGATCAGGGTGCGTGCGCTCAATGACTTGTATAAATAGATTTTCAATCTATTTCAAAAAAGAACACAAGTGTTTTTAACACAATATCTAGAAAACACCCAGAATTGATAGCTTGCATTATGCAAGCCAGTTTCACATTCTGATACAAGTCATAAATAGCCACACCTTCAAAAATTCAACATTTTGATCTCAACACCTTCTTCGCTTCCCTCCCTAAGATCAACCCTTCTCCTTCACTTTGTGACCGAAGCAAGTCTGGAACGGCCATATCTTGGTTTAGGCCAGAATTGTACAGATTGATCTCTCGAATCTAAAGTACTCATGTGCAGTGCATTTGTTTAGGGTTTAGATTTGTTTCTCATCAACACACCCACATTTACCAAAAATAGCAGAATCAGTTTTTACCCATAAACAGGTAACAAACAATAGCGCCAATGCAAATATTTTCATACAGCTGTAGATGGTGGATTTTCGACAAGGGGTAAAATCGTAAAACCATAATTATATATGCTCCTGATCCACAATCCGATGAGTATCGAGGCTCATGTCTTTTATCGAAAGCGTGAAAGCTCGTGCCACGAGAACCTCTGACTGAGAATACTGTCTCTCAGAGTATATGTAGATGTGTAGTCTCTCAGCTGAGGCAACGGCATATCTCATGAATACTGAGCAATTTCAGTGATCACTTTTATATAGAATTGCAAGATTAGACGGCTCCTAGACGGCTTGCCTTCTAGTATAGAGCAATAACGTCTTCAGGATGTAACAATGTTTTCCCTGACTATATAAAATAAATATGACGCTTCAACAAGCTCATATCACTCGATTCCTGAATAATTAATGCTCCTAGACGATCGTACTAGTATAGAGCCATCAATTAATTATTCTTAAATCATTAGATTCATTAACTGAATCCCTGGAAAATATTTAATGTTTTTTATAATATTTCGTTACTTCAATTTATGGTTCTTCCCAGCAGAATTCCATGGGTTAGTAATAAATATTCGGGCATCTAAGCACTATCGAATAAGCCCCGACCAAAACGGTGCAAGTGTACTCAGCAATAATGCACTAACGAGCCCTTGAATGCACAAACGAGCATTCCAAAACATGAAAGAACGATGAACCTATGCAAAATAGGAAGAAAATAATAAATAATAAAATATTAGTCAAAGCGCTAAGGGACTGGGCTCACCGGCCTTCCAGTCACGTCGTGGCCAGTCCCACGCCCAAATTCTATATGTTATCATATTTTCTTATTTTCCTTGATCTCATGAAAATCTCTTCTTTTGAAAAAATATCCTTCGTTTTAAGGAAACTCCTCAGTTTCATGGTGTTTCCTTCGCATCAAGGAAATAATATAAAATTGAGAAAGGTGTCGTGGGACCGTGTCTACTAGCCGGCCAGCTATGCCCTAGTTGTGTTCGGTCCCACGACTCGTGGGACCGGGCCTTAGCCGGCCCCACACGCCCTTATTTTATTATGATTATTTTTTATGTTTCCTTGATCCCGTGGAATTCCTTGCTTTCATGATATTTCCTTCAAATTATGAAAATTCAAATCATGGAAATAATACATAAAATTAGGGAAAACTCACGGGACCGGGCCCTTTCCGGCCGACCATGCCTAAGCCGGTCCCACACTCCATCCCTGTTTTCTTCATATTTTCCCAAATGATTGCTCAAACGCACATCAGAAAATATCAAAATTCTCAGGACTGAGACGCGAACACTTTGGTGACATGAGCATATTACCTTGACCGACCAGGGTTGGCTCTTTGGCTTGCAAGAGGCCGGTCCCTCATATTTTCATCATTTGACCTAATTTGTTCATATTAGGTTCAAACTCTTCCGCACAATTTTGGAATTTCATGAAACGATCGTCATTCGATCCCGTGACCACCCAGGGCCGGTTTCATGACCCCTTGGTCGGTCCCACATCTCTTCATAATTAATTACTCCCTCTGTCCGTTTTTATCTGTCCTAATTTCTACTTTGGTATGTCCATTTTTATCTGTCCGCTCTGTTTATAGACATACTTTTCCCTTAAACTATCAAATATACCCTTTATTTTTATAATCATAAAATCATTTTTAATATCCAAATCTTAAATAAAATCACCATATTTATGGAAAAAAACTTACTCAATATCTTTGTATTAATTGTCATTCCTTTTTTTAAATAAAAACATTTATGAATAGTTATAAAATTCCTAATAAACTTCTACTTATTTTAACACTAATAATTTAGTTTTGGTAATAATATAACATTAAATAGGCTAGTCAAGGGCTAGTCATGACAATTTATTGGATTTCGTTAATATCTTGACTTAGTCAAAGCGGACTCTTAATTTAGGACGGAGGGAGTATGTTTTATCACCTAAGGCTCAGACGAGCATTATTTTAATAAATGATTAAACCAGCATTTAATCATTATTTTATCAACAAATCAACAGTCTTCAAGAGACCTTGGTATTTGCTCACTTGAGCATATGGGCGCTACATGGTCGACCCATGATCCCATGTAGCCGGTCCCTCCTTCACTCCGTGCTTAATTTTCAATAAACCATCAATTGATCGAATTAGGGTTTTGAGTCCAAGGTTCATAATTCCAGATTCAAACGCTAATAATTTTACGATGATCTCATGGTCAACACTTTATTAATTATATTTGGTTCAGTTGCCAGTTGTTTATGGGTGAAAACTACTCCTGCAGAATTTGGTAATTTGGGGTGTGGATGAGGAATGAATTTAAACCTTTAAACAAATGCACTGCGCGGTGAGTGCTTGTAGATTCGAGAGATCAATCTGTGCAAGTCCGGCCTAAACCAAGAAATGGCCGTTCCAGACTTGTTTCGGTCACAAAGTGAAGGAGATGGGGTTGGTCTTAGGGAGGGAAGCGAAGAAGGTGTTGAGATTGTGAAGGTGTTGGCTTGCTTATGACTTGTGACAGAAAAGTGAGCAGGCTTACGGTTAATGTAAGGAGGCTCTGGGTGTTTGAATACGATTTGTATTAACACTTGATTTTTCTGTCTCGTCTGAACTTGTGTTGTTGTTTGAAATAGGGCGGAGAACCTATTTATACAAGTCATTGAGCCTCATTCACGTCTCTCGTGGGAAGTGGAGGAAGTGGAGTGATGGAGTAGTGGAGTTGTGCGTCGACCAGTCTTGCCCACTTCTCCTGTTCATCTCTAACCGTCCATGACTTCCTAACACGTTCTTGTGATGGCGCGTTGCACGCTGCACGCTGTAAACCGCCAGACCAATACCCCAGTATGTATCCCCCAGTTTGTGACATGATTGATGTCTGGAATGTGCGGATCGTGGATCCACGAAAGATAGCATGTAATGCTGAATTGAATAACTGCGTTATTCGTAAAGTCGATACTTGTGAAGTATCGTGTGTATTTTATGTACTCGCATTGTGGTGTGGTAAAGTGATGGGTAATGACGCCTCACTAACCAAATAACTCCCGACCGTGGTTGTATAACCAAGTCGGTGAAGTTGAACGGATGAGATGATGTTTGAGACACTCATCTGCGACCGTTAATGAATACTAGGTTTTTTGAAGAGGTGCGCAAGCATCACTCTTCAGCTTGGTCGAAACCAAGCATGGGAAGGGATTTGGAGAGGACCGACCGGTCATGCATGTTGATGGTATGCCGGTGTACAGTCCATGTCTCACTTTCCCAAGAAGGCGCGATCTAGGCCACTCAAATTGACCAAGACACGGTTGAGTGGTTGAGATCGGTTTGCGGCAGAAATTTCTTACCGCAAAGGAGTTGATAACCGCGTGATATTCCCGCACGCGTTCCAAGACAACCGTCCTTGGTCGGTCTTGGTCGATCACTCCAGCGTGTAGGTGGTAGGTTGATGTTCACACCTATACCGATTATCCCATGAAAACGTGATCTAAGCCATTCAAATCATCCGGTGAAGTTGAGCGGTCGAGATCAATTTGCAATTTGGGAAGTGTAACCACGCATGTTTGGGCGGGCGTTTTGGATTAGCCGGGCATGATATGCCTTGGCCGACCGCATGAGGAGATAGATGGGCCCACGGTGATCATGCTGGTATGACTGGACTGTTTAATCTAATCTGTGACCCTCCATTCGCCCGGAGAAGATGGACGCGCGTGATGGCTTGAAACCCTAATTTGGCTTTCAAAGCCGTGCGCCACCTCTTGTTTGGGTGACGATTTTGTCACGGCCAAACATTGTTGGTCTTGACCGACTGGTCAAGTGTGTAGGCGGTCTCACGGTGATCGTGTTGACATGCTCTGGGCCCTTTAAGTCTACATCTACACCCTCCATCTATATACTGCGAAGATGGATGGTTGAGACTATTTTGCGACACATGTAATATGCCGCAAACCCTTATTTAGGGTTTTCCGTCATAATGCTTGGTATGAACGGTTTTCTTTTGGCAAGCTAAGGCCGTGGGTATTCCATACCATGCTTGGGGTGATGGAATTGATCTGTGGTCACCCAATCATGCTTATGGAGTTGGATGACCGCAATCAGATCATATCAGGAGACTATACTGATCAAGTCAGGATGCTCAATCGGGCTAATATAACACACCGAGGGGGCTCAATCGGGCTAGTATAACACACCGAGAGGGGCTCAGGCTAATATAACACACCGAGCATCAGCCATGCACGGGTATTTCGTACATGGTTTCATTATAGTGCTTGGAGGTTCGTGTTACTCTATATATGTGTAACACTCGGTCTCATGCCACATCGATAATGATTCATTATAGTGCTTGGAGGTTCGTGTTACTCTATAAGAGTAACACTCTAGTCATCATGCCACACCGATAATGAGTACAGAAATACAAGGTTGATATGAAATTCACAAGAAGGGATTGTTGCTACATGATCCATTCTTGGTGAATTAAGTGAGGGAATATCCAACACTTATAAATGGCTTTATCTTTTACAAGATGTCACGCATGATTTTTCTACGGTTTTTACAAATCTAACCTTGAATGAAAATCCACCATCAACATTAAGTCCCCTGCCTAGCACATAATGGTTACACTATTGTGTGGTAGGCATGAGATGGTGACAGTTTAAAGATAAAACTTATGAGACAAAGTTAGATGTTACCAGGAGAGACGGGTCGTCCTGTCCTTCGAGCATGTCACGTTTCAAGAGACGTCCAGGAAAGTGTTCCCCTAGCATGATGTCGGTCTTGCCTGCTTCGATCGACCTTGCTATGAATGCTTCGGTTGAAAGTGGGTCCACTGTGTACATGCTTCAAACGTCGGCCATGTGCTTCGACTGAAACCGGCCCTGCTGTGTGCGCCTATTATACCAGCCTTATGTCATGATTAACACCAGCCTTTGCGACTTGAGCAATACCAGCTTTTGACTTGATCAATACCAGACTTGAGACTTGAGCAATACCGGTCTTGAAACTTATACCGGACTGAAATCAATACCAGACATACTTGAACGATGTTTGGACCGGCCATTGTGTGCTCCGATGTGAGTTGTGTCTTGCCGTGTGTGACTACACTTCTCATGTGCTTTCATACAAGTTCTAACTCCTGTCTTTTATTTCATTGCGGTAGAAAGAAAAGAACTCCCGTTGATATGTCTTTGAAGATAATCTTTGGTGGAAGTGTTGACAACTTCAAATACATGCCGAACATTGATGATGAGTTGTTCACCGCGCCCTCTCAACTATATGAAAATATTCGTTCCACAGGATAACCCTCCTCCTATCGACTCAGGGTTTTTCATGCTCTGCTGGATCCTCATGAAGGATGAATGAGACGCACGTTGAGCAATGAGTACATCAAAGACAACTTGACCGGAGCAGATTATTGATGTAGCTTGATTGTTGAAACGACTCGAGAGGATGTTAAAGTGGCTTCTGGTGCGAACGTTGAGGTAGATCCTGGAGAGAGTGTTGAAGCAGGATTCTGAAGTGAACAGGGGTCCCGGAGAGAGCATTGAGGCGGCTCTTGGATAGACCATTGAAGCGGCTTCTGCTGGAGGAAGCGTTGAGCGGAGCGGCTCTTGATTCGATTTACCCTTGTGAATTCCATGATTCTTGACTCGACCATCTTTTCGTGTTGAAGAAGTCTTTGATCGAAGGTGAAGGAACTCCATCCGAGCCTCGGTCCCCAAGCGTGGTTTACATGGTTTGTTCGTAGTGGTCGTTGTCGAGCCAGATATAGAATATCTTGGACATTGCTTCATCATTGTGGGAGTCGTGCATGTGGTACTGGAGTTGGAGTCGGCTGTCATATCCCTTCTTAGCCATAGCCAGGGGTGCCCTTAGTAATTCTGGGGTTGTCTTTAGTTGAAGTCTTATTAGAGTATCTGGCACGTGTGAGCCAAAATCACTCTCTCTCTTTTATTGGTCTGTATTCCCTTGGACGGGTGTGAAGATTTTTATCCAGAAATTAATTTTTCTTTGCCTCTTTGAGGTCCTTCTCAATATCACAGTGTAGATCCTGTGATTTGAATCCCTAATTAGAACTGTTTGTAGTGTAGATCACTACAAGTGGTATCAGATTGGGTTTATCCTTGGCAATTATCATGGCAGATGGTACTAGGTTACAGAAATTGGACGAATCTCAGAGAAATATGAGTTTGGAATTGAAGGAAATCCGTGATGAGATGCAGTCGCTTCGCTCTGATAACGCCGAGGTGAAAGCTTCTCTTAAAGATCAAGCTGACGCTCTTAAATTGATTCTCCAAAGAATCGAAAACTTCTAGGGTAACTCCTCTGATGCAAATCTTAATCATACGTGGGAGGAAGGAGAACCTGTTACTCCCAACAACTCTACGGGTCATCAACGAATTCCTCAACAGCGTCTACTTCTTAATCCTCAAGTGGGTGAAGGTCAGTTTTCTAGTTACAGACCTAAAATCGATTTTCCTCGTTTTGATGGCACGAACCCGAGAGCTTGGGTCCGTAAATGCAAGAAATACTTCTTTCTCCACCAAATGAATGATGAGGAGAAGGTGAATCTAGCAACCCTGTACTTGGAAGGAAAAGCAGATGTGTGGTTCCAGGATTATCAGATTGGCAAAGGTATTTTATATTGGGAGGATTTCATTATTGATGTTTGCACTAGATTTCAAGAAATAGGCCATGATAATGTTGTAGGTGAATTCAATAAATTAGATCAAACTCATTCAGTTTTGGACTATCAAGAAAAATTTGAAGAACTCAAAGCTTTAATGTTAGCTAAGAACCCTTCCTTAAACGACGATTACTTCATTCATAGTTTTATCAGTGGTCTAAAGGAGGATATCAAACTAGTGGTAGAAATGTTTTCTCCGACTTCTCTACAATGACTATTTTTTTTAGAAGGCAAGAATGTATCTTAGAGAAAACATCTAAGACTCCACCCAAATACTTCAGTAAGTTTTCGTCTGGTAGCAAACCCTTACTTACCCCTATCAAACCTCCTAATCTTAACCCTCTAGTTACTAATCCCATTGTTACTAGTCCAATAACAAGTCCAAAATTACAGTCTGTGAAGAAACTCACATATGCAGAAATGCGTGCCAAGCGAGAAAAAGGCCTGTGTTATGACTGCGATGAGCCTTTTTCTAGAGGACATAAGTGTAACAAACAGCAATTGTATATGATTATAGCGGATGATGATGATACTTCACAGCCTGCAGAAACAAGCGACAGATCCACTCCAACTATCGAAGAATTACAAGAAGACATGGAGATCGGTACATGCCTTGGTGGGTCGATTTCACATACAACCATTAAAATCAAGGGCTTCGTCAAGCAACAAGAGCTCACCATTTTAATTGACAAAGTGGAAGCACTCATAACTTCTTAGATACCAAGGCTGCAAGTAAAAGTGGATGTAGAATCGGTTCTACTCAACCCTTGCAAGTGGCGATAGTGATGGCAACAAATTGTTAAGCCAAGCACAATGTCCAAGCATTCACTTGGAGTATGCAAGGTCATCCATTTTCTCATGACTTGCACATTCTAGACCTCGGGGGGTATGACATGGTACTGGGTGTGGATTGGATGCGAGAACTCAGTCCTATGGTCTTCGACTTCAAGAAATTATTGATTAAGTTTCAGCACCAGGGTCAGGAAATTGGTGATAGGCCTACTGAAGCGACCACATTATCTCCTATGTCGGGTTCCTTCTTTGAAGAGACTACTGCAAAAAGGCACACAAGGTTTGATTGGTCAATTTTTTTCTCTTCAAGCCAACACTCAACCTCGAAATCATAGCACCACCCATTGCTGTAGTTACGGAGCAATTTCCTACCATTTTTCAGACACCTACAACACTACCTCCTGAAAGAACTCATGACCACCACATCAATCTGATTCCCAATGCTACCCCTCCAAATCTTCGCCCTTACAGAGTTCCATATGTTCAAAAGGGAGTGATTGAGCAACTGGTGCAAGAAATCTTTGGATTCGAAGTAATCTGACCCAGCCATAGCCCTTTCGCCTCACCGGTCATCTTAGTCAAGAAGAAAGACGGCGGTGGAGGTTTCGTGTCGACTATCGTAAAAGTGAATGCTATCACTATTAAAGATAAGTACCCCATCCCAGTTATAGAAGAATTATTATTTGAATTGGCGGGCGCTACTATATTCACCAAACTTGATCTTCTAGCGGGTTATCATCAGATTAGGGTTTACTTAAAATGACATAGCTAAAACTGCTTTTCGTACTCACCACGGTCATTTCGAATTTCGAGTGATGCCCTTTGGTCTTACAAATGGTCCTGCTACTTTTCAGTCCTTAATGAATGATATCTTTAGCCCATACCTTCGCAAGTTCATCTTGGTGTTTTTCGATGATATACTCATTTATAGTCCGTATATGGCTACTCACCGTGAACATTTGCATATCGTTTTGTCTATTTTGCACAAACATTCCTTGTTTGTTAAGCGCGAGCAAGTGTTCCTTCGGACAACCACAAATGGAGTATCTAGGCCACATAATTAGCAAACAAAGGGGTAGTAGTGGCCGGACAAAATCGAATGTATGTTAAATTGGCCTAGACCAACTACACTTAAAACCTTACGAGGTTTTCTCGGTCCGACAGTTACTATCGCAGAGTTTATTAAGGGTTACGGTTTAATTTGTAAACCACTTACCGAGCTCCTCAAAAAGGGCAACTTTGCTTGGACGGATCTTTGCCGAGTTAGCTTTTGCACAACTAAAGAAAGTAGTTACTTCTACACCTGTGCTCACTCTGCCAGATTTCACTAAAGAGTTTGAACTGGAAACTGATGCTAGTAATCTAGGAGTGGGAGCCGTTTTAATGCAGAGTGGCAGACCAATTGCCTTCTTCAAAGAAAGGTATGGGAGTCCAATATCAAGCCTTATCCACTTATGAAAAGGAGTTGCTGGCAATTGTCTTATCTGTCACCAAATGGAGATCGTATTTATTAGGGTCTCATTTTACGATATTTACGGATCATCAAAGCCTCAGATTTTTTCTGGATCAAAAACTGAACACCGTTCTTCAACGAGAAATGGATGACTAAATTATTGGGGTATGACTACACTCTTGCTTACAAGAAGGGTTCGGACAACGGGAGGTAGCTGATGCTCTTTCTAGAGCTAATTGTTCTTCTCTCTCGGCAACAACACCAAAATGGCTTGATGACATTCTCACTAGCTATATAGATGACCCTATAGCAGTTTATTGGATTCCTAAACTGACTATATCTTCCATGCAGGATACGAGGATATACCCTTACTAATGGCATATTGAAGTTTCGTGGACGAATTTACATTGGTAAGTGGGTCGCTAGACAACAAGTTATGGCAGCTTGTCCACTCATCCGCCATTGAGGTCACTCAGCATGCAAGCCTGAGCTACCAACGTGCCAAGACTTACTTTCATTGGCGGGGTATGAAGCGTGATTTAATCCAATTTGTCCAACACTTGTGATGTCCGCCAACAACATAAGGTGGAGCACAAGTTACCTGCGGGTCTTCTTGACCCCCGCCCATTCCCCGATCAAGCCGGAAGCATATCAAAGCATGGATTTCATCTCCGGGTTGCCTAAATCAAGGTCGCGATGTCATTATGGTAATCGTTGACCGTTTCACTAAATACTCTCATTTCATTGCTTTAAGTCATCCCTACAAAGACAAATCGTAGCAAAACTTTCATCGATACGATCCTTAAGTTGCATGGTACTCTGCCACCATTGTATCCGATAGAGATGTTGTTTTCCTTAGTGGGTTTTGGCAAGCCTTGTTCCAGTGCTGTTGGTACTTCTCTTCACATGAGCACGTCATACCATCCGCAAACAGACGGCCAAACGGAGCGTGTCAATGCTTGCACGGAATCGTATTTACGTTGTATGTGTAGTTACGAGGCCAACCAAGTGGGTTTCTTGGCTATCTTTGGCGAGTGGTGGTTCAACACCTCTTACCACACTAGTTTGAAACTCACACCGTTTCAAGCTCTATACGGCTACTCTCCTCCACAGTTTGGACTCCATCAGACGGGTGGCATTCGTCACTCTGTGGTCGATGATTATCTACACCAACGGGGAATAATGACAACGATCTGCGCCGAGAATCTTCTCCACTCTCAACACCGCATTAAACAACAGGTGATAAGCGTAGAACGGAGAGGGTTTTGCGGTTGGGGATTGGGTTTACTTACGCCGCAGCCAGTATCGTCAAGTGTCCGTCCAACTACGCAAGACTCTCAAGTTGTGCAGCAAAATTTTTGGTCCTTACAAGGTTTTAGAGAAAATTGGAGCGGTGGCCTATCGACTTCAATCCCTGCTTCTTCCCGCATCCACCCCATTTTTCACGTTTCACAGCTTAAGCAAAAGCTTGGACAAGGGTTATTACCACAGACATCATTACCCAACATTGACAAGGAGGGTTTATTTAGGGTGAAGCCTGTCAAGATTCTCAACTCTCGCACCATTTTCAAAGGCCGTCGACCTATTCCACAGGTGGAGATACAATGGTCTCATACGGCGGAAGGAGATGCCTCCTGGGAGGACGTAGCTGCCATCAAATCCTCTTTTCCCAAGTTCATCCTTGAGGACAAGGATGCTCTGTAGGAGCCGGCATTTGTCATATCCCTTCTTAGCCATAGTCAGGGGTGCCCTTAGTAATTCTGGGGTTGTCTTTAGTTGAAGTCTTATTAGAGTATCCGCACGTGTGAGCCAAAATCACTCTCTCTTTTTATTGGTCTGTATTCCCTTGGACGGGTGTGAAGATTTTTATCCAGAAATTAATTTTTCTTTGCCTCTTTGAGGTCCTTCTCAATATCACAGTGTAGATCCTGTGATTTGAATCCCTAATTAGAACTGTTTGTAGTGTAGATCACTACATCGGCGAACGCGCAGGATGTTGTATCTCGGTAGTTTTCCTCTTGGTGCTTGAGTCGCTTGCTTGCGAAAGTTTGAAGGTTGTATCGCTTGTTGGTGAGATATATGCCCCTACGAACATTATGAGGCTCTTCATTACCGGCAGGCCTAGTTCTTTCTATCAGGGCATATGTTGTTGTAGATGAGCGTCCAACAGCTCCAGAGGATGACCGCGCAGATTCTCCAATATAGCATGATAGACAGGTACCACTGTCTGATAAGGTGACTCGCCCGGATCTTGCTCGATATGACGCGTGGACATCATTATCTCCTTGAGGCTGTTCCCTTGAGGTATCGATTCCAGTGGAAGATTGCCAGAGCGTTTGATACGTTGCACCGGCATTCTTTAAACTAAATGGCAGTATGGTATAAATAAAAATTTCCGAGAGGAGTTCGAAAAGCCATCTTACTTGCATCATGCTCGTACATCCTTATCTGGTTGTAGCCGCTACATCCATCCATGGAGGAGAACATGCCGTTTCCGTTGGTTGCATCTACTAACATGTCGATGTTAGGTTGAGGAGGATCGTTTTTGGAATAGCATCTGTTCAAACCTCTGAAGTCTATGCAGCACGTGATCTATCCATTTTCCTAACTGCAACTCCAAGCGAATATGTCCTGGTATTCTTTGAGAAGTTCCCCGAGCTTCGTGCATTTATCCGTACACAAGGTTGAGCTGATGGAGATAGGCCTAGGAGATTCCTCAACGATTTCCATCTCATCAGTTGTGGAGTTGGTGCCCAGCGGTTGTGGAGCATCTAGCACTTGCTCTTGTGGTTCGTTGCTGTTGTAATATTCCATTAGGTGGAGAGACTGGGTAACAGTCTCCCCTGCTAATTGATAATAGCGGTGTCGGTATACCGTTTTTCCCTTTCTGGTCACGACTTGCCATAAAAGTTTGTTCCCTCTTCGTGTGAACGTGGGTCGTGGCTTCACAGGATGGAGAAGAATGCGCCGTCAGCAAAGATGCATCGTGGGTACTAGCCCTCAATGATGCGAGCCGGTCTTCTTCCCGAATTGACGCCCACGTGGGAGTGGGATGCAACGCACTTTTTGATTCTTTCCGCGGAACCTCTCCCGTATGTCTTTGGTTTGGTTTTCCTCGAAGTCCGTCATTGTGGTAGGCTTCCGTACGACCTTGCCTGGGACCTTGGATGTCTTGAGAGTCTTGAGAGTAATCACATTCGAAGACGCTCCTGTGCCGATAAGGGACGTCTTGAAATCTGAATCCTTGATGCGTGCGGTGACACGTAGGGCACTGTTGTGAACTTTCTCTGGTTGATTGCAGCAAAATATCTCCGTGCGCGATTCTTCGGGAGGTGTGAAAGTTCGCATAAACTTTCAACTAGAGAAAATGTTTCCGGTCCACCGGCCTCGGTTCATAGTGAAACTACCGACTTGAGGAGGATCATTGTGAGGATCGGTCCCAGTGTAGGAGTCTCCGGGATGGGACCGCTCATATCTCGATGTTGCTTCTTTGATCGAGGTCCATGCGGAGTGCCGCCGCTGAAGTACCTCTTTCTGAGTTGCGTCCATATCCGTTTGAGTCTTGGCAAGAACTTCTTGTTTCTCCATCAGGTCTGCAACGGTGGTGGACGGTGGTCCTCCTCTTGTGCCTCCGGCTCCTCGTCCTGATGAGGGAGTGAAAGTTGTCGCTCTGGTGACTACTGGAGGCGTTACACTTGAGGAGATGTCGGGATTTGCGGCTGCTCTGGCTCTGGTGATGGGAGGCGTTACACCTACTGGAATACCTCCTGCTCCGCTAGTACTCGGGTCCATTACTTCTTGATCGGTTGGTGGACGCCATATAGGAGGTAGTTCCACCTCTGTTTTCGTACCCACGTCTCCAAAGCCAACTCCAAAATCTTTTCCATAGGGAACGAAAAGCATAAGTACTTCGAGTCTAGCTTTTCCTGCATTAGTGTGCCTCGTGATGTCTCTGCATGAATTTGATGTGGAGCACGTTCGGAGATGAAGTTGGAAGATTTGCGAGTGCCATCATATCTGCGAATCGCTTGTCTGGGTAAAGGGATGTAGAAGGTGTCGTGATATCACCGCTGAGTGATCGAATTGAACGCTCCCATCCTCTGTATTCACGTATTTCCTGATCGATCTCTCCTTCCTCGAGCATTTCTTCACTTGGTTGGAAGGTCGATGCAGATTGGACAGCTTTTCGGGCTTGACAAGAGTTTTGAGATATAAGTCCTCTAACGAGGGGCTCCATAGGCTGCGGGTTCCCTTTCTTTATCGACAGACGTTGTAGTACTCCGGAAAAGTCCTCTCCTCTGTGGAGTTGCCTCGGGTCTTCATTGCTGACTGGAACATGTTGTTCATCTTTCCTGAGTCTCCTGCGGCTACGCGCTCTTTTTGCCTCTCCACCGGTAAAGGTGTGATTCCTGGATAAGGATTCGCCGTTTCTTACACTGTCTGAGTTGATGCCCGTCGACCCTTCTTGTAATTGTGCTGCCATATCATTCAAAAGGCGAAATGTCTCGCTCTGCCTTCTGGTGATACCAGCTTGATTTGCCAAGATATCCTCCAGCATTCTAGCTATACTTCCCATGATATCTGAACCACCCGTGGTCTCCTGGTGAGGATACATCGCGAGATGAAAACCGAAAAATTGAGGATTCAATTTTTTGCAACCGATAGATCAACCTCCCACTGTGGTCGCCAATTGTTTATGGGTGAAAACTACTCCTGCAGAATTTGGTAATTTGGGGTGTGGATGAGGAATGAATTTAAACCTTTAAACAAATGCACTGCGCGGTGAGTGCTTGTAGATTCGAGAGATCAATCTGTGCAAGTCCGGCCTAAACCAAGAAATGGCCGTTCCAGACTTGTTTCGGTCACAAAGTGAAGGAGATGGGGTTGGTCTTAGGGAGGGAAGCGAAGAAGGTGTTGAGATTGTGAAGGTGTTGGCTTGCTTATGACTTGTGAGAAAAGTGAGCAAAGCTTACGGTTAATGTAAGGAGGCTCTGGGTGTTTGAATACGATTTGTATTAACACTTGATTTTTCTGTCTCGTCTGAACTTGTGTTGTTGTTTGAAATAGGGCGGAGAACCTATTTATACAAGTCATTGAGCCTCATTCACGTCTCTCGTGGGAAGTGGAGGAAGTGGAGTGATGGAGTAGTGGAGTTGTGCGTCGACCAGTCTTGCCCACTTCTCTTGTTCATCTCTAACCGTCCATGACTTCCTAACACGTTCTTGTGATGGCGCGTTGCACGCTGCACGCTGTAAACCGCCAGACCAATACCCCAGTATGTATCCCCCCAGTTTGTGACATGATTGATGTCTGGAATGTGCGGATCGTGGATCCACGAAAGATAGCATGTAATCTTTGAATTGAATAACTGCGTTATTCGTAAAGTCGATACTTGTGAAGTATCGTGTGTATTTTATGCAGTATCGCATTGTGGTGTGGTAAAGTGATGGGTAATGACGCCTCACTAACCAAATAACTCCCGACAGGGTTGTATAACCAAGTCTGGTGAAGTTGAACGGATGAGATGATGTTTGAGACACTCATCTGCGACCGTTAATGAATACTAGGTTTTTTGAAGAGGTGCGCAAGCATCACTCTTGACTTGGTCGAAACCAAGCATGGGAAGGGCTTTGGAGAGGACCGACCGGTCATGCATGTTGATGGTATGCCGGTGTACACGTCCATGTCTCACTTTCCCAAGAAGGCGCGATCTAGGCCACTCAAATTGACCTAAGACGGTTGAGTGGTTGAGATCGGTTTTTGCAGAAATTTCTTACCGCAAAGGAGTTGATAACCGCGTGATATTCCCGCACGCGTTCCAAGACAACCGTCCTTGGTCGGTCTTGGTCGATCACTCCAGCGTGTAGGTGGTAGGTTGATGTTCACACCTATACCTGATTATCCCATGAAAACGTGATCTAAGCCATTCAAATCATCCGGTGAAGTTGAGCGGTCGAGATCAATTTGCAATTTGGGAAGTGTAACCACGCATGTTTGGGCGGGCGTTTTGGATTAGCCGGGCATGATATGCCTTGGCCGACCGCATGAGGAGATAGATGGGCCCACGGTGATCATCTTTGGTATGACTGGACTGTTTAATCTAATCTGTGACCCTCCATTAAACGGAGAAGATGGACGCGCGTGATGGCTTGAAACCCTAATTTGGCTTTCAAAGCCGTGCGCCACCTCTTGTTTGGGTGACGATTTTGTCACGGCCAAACATTGTTGGTCTTGATCGACTGGTCAAGTGTGTAGGCGGTCTCACGGCGATCGTGTTGACATGCTCTGGGCCCTTTAAGTCCACATCTACACCCTTCATCTATACCTGCGAAGATGGATGGTTGAGACTATTTTGCGACACATGTAATATGCCGCAAACCCTTATTTAGGGTTTTCCGTCATAATGCTTGGTATGAACGGTTTTCTTTTGGCAAGCTAAGGCCGTGGGTATTCCATACCATGCTTGGGGTGATGGAATTGATCTGTGGTCACCCAATCATGCTTATGGAGTTGGATGACCGCAATCGAGATCATATCAGGAGACTATACAGATCAAGTCCGGATGCTCAATCGGGCTAATATAACACACCGAGAGGGGCTCAATCGGGCTAGTATAACACACCGAGAGGGGCTCGGGCTAATATAACACACCGAGCATCATCCCGTCTTTGGTATTTCGTACATGGTTTCATTATAGTGCTTGGAGGTTCGTGCTACTCTATATATGAGTAACACTCGGTCTCATGCCACACCGATAATGATTCATTATAGTGCTTGGAGGTTCGTGTTACTCTATAAGAGTAACACTCGGTCGTCATGCCACACCGATAATGAGTACAGAAATACAAGGCTGATATGAAATTCACAAGAAGGGATTGTTGCTACATGATCCATTCTTGGTGAATTAAGTGAGGGAATATCCAACACTTATAAATGGCTTTATCTTTTACAAGATGTCAGCGCATGATTTTTCTGGTTTTTTACAAATCTAACCTTGAATGAAAATCCACCATCAACACCAGTATTTAAATTAATATTTTATTTGGTCATGCTACCAATAATTCATCAAACGAGCAACATTTGCTCAAACCAAGGAACATTGGTTCAACTATCAATATTCATCAGTTCATCGAATGAGCAATATTTGCTCACGTTAACTATGTTTATTCATACATTATACATCTGTCTCAACAGACATGTTCAAATTCATGAGTCTCAGAACATTTTCAAATCATGTTCGACTCAACAATACAAGGACTCATCGTCCCATGAAGTCATGAAGTCATGAACTGACTAACTAATCACGAGACATCAATCGTGTCACATGGGGGATATTAACTAGGGTTTTAGTCTGGCGGTCTACGGCACGTGTGTTCATACACACGATGAGAATGTGAGCAAGTCGTGCAATCAGTTGAAGGAGTTAACAAAGTAGTGGATGGAAAATCGACCAAGTCTCTGCACGTTGAGCAAATGGTTTTAACACGATTTCCACTTCTCCACTCTTTAATTCCATCAACTCTCACACTTCATGGGATCATGGTGTTTACAATTCTAGCAATATAAATAAGTTTCTAAATCATGATTGAAAAGAAGACAATCTCACGTCAAACAGACAACACGAGATTAACAACTCAACGTCAGAGAAATTACTCTCAACAGAGCAAATTCAATCATTCAGAACTTATCTTATTTCAGAATACACAACACACCTACAATCTTCGATCATCATTGATCTCACACACTTCTCAGCTTCTCTCCTACAGATCGACCCATCCTCTCTTGTGACCGAATTTACTCTGGAACGGCCATTGTCTTGGTTTAGGCCGGAGTACTATAGATTGATCTCTAGAATTCAAAGCACTCCCTTATTGCAGTGCATCTGTGTGAGGTTTAACAGTTCGCTCGGTTCAAGGAGTTTCCTCCGCGCGGCCATCTCCTCAATTCCGTAAAAACCAGCAACTCGTTTTTCCCCATCTATAGATTGGCGACCACAGTGGGAGATCATTCTCTCGGTTGCAACCTCACTTCTCACAAAGATGGTCGGTCTTAGGTCTGGTTCAGTTACCAATCCGGATTCAACACCCGGTTCTAATATTGCAAGCTCTAGTGGTACCGCCAACACCACTCCTCCTGGCGCAACCCGCCACTACCTGAATTGCCACTACCACTCCTCCGGCGCAACTCCAACCGCCACATACACCTACAATCTTCGATCATCATTGATCTCACACACTTCTCGCCTCTCTCTCCTGGACCGGATCGACCCATCCTCTCTTGTGACCGAATTTACTCCGGAACGGCCATTGTCTTGGTTTAGGCCCTGAGTACTGAGCCCGCGATATAGATTGATCTCTAGAATTCAAAGCACTCCCTTATTGCGGTGCATCGAATTTGGGATTTAAAGCGTTGTGAGGTTTAACAGCTGAGAGAATTTTTCGCAAAATTTCGGTTCAAGGAGTTTCTCCGCGCTGCCATCTCCTCAATTCCGTAAAACCTAAAAGATGAAAAGGAGGGGAAAAAGAAAACTATATATAGGGGAAAAACTCGTCATTTTTTCCCCATCTATAGATTGGCAATATTGACTGGTGGGAGATCCAACCTACTATAGATTGCCACTACCTGCCACTACCACTCCTCCGGCACAACATGCCACTACCACTCCTCCGAGCGCTGGTGCTCCAGTGATCACCCCTGCAAGTGACGGAACTGGCGCCATCAACAATCCACTCTTCGGACGGTCTCCTGAAGAAATCAGAGAAAATCCACCTATCATAGGTGATCTTATGAAGGTGCAAGAAACTCTTGCCAAAAATCATACTGACATGGCTGTCACTCAGAAGGAACTATTCAACTATCTCAAGACTCTTACAGACAAGATGTCAGAGAAAACTCAAGAGAAAGGAAAAGCTAAAGAAACGTCTTCAGACGCTGATCCCGAGGTCACTCCGATCCATGTAGTAGACGATGAGGAAGTTCCTAAGGCTGCAGATAATCCACTAGAAAAAGAACCATCATGTTTGATCACTCGTGAAGGCCTGGAACATCTTTTGGAAGATCGTGCAAAAGAAAAAACACCCTCTGTCCATCGCCACCAACCTCCATACCCTGCTGCTACGCAAAGGATTCCTCTGCCAAAAGGTTACACCTCTCCAACCTTCACACTTTATGATGGAACAGGCAATGCTCGAGAACATGTTTCTCGATTTCTGGAAGCACTGGGTGAACATGAGAACAACCATACTGTCCGTCTGAAGGAATTTTCGAAGTCTCTGAAAGGCAGGGCATATACCTGGTACAACAACATCACACCAGGAAGCATCAAAAGTTTGGGAGATATGGTCAATACTTTCTATAGAAATTATTTCTTCGTTTCAGAGCAAATCACCCTCTCTGATCTCGGAAGGATATTTCAAAGGAGCAACGAACATCCTAACGATTATGTGAAAAGGTTCAGAGTTCAAGCTTTGGACTGCCATGATCCAAATGTCACAGAGCAACAACTCGTGGACTTGTGCATCAATGGAATGATTCCAGTCTACAGAGCCTTATTGGAAAATCTTAGGTTTCAGACTTTCTCAGAACTTCATGAAGCGGCCAAGAGATCAGCAACTACTGCACCTGCTTTATTGGAGAGAGCTAAGACTACAAAATCTAAAGAACCACGAGAAACTCGAGGAAGCAGACGTTTAATCAACAAAAAATATAACCTCTAACCTTCCACAAATGTTATTGCAGAAGGGAGCAAACGAAAAGCCGAGCCACAGCGCAAACATACTTCCTCAACTCCTTCAAAGGCGCAAAAGAAGGATAATATGCAAGTTCCTGCTCAACACCCAGAAGCTGATCCAAAAGCACCTGATTTCCCCTGCTCCATTGAAGAAGTTATTGAACTTTTAGACGCCTGGATTCAAGACGGTGCAATCAAACTGCCATATGTCAAGAAAGAACCAACTGAAGAGGCCATGGAAAATCCTCGTTACTGTCGCTTTCATAGGTTCGTCAACCATCCCACAAGTGATTGTAGAACTTTGAAGCGCATATTCAAAGAAAAAATCGAATCAGGAGCACTCAACTTGGGGACTGAAGGAGTACACAGAGATCCTCTCCCAGTCAAAACCTTCACCCTTTCTGAACCGCCTGTCAAGGAAGCAATTCAGTCCTTAATCGAGCATGTCTGCGAATTGCTATACTTATCAAAGGCTCATAGGGGAGACATGTTTGTTGTACTGAATCACATCGTATCAGGGAAGCGTTTGTCGATTCAAGAGCCGCCTTCAACAACAGACAAAGAAATGTACGACTGGGGACTTCTCACCACAGTCCATCTCAAGGGAAACGAGTTCAAACGAGCATTGATTGATGTTGGAACTGCTGTCAATGTTATCCCTCTGAAAACTCTCAGAGCCGTTGGTGTCACACGACAAGAAGCCATCCATGCTCCAGTAACAATCACAGATCATGAAGGAACACCCAGAGACGCTTATGGCCACATTACTCTCAAGGTGAACATAAACTCAGCCTGGACAGAAACAAAATTTTACATAATCCGAGAAGATCCAGGATATGATATGATTCTTGGATGCACGTGGATTCATGCTGGAATGGTAACACCAACACCTTCAATTGCACACTTCTCTGTCGAAGAAACCTCTGATTCAGAGGAAAAAGAGGATGTTTCACCGTTTGAGTATCTGGAGGAGGTCAAAGCCTTGACAGAGCTGACACAAAAGCCTGAGGAAAATGCATACGCTTTCGTCAAAAGATTCCGTACTCAGGCAAGTCTTATTCCACCTCATGTGTCCATATCATCAGTATTCAAATATGCTTATCTGGTCCGAGGGATTCACTCTACCAACAACTTAGCTATTGCAAAATGCTATGAGTGGATAATCTCACCTCAGCAATATTTCACCAAGTGGCTAGACGCGGAACCTCTCTGAATCGAACACCTCACTAATACAATCATTGCTGAAATAATGGCTGAGTTCGACAAACAGTATCCCAAATACTCTCCTTTCCACGAATGTCCACATATGCCGCAAGGTTGGAAGACTTCAACAACATGGAATTCCACCGCACGAAGAATTCCAAATCAGTAGAAAATATTCAGAGCACGGATGATCAAGTCTAACAAATTCCAGGAAGGAGATTTATTTCTCAAAGCAAATAAGCGTAACTTTCATTCTGCAAAGAACTCCAACTGGGAAGGACCTTTTATGATCTCTAAGTCTGTTGCTGGTGGCTACTACAAGTTGATCAACATGGACAAAAAGGAGATTGTGGCCGTGATACATGAGAATTGGCTCAAGGCCTTTGACGTTTAAGGTTTTGGATATTCGAGGCATCGGATGCTCAAGGCACGAACACCTCAAACATTTGGCGTTTAGAATTTTCTTTCATTGTATTTCAATTCCTCCAAAATGTTTGCAATACTTGCATTCAGTAATTTAAATTCAGCAATTTATCAAAATTCAGTTTACTTAAAATCTTTATCAAAACCAAAGAAAATGTTCAATCATCTACTTATCCAAAACCAATCAAAACCAGAAATAAAAACCTCACATCTCTCAGAAGTTCAGAATTCAAGAGATTATGAAAAGAAATCAAAGAAAATCAGCAAAGAAAGACTTTTGCTCCTCTGCATCTTTCAAGACTTGTAAAGCCGCCTTCTCCGTGTTCAGCTCTTCAGTCAGCCTAGCAATCTTGTCTTCCTTCTCCATCACGGCATCATTTGGAAAGGGTATGTTCTTCTCACATGAGTCCTTAATAGCATTTATCTTCTTACGAAGCCACTTCACGTTGAAGCCAAGTCTCTCAGAATTCCCCAAGTTGAACTCCCAATCAAAGAGTACATCTGGAGTCACAGTATTCCTGGGCCTATCACATATATCACTTACAACACGCAAGATAACACCTACTTGCATTGTTAAGGAATAAGCACGCTTTGGGTCTCTAGTAACAATGATGTGACCGAATTTCTTCCATATTTTCTCGTACAAGTCGGCATATCCCATGAGAACGCTGAATTCACCAACTAATTCGTGATATGGGAGTGATGCATAAAATGGAGGATCAAAAACAATCCCTGCATTTGGGTATTCATGCACTACTATATGATTCTCAATCACTGAGGAAGTTATTTCAACTCCGGATCATAATAACGATCCTTCACCTATTCAAAAGGAGGAGATCTTGACTCTACCTTATTGTTGTAAACGGCGAACACCCCACAAGAAGATTTTCGAATCTATACCGATGAAATTCACTTAGAATGGCCCGATTCGATGATGAGAATGTTGAAGAGAAGATCAGAGGATGAAACCACATTCATTGATTTTCAGGAAGACCCAATTGAACTTGCTAATGATTGCGATGATACCGAGACTTTGGTTAATGAATGGTTGCAAGGTTTAATAGAGGACCACATATACAAGAAAGTGATTCACCTCTAATTTTTTAAGGATGAAGAGGATTGTTTGGAGACACTGAAAAATTTAAAAAAAAAAAAAAAGAAGTTTTACATAAAAATTCCAACTTTTAAAGATTTTAGAGTCACTTCATTTCTAGGTATGTTTACATAGAGATTTTGACGACATAATTGAACTTGGAAATGTTAGAGAACTACATTCGATTTCTTGTTTGTTTGAGTGTTAAATAATGGATTTAATCATGCTTGATGCTAATTTGGTGCAAAGTAGGAGAAGTGCTATTAGAGTTGCTGATCAATCATTAGTGGAGACTACCCGTATTCATATCATGAGAGGAAACTGCATTCTTCCATTTACTAAAGAGCTTCTTTTGAGTGTGTAAGTGTCACCGTAAGTTAATTCCGGTAGAATGGGAGGAGTCACCCAACCTCCCACCAAAAAAAGCACTACTCTTTGATCTCTTGAGTGCTAATTTTGTCAATCATGAGGGTTGATGAAAGCTTCCTTCTTGTAGTTTCCATAGCACCATTCTCTCTCGACAACAACGGATCCATAGAAACACATTCATCATCAACAAGGAGCGACATCAAAATCTACAAGGAAAGTTGGAAAAGTTTAAGGTTTACAAGCAACTTAACGAGAAAAAGAGCAAATTTCAAATTCAAGTAAAAGAACATACAAAGAGCGGATTTTTACATATATGTTGGAAGACTTACACTACAATGAGGTAATTTTATATCCAAGTATGAAGACTTATTCATGAAAGCTAAGAAAATTAAAAGGTGAAAATTTTGAAGTTTATGATTTTCCATTTGCCATGGTTTATTTTTGTATTTAATTTCTCTTGTTTAAAAAAAAAAAAAAAAAAAATTGAAAAAAAAAAAAAAGAAAAGAAAAGAAAAGGAAAGAAAAATAATAAAAAAAAATAGAGAAAAACAAGAGAAATATTTGTATAAGCCGGGGAAGGAAAAAATCTATAAGAAAGTTTCAAGCGATAAGGATTTCACAAAGAGTTATAAATTGTTATGGATTTATGAAATTGAGGGGAACTGAAACCGAAGACGAGAAATAAGAAGATCAAGAGTCTTTTTGGATGCCGTGGAGAGTGGTGTTACTATGAATTGGCGATCGGATGAAGGTAAGTAAGTAATCTCATCCTCGATAAAAATGGTTGATTTTTTCTTAGAGATCGTCAAAAATGGTTTTTCAAAATATTAAAAGATGTGGTTTTTTTAAAATATTTCAAGTTGTCTTTCCCACCTTTCAACGTGTCCGCAGAATTCTCTCTTCATTCCTACTGCACACATGTGAGAACCATAAAAGCTTATCTTTTTTGAGTGCAATTATCATAAAATCTTATTTGGTGAGTTTATGCGAAATGCTTATTGATCAAGCTTCAAACACGCGTTCTTTCATTATGGTGGTTATTTCTCACTCAACATTTAAGAATGAGAATATGTTCTTTAAAAGAATTTAACTTCTTATTACTAAAGATGGTCCTCACAACTTTTTGATGCTTTGTGACGCTTGAACGCTTGTTGTGAGTTTTTAGTTTGATTTGTCGAGGACTAGCAAAGTCTAAGTTGTGGGGAACGGAGACACTTCTCATCCGTGATATGGGAGTGATGCATAAAATGGAGGATCAAAAACAATCGACCTACTACCCCATATTACTAGTTAATTAGGTAGTAAAGTATTAATTAATTTGGGTATTCATGCATTTTCTTCCTACTATGAGAATGATTCTCAATCACATTTGGGAGCACTACATAGCAATAGTTTCTTCAGTTTCTTCAGGGCGTGGTTCAGCTTCTTCCGCCGCTGAAACAACAACAATTGAAGTCTCGGTCTCTTTGACAACACCAACAACAACTCCCTCATGACTTTGAAGTTCATAGACGGTTATTTCTTCACCAATAACCTCAGTGTTTCTCAAGCCATCATTATTAGCTCCTTCATTCTCAACTCCCGTATTTGACACCTAATACGAAGATTACATGAGATTAGAGTCATTCAAATATGAAACCAAAGGAAATCATAAACTCCAGCATACAAGTGGTCTAACATCACCAAGGTTCTTCATTTCACATGCTATACATCAACAAATAACGTGGAAATCATAAAAACACGTTTTACAATGAGCTCGTCTGAGAAGATTTTACACTGCCATGTACAAAACGGCGAACTGGGAGCAATTGGTAAAGAATCTAAGGCTGACTTATATACCATTCTCTTCGTATATATGTTATCTACAACATATCAAAATTTCATAGCAATTGGATGAACGAGCGAAAAGACGTGTTCGAAATATTGGACTACGTGACAGCTGAAAATTTCCTGAAAGTCTCCTGGATGTTTACTGTTTCGTCTATCTCGACCCCTAAACATGCTCAAAACTTAAAAATCTTCTTTGGTAAAGCTTCGAAATTTCCTGGGCTTAAGGATACATATGTGGATCACGAAAATATGGCATCATATGAAGATTCTACAGTGTTTTTGCTAAAGGGCTGAATTCTGAAATTTCTGGTGACGTATTTCGACAAAACTTTTCGTATATTCACATGAATTCTCATTCATTCATTCATAAACCAAGAAATTTATGCTTATTTGGATAAAATGAAAGATCAGTACTTACTTGGGTGGTCTCCGAAGTGTTCGAGGACCCTAGATTGCCCGTATCAACATCAAGAGCACCATTGCTTTCATTCGGTTTTGAACCCTGGGAATTTTCTTTATCGCCATTTTCAGAGGATGAGAGAACATCACCAGTACCATCCACCTCCATGGAAACATCCTCCTGGATATATTCTTAACAATTAAGCGTTTCATCTATAAAGCATCACGGTTGGTTACGCAAAGAAATACTTACAGGCTCTTCTTCGTCACTCAAGTGAGGAACTGTTTGCCCAGCAGCGGAGAACTGAAGACCGTCAATACTTGATGGAGTAAAATTCTGCAACAGAATAACAAATATTGGTTTTTTAATTCCGATAATGCAGATGAGAAGGAGTCATAGCAAAAGAAATACCGACAACTCACCAAAGAAACAACTGGGAACTTTATGGTATTAGGTAACAGCTTATAATTTTTGCTTCTGCCTTCTCCACCATGGATAATCGCTTTAGTCTCTGAGAAATCTACATGGATTCGGGATCTCACATTATGACCGTCCTGTAGAATTTAATGCAATGATTAGAATACAATTATCATAATTTTATGAAGATTATACAAAAGTACATACCTGAGAACATCCCGGAAATGATTTTCGCTTATCACCACTAGAGAGATGCTTCAGTCTTGGTCGAGTAGAAATCATCTCAGCAGAAGGAGGGTCTTTCACCAGAGGCTGACCAATCATCACGAAGTCATGTAACCGCTCAAGTTGTTGATCCCAAAAGTCTACATAACCTGGAGTTACGTATGCAATTCTCTCGGAGAAAGGGAACCAGTATTCACTTCCTTCCACATGCGTACGGTCTAAATGGGTCCTAAGTTGTTCGATCGATGGTTTCCTCCTTCGAAAAGTTGGAACACACTGATCCATACCCATTTGTCGAGACGCCCTGTCAATGTTATATTCCTCCACTGAAAGTTCTCCATATAACAAGTGACCATGGGTGCAACTCAACATAAAAGATCTCTCGCCATCACTCAGACCTGCACCAGATGCTAAAGCCATACTCTTTCCAGTATTGAAAGTTGTCAGCTGAGAAATATAAGGAGGAGTTGACACCCATGGGCGAAAGTCGAACTCAGATTCATCATCTAACACATCAATGAGACGTGCCTTAATCCGGGGTTGCTTCGTAGACCATCGCATGATTCTGGCATTATTCTTCTCAGAGAAAATATGTCGGGCATCGGCATTCAGTCCTTGCAAGACAGTACGTGGAATAGGTGCATAATTCTTGAAATGCTCCCACATCAAGGCTTGAAGAAACATCGTGTTGGTGTAGCATTCAATCTTCATAAATCCATTTGATACACTGGAGTCTATAATCAAGGAATCTAAGTTAGAGTACAAAGAACCCAAGAATAGGCTACCTATTGGAAGTTGCTCACCTTGAGCCATTTTGATAGCAAAGGGGATCACGAAAGGCTTCAACAAATTTATACTATCTTCAAAAACGTCTCTGGACAACCATAAACATAAGAAAGCAGCAATGGGTAACATACCGTCGATGGGACTACCAGAAACCTCATCTTTTGGCCACCAGCGTGTTAACCAGTGAGCATAACAACCTTTGCTGCCGGATGCCTTATTAATTTCCTCCATTGCAGCTATCAAGATGTTGGAAATTGCAGTCTCCTCAGCTGAAAGACTCTCAGGGAGAGTGCCCGTGATTGGGAGATGCAACAAGGCAACCACATCCTCTAAGGAGATGGTAAATTCCCCCCATCTACATGTGAAGGTATGGGTCGGAATGCACCAACGGGCAAGTAGAGCCACAATACCTCGCACATCATGAAAAATGAACAAGTCTCCAGATGCTTGAATAGCCCTTGTTACTTGTGCTTGATCGAGCATAGCCCTGACGTGAGGGAAACCCAGCATATGTCTTGTCCATCCGGAGAATTTTTCTAAAGGTCGGCGAGAAAGCTTAAACTCTATGATTGATGCAAGGAAAAGTCCTTGTTCAAGACAAAATCGAATCGCTGCCTTAGGAGTCACCAATTTCTTCTGAGAAACACTTCTAGGATTTATCAGAAGACGATATGATGGGGATCTGAGACGTTTTTTAGCTTCCTGAACCTCAAAAAACACATCATCTATATTCGAGACATTCTTGATTCCAGGTGTTTCATCTTCCTCCTCGCCAACAGAAGTCTCATCCATGCATGTATCATCCCTGGAGGCATCATTATTTACACATGTATTGTAGGAGCAGAATATCGCGACATTAATACTTTGCGAGAATAATAAACGACTACACTGCGAAGGCGTCGCAGGGAAGTAATATAAATGACGGAATGGGTGACGACAGTCAAAACATGAGAAATGTATGAAGACTTGGCGAGATTTAGGAGTGTCGCAAGGAAAAACGTTTATAACACTCGCGACACTTCGCGAGTTATTCCCGAAAATAAAGGACAGCTTAGCTGTCATCCACTGTGTATTACCCTATATAAAGGGTTGAGTTAGTCTGTTGTGGGGGGGATTCTGGAGAATTGTTAAGCAAGTCATTAGGAGAGAGAAAATTAAGAGTGATGGTAATTTCTTTAGTTCTGTTCTACATTTCTTTGTAAACCTTTCAAGAAAACAATTAATAAAATATATTGTTACTCATCTTCAAATGGATTAATTAAGCAAATTCGAGTGAGGGGTGTAGTGTGGGATTTCCTGCAACTACATATGCGCTAGAAACAGGGAATGAGTAGAAGATCAACCTTGTGAATTGGAAGAATCAGGTGTAACAAGAAAGAAATCTCGAATAATTCTCAACAATTTACTAAAATTGAGAAATGGCTAGAAGAAAGGATGCATCAGAACAACCAACGATTGTAAGGAGAAGTGGGAGATTAGTTGGAGAAAGGAGAAATGAAGTAGGTGAACCATCAAGGATAAATGCAAGAGATAGAGAAGAAGGTCAAATTCAACCACCAATTCAACCACCAATTCAACCAGCACTGAATAGAGTAATCGATTATGATAGAGTGAGCGTGCATACATGGAGATCAGATTCTACGGGAGAAAGAGAAGAAGTGCAACAACTGATGAATAATGGACAAGAAGGAAGAAGTCGAGAAGAAATGGGAGAAACAGTTCATAGAAATGAAGAAATTGTAGCATTAGAAACGTTGAGACAAACAATACATGAAGAAAGGTGTCTAGAAGCAGAAGAACGCGCAAATTTAACGAGGCAAAACCACGAATTAAGGATGGAAAATAGGAGGCTGCAAAATAGAAGATCGAAAAGTAATAACAGATCAAGAATCTTTGCAGAAACATTACCTGCGGAAAACGTTAATGAAGAAAATTTGGAAAGGGAACTAAGGTTTGGCGAAGGTGGTCGTGAAGGAAGAGAAGTAGTAGAAGATCGTTATATTCCACGTCCTGAAGATCTACAGAATGGTCAAAATGATGGAAATCAAGAAAATAGGCAGCGTCAAGGGCAGAATGATCCGATTAATGAAGAAAATCAGGGAGAAGGAAGAAGAATATTACTTGGGAGAGAGACACGAAGGAAACAAAAGGAAATTGAAGATGAAATTGAAAAACATTATATTGAACAAACGCGTTTAGTTCGCGAGAGGGAAAGATTGAGAGCAGAAATGGAAGAACAAGAATTGGAAGAAGCAATTCGGCAGAACAATCATGACAATCGAGAGAGAAGGCGCGAGCAAAATCGCAACAATGGAAATATCAACGAAGAATATGAAAGAGTACAAAGGAGAATTGGTAGACAACCAAGAAGAGAAAACGATAGATACAATGATGTGCACATTCGCGAACGAGATGAAGGAGAAAGTCGCAGAGAAAGAAGAGAAGAGAATGTTGAACAAGAAAATCAAGATAGGCGTGAACGCAGAAGGAGAGAAACGGAGCTAAAAAGACCAATGAATCCGAACACTGAGGTAAATGAACAAATTCTAAGAGAGTTGGCGGAGATGAGAGGAATGTTGAACAGCAGAGGGGGTGGAGGAAGAAGACAATTGGATGAGGCAATCGAGGAAGCTGCAAAAACCCCCTTTACTTTAGAAGTGCAGTTAGGTGGGATACCCCCAAAATGCAATTTACCTGTGTTAACCAGCATTTTTGACGGAACAACTTGCGCAATACAACACATCAAAGCGTATGTAAGATGTATGTTACAATGGGAAAGTCATGACGCTATATTGTGCAAATATTTCGCATCAAGTTTAACAGGAGAAGCACTGAAGTGGTTTGAAGGTTTACCAAGAAACACCATCACGTCATTCAACCATCTACAAGCTATATTCTTGGGGGCCTACATAAGTAACAACTCCTCGCGACCAGGAATTGAAGATGTATTTGGGCTAAAACAAAGGGTTGGAGAAAGTTTAAGACACATAACTATGAGATGGAAGACGATGTGTAGCGAGATGGCTGGAAGAGTAGATGAAAGATATCTCATTTTATCATTTATAAACGCTATGTTCGCAACCAATCTGTTATATATCCAAATTTTTAGAGTCAAGAATACAATCACGATGACGGAGCTGCGAGAATTGCAAGAGGAATATATTGCTTTGGAAGAAAGGCAAAATGAGGTGGACTCGTACCCGATTGCGAATACAAGTTCAAATGCTGCGAATACAAGTTTGCTACCCAGGTTAATACACACAGTGGCGAGTACCTCGCAAGGGCAACAAGAGAGAGTGGTAGATGATGGACAGCCAAAGTTAGTAGCCATGGGAAGCCGAGATCAAGAAGAGTTTGAAAGAGAAAGAAATTACTACAACCGTGGCGGCAATAACAAAATTCAGAGACTTGATCACTCGCAAGAAACCTATGGAAGTCAAAAACAGAATTATCATGGAGGTCAGCGACGTCATAGAGTAGTATGGGAAGAAATCAAGATGCCACCACTGAATACTAGTGTTGAAAAAATCTGGGAAGCTATACTCCTGATGGAAAACATACCTGCACCATGGAACATGGGGAATGAACCACCACCAAGTGATAGAAGTCATGAATTCTGCTCTTACCACCGTTTTCATGGACATCTGACAAACGATTTGCAGAAACATAAAAAGAATCATCCTTAGAATGATTGATCAAGGGAAGCTGAATCACTTTCTAAAAAGTGAAGAGAAAGTTCAACAATTGCCACCACCACCATCAAAGGGGAAAGAAACGTTCGTAATAGAAGTTGGGGCGAAAGCTAAAAATTTATTTTGTAACTCCATTGTTCACTCATATCGCACAATTGAGGATTTTCATGATAATATACTCAGTAGGGTTTTTGCGAGGGATGTTGATAATAAAGAAGTGATGAACATTGCGAAGATGTCGCAGTTAAAAGAGTGGCAAATGCGGATTATTTCTTTCAACGCAGAAGAGATTCCTGAAGGCAAAGAGACGCACGATAATCCATTGGTTGTAAAATTGGAAATTAATCCAAAACCAGTAGATGGCGAAGACGATGAAGCAGAGAATTGCTGGGCGATTAACAGAATATTGATTGATACTGGAAGCTCAGTAAACATCCTCTTTTACCATACTTACAAGACTATGGGGGGAAAGGATGCAGAATTGATACCTTCAACATACAAGATATATGGTTTCAATGGCACAGCAAACAAGCCTAAAGGAGAAGTGCATATGAGGATACCTCTGCAAGGATTGTCTACTGATATTCTGTTATGTGTGGTCGATGTGGAATCCCCTTACAATGCATTGATTGGAAGACCATGGTTGCATGACATTCTGGGTGTAGCGTCAACATATCATCAGTGTATAAAATTTCCTCATCCTAGTGGTGTTGGAATTATAAAAGGAGATTGGACGGAAGGACAGAAATGTTATGAGATCGATGTGGAGAGCTGCGAAGAGAGAGCTGAGAAAAGAAAGGGTTGGAAGCAACATGCAAAAGATGAGAAAAGAAGAGAAAGATTAATGGTGGATGCCATTTATGTAAGAGGATAAGATACATTGCGAAACAAGTGCATGAAAGCAGTTGGAAATTATGATGGAAAGGAATCATTAAGAGATTTGAATGGTGTAGAGGCAGAGAGTAGCAAGAGCAAAAAGTGTAAGAAGTGAATAATCATCAAAAAGCAACAACAAAAGCTTGTTCAGAGTACGAGGAAGAAACAATAATTGAGGAATAAATATGCAAGGACCTCGCCATCAAGAATGTATGACAATTTGATTGAAGAATTGAAAAACAAAAATGATTAAACAATGTAAGGTTGTGCGATAGTTTCGCAAACAAAATGAATGATTGAATGAATTAACAAAAATGAAAGAGTGAGTGAATGGGACGAACCTTTATGGCGTACACCTTAGTTCGCGAATGATATTTCGCAAGAGGCAAATGTAAGACCTAAAGTGCGTCATATAAGGGGGTATCTCTTGACATGGCTCAGGGGAAAGGTTACACCGCTCCTGGAACCCGAGTCATGGAGATTTGGGGCCCATGAAAGCCTATCCGGGGGAGATACCTTGGATTTCCAACTATATATATATATATATATATGTTATACTGGTTGGACGCCCGAGGGTCTCTTCCAAGGAGTCGAGTGTATGCTCAAGGCGCCGGGGTACACGGTTGAGCCAAGAGTGCCCAGGGCATTTGAAGTGTCTCGGCCATTCTTGGCAAGTCTTGGTATATGCCGCACTCGGCCCGAAGAAAACTCCACTTAGGGTGCAGTCTCGTAACCATAAACCATATAGGTATAAGGGATAAGAGGGTGCGAAAACAACCGGTTGTTGTTAAGACCGGATGGGAGGAGCTAGTCTTGTATGGCCGATGTACGCCTCCTTGAAGGGGCAACCGGGGGAGAAGATAAGGGCGGCACCCTCCATTAGGGAGCCGATAAGTGTCAAAAGACGCAAATGTCATGAGGCTTTATTTTCGCAAGGAAATTTAGGCTTGTCATATTTGTGCGACGATCCTGTAGAGGCAATAATACTGACGCAAGGATAAGGCGAGATCAATGGGTTTTTGCATGAAAATACAAAGACGTCCTGCGATTTCGTCGCGAAGACGGCAATGTCATGGGATTTTACACTCGCAAGAGTATTTAAGCTGTCATATTGTCGCAGATAAAATACCCTGCAGAGGCAAAAATACTTAACAAATGATAGACAAGGTCAATGGGTCATTACACAAAAATGTAAAGACGTCCTGCGACTTTGTCGCAACGAGGGGTGGCGAAATAAGACCTTTAATTAGGAAGGCAAAATAAGACCACACAAAAACGATAAGGCAAGATCAATGAAGTTATTCATTTGTGGAGACAATCTGCGATCTTGTCGCAATAACGGGCTTCAGCATAACTAAAGATATAGACATACAGTAATTGAGAAAGCAAATATGCTTATAAAAACGAATAACAGAGGCAAATCTCTCATTTGAAAATGAATAACAGAGGCAAGTATGGGAATGAATAGGATAAAGTTTTGTTATTCATTTCCATATGAGGAATTTATGCATTCATAATATTAGTTAGTCGAATTATAAAAGAGAATTGCTTGATTAATATGTGCAAATAAAGAAAACGAAGATTGAATTCACGATTGACAATCCAAGAAGATTGAAAGAGTATATATATTACAAGAAGCGAAAGAAGAAAAAGAAGTATATTTCTTTGAGGATTCTTCTTCTTGGTCGATTCTTGATTTCATCATTCTTTTCGCGATTCTTCTCGCTTCGCTAGCTTCACTATCGAGACATCCGAGAAAGGCGTATCTTGAGGAATATCATCGTGAAGACAAGGATATGAAATAAGAGGAATGCGGTGATCACTCGCATACCATTTCAATAGTTTGATTGCGAAAACGAACAATGAGTATTGTTGAAATTCGCCATCGTAGCTTGTAGTTGTTTCTTCAACTTAGAATACTTGTTATTGCGAAGAGAAAGGCCTTCTCGCGAGTTCTCCTTTTCAGACTCAAGTTCTTCAATCCTTGTTTGAAATCTCTTCTCGATTCTCGCAAAACGTATGATAATGAATTAACAACACTATAACAGTACTACAGAGGTAAAGAGCAGAAAAGTATAATAAACAACCTTCTCTGTCAGATATCATATCTTTAACCAAGGCAGTATGCTCGGTATGAAGACTAACATCAACACCTAAATTATTCCTGGCATTATCTAGAACCTTCGCAGCCTAAGCAAACTCATCTCATTATTTATAACAAGAAGCGAACGAACTTGCTCTTCTCGCTCAATAAGTATGGCATTCTGGCGAAGAGATTCATCTCGTTCAATTTGTACTTCGAGAAGAGACTTTTGAAATGTTGCTAATGCCTGTGCACCCTTGTTAGCAATACGATCTTTCTCATCTATAAGGCCACTAATTTTCTTCCTTTGAAGCTCGATTTTTCTATGGGAATCAAGATACATTTGTTTAAATCGGTTGGCTAAACCTAAACTAGCTCTATGCTCAATCTCTAAAAGGCGACATTTATTTCGAAGTTCATTTAATGAAAGGGAATCAATTTTGTTCGACGAATTACTTAAAGACTCGTTGAGATGGGTGAGAAGAACATCATTATACATGGGCTCGGGAAATGAATGGAGAAGAATGGATTCCTCAGAGAGATTATATATGTCTGCATGAAAAAATAATAAATCGTGCAAAGAATAATAGTCGACAAAGTAAAGATGACCGGAAGAATAAAAATTTTATACCATAAAGTTGCTTTGGTTAGCGCTTTGAAGAGTAGACATCTTAGTCTTCCGAGAAGCGATTCGATTTCCAATTGTTGAATTCTTTCATCTTTCTTGCGAGACATCGCAATCTCAATTTCTAGTTCTCGAATCTTCTCTTTAAGTTGGAGATTCTTCTTTTCAAGGTTGTCGCGTCTTCTCTCGAGATCTGAGGCAACAACAAAGGAAGCTCTCCCAGACTGTAAAGGAAAATAAAGAAACTGTTAAGATAAAGCTTATAATAGAACTTACAGAGAAGCAAAGGAATATGAATATACCAAAGCAGTAAGATCATTTAAGTGACTGGAGGTCAATGTTCGGGAGACTCCGCGAAAAGATTCATTATCCTCTAATAGTGGGGCATCGCAAATTTTTGCGAGAGCTCCGCAAGTAGCAGTTAGATGATCATCTCCTAATCCTTGCATAGAATCGGAGAAGACACTGGAAAATTGCGCCATAGCAGAAGTTGTTGAATGATTTTCCTTCGCAGAAGAAGTACCAATCTCATTCTCATTTTCGTCAGTGTTCTCGCTGGTTTGGGAATTAGAATGAGAAGGAGATTGGAGTTTCCGTTTTTTGGAAGATGGAAGAAGATTTATTCTTGCGAGAAATGATTTTACCCTTGCATTTAACCTTCGCGGCTATGGCCTCTTCAACGTCAACCTTCGCATACGCATGAAGATAAGAAACAGAGGCAACAATATTGTTTAAAATAACAAAAGAAAATGTTTCTTACTTCATCCGTGAGCGATCGGAGTATCTCCAGGGTACTCGGCTTTGGATCTTCTTTATACTTCTTTCTCATTCTGGCGATCTAAAATTTTTTGAAAGTTAATAAATAAAAGAGGAAGAAAATGTCGCAAGGCGGAATTGAAAAAAGGAAGTATACCTCTTTCATTTCCTCAGGCCACTTAAACTCCCAAGGATGATAATTCGCAAGGTGTGCAGGGAGAACATATGAACCTGCGATATAAGGTCCACTCAACAACAAAGGAACAACCCACCATTTCTCATCTTTGGAATGACGGGGAGTGCTATTGTTACCCGAATGCCAATCAATATCTTGCATAAGCAGCTTGTCATCAGAAATATTATCTTTTCTTTTCAGTGAGCGCAAATGGGATTTATCATTTCTCATGTTTATTACTGAATAATTCGCAAAGAAATTTTCTACAGTATACTTCTCAGCAACCATCTCCAAATTTGCGAATTTAGGATCTCTAACATTAACAGGATATAAAGATCCTTTACCAGCGCCGCGGTTTGCGAATTCAAGCATCAAACGGATGCAGTCGCCACTCAACTGATAAACAGCTCGCGAGAACTTTTCATGAGCAAGGATTTCATAGAATAATGGTATCTCGGGATTATATAAAGGAATGGGAAGTCCTGCGAGGAGTTGACCTAGCGAGACTATGATTTTATGATCATCACATTGATGATCAGAAAACAGTTTTGCAGAGAGAATATACGAAGATTTTTGATCAGGAATGGTTGACAAGATAAAACCCTTCTCTTGTAAATTATTTTGAGTATCTTCAAAAGGGGTTTATATGTACGACCCAGTGAAGCCATTGATGTAGTATGGGAATGAATGGAGAATTGTAGATTGAGAGAATTGAAGGGGAGGATTACAGTAGCAGAAGCGCAAATTGCGGAGGAAGAAAGTTAAAGGAAAGTTGCAGAGGGAAAATAAAAGAGAAAAAGAGAAAGAGGGGAAAACAATATATAGAGAAGAGAATCCTAGGGAAAACAAATGCATTTAATGCGAGATGGGAAGTGAATGGTCAAGAATAAACGGTTGAAAGAGACGTGTCAAGAAAAGAGTGGAAGAAAGAACACTTGTAATAAATTCCGTACATGAGTAAAACGAGTAAAAATGAACAATCGCGAGATAAAGATGAACAGTTGCGGCATTTTAAAACATTGGTTCTCATGACATTCTCTTCTTCGCAGAGAAGACATGAGAAGAGGCAAGATGTAGGAGCAGAATATCGCGACATTAATACTTTGCGAGAATAATAAACGACTACACTGCGAAGGCGTCGCAGGGAAGTAATATAAATGACGTAATGGGTGACGACAGTCAAAACATGAGAAATGTATGAAGACTTGGCGAGATTTAGGAGTGTCGCAAGGAAAAACGTTTATAACACTCGCGACACTTCGCGAGTTATTCCCGAAAATAAAGGACAACTTAGCTGTCATCCACTGTGTATTACCCTATATAAAGGGTTGAGTTAGTCTTTTGTGGGGGGGATTCTGGAGAATTGTTAAGCAAGTCATTAGGAGAGAGAAAATTAAGAGTGATGGTAATTTCTTTAGTTCTGTTCTACATTTCTTTGTAAACCTTTCAAGAAAACAATCAATAAAATATATTGTTACTCATCTTCAAATGGATTAATTAAGCAAATTCGAGTGAGGGGTGTAGTGTGGGATTTCCTGCAACTACATGTATCATCTCTGGAGGCATCATTAGATTGGGAATCAGACATCCTTGCGAAGTAGCTGTAAAATTCACATAACATTCTACTTCAGTACATCATCCAGATACAAACTTCGACAAGATGATGGAATCATGCAAATAGCAAAACGCTCAACTAGCATCTACCAAAATGGTAATTCTTAACTCTTACCTTTTATGATTTCACTAACAGTAGTGACTATAATACGAGAGTTAACACTTCAAAACTTGCTTGTTTCTTCGAATCTACAAAAGACGAGCAAAACTCAAATTTGCATAAAATCATGAACATTTCTACTGCGTGAACATTCACCATGGGATTATGAAAACTAAAACATTATTTCATCATAAATAGTTGTTTGCTTCTAATGATTACACAAAACTCTAGTTTTGATTTTTAAGAAAATAATATGTATTCATATATATAAATAAAACGTGATTTACTCACTAAGTAAAAAAAAAAAAAAAAAATTTGATGCGAGCAAGGCTCACGTAAATAAAATTTGTGGATATTCCACGGTCTCATTAAAAAAAAAAAAAAAACCATGAACAGGCCATGGTTTTATAAAAAAATAAGAGTCTTGTTAATAGGAGGGAAATAACGGATTCGAGGGAAAGAAGTTTAACATGTTCCGGTCAATGTCTGATCCAGGTCAAAATGACGGTAGGAATTTTATTTTTCCAGAAATGCCAAATTTATCCTTGCTATCATCTTCAATTTCGAACCTGCTTAGCTGCATCGACAAAAACCGACACCAAAGTTAACTAAATATGATTAAAACTTTCTCTTATTGATTTGCTGATTTGTTAGTACGTGCTATTTAATTTTGAGAATAAGCAACAGGTTTCTTTTCATAACTTTTTAGCCTCTTTACATACCCAATCAACACCGGAGCAACAACCCATAGGTTGATTAAAGCTTATTTAATTAATAACATCCCTGATGCACCATTTTCAATCAAGAAACTCGACCTAAGTTGTTCATATTTTTTTGTCCCTTCTTTGAGTTCAAAATATTAATTTCTCCGAGAACACAGTGGGAGCTTATGAGGAAATGCAAGAAGGTATCATGATTCTAAGTTAATTAGATCATGATTTACTACCAAAATAAAAAAAAGTTACATGTCTGTAACTTATTTGGTGTTGTAAGAAGGATTAAGATAATCAGAAAATTAAGGTTTATAACAAACGGTAAGGGTTTAATTGATTAGGTTACTGTTGTCGTTAGGGGAAAAAAGAGAGGATATTATAGACTTTTTTAGCACATTATAAAATAGTCAATCCCTCCTCAAAAATCTTAATTCCCTCCTCTTAATCTTTCCCTCCTCAGATCCATTCTTTCCCTCCTAATAACAGGACTCAAAAATAAAAATAATAATAATCTTTTTCCTTCGCACTATCGTCTTTCTTTAAAACGAAGGTTTTTCGGTTTTGTGAAAAGTTCACATCTTTTAAGATAAGGTTTTGATTTCTATGAAAGCTCATAAACAAAATTTTATCACTGGACACATGTCTATATTTAAAAATCTCTCTCCTAAGTCAGGGATTATTGCTAGTTTCTTAAACTAACGATCGAACGAACATACGTTTTCTAAAAAAAAAAAACAAGGGTTTTCTACAAAACTCACACTCATATATGCACATGTACATAACTTCAACATGATCAAAGCATGAAAAACTCATGAAACTAGGGCTGTCAATGGGTCCGGGTACTCCCGGGTAGCACTAGACCCGGACCCGGACCCTACTTATAAAACACGGGTCCGGTTCCTAACGGTTCCGGGTCCGGTTCCTGAATTTGTGGACCCAGAACCGGACCCGTTTAAAGACCCGGGTACCCGTCGGTTCCGGGTACCCATTGGGTATTAAGAAAACTATGAAAAAATCTTAAAAAACTCAATTTGTTTCTCTTTTTTAGCTTGAATCTAAATTGTTTTTGTAAAAGTTTATTATTATTTCTTAATTAATGTACTAAATAAAGATTAAATGTAAGAAAAAATGAAAAATGAAAAAGAAATCAAAGCCAAAACTAGCAAAATGCTTATAATTTTGCTAAAAAGTTGAATAAAAGTATGAATAATCGGGTACCCGACGGGTATTACCCGTTTGGACCCGTTAAGATTCGGGTCCAATAGGGTAATTACCCGTCGGGTCCTAAATTGTTAATGTGTCCAACTTTAGGACCCGGAACCGGACCCGAATCTAGCGGGTCCGGTTCCGGGTAATGGGTACCCATTGACAGCCCTACGATGAAACTATAAACTTCTGAAAAAAAAAAAAAAAAAAAATTTTACCTGGTGCAGGCCGGAATATGGCCGGACGGTCGGACGCTGCAACAGTTCCGGCCAAATTTCTCTCTTGTTTTCTCCTGAGCTCTGACGTGAAGGTGATGAAGGGAGGAAGAAGGTGGTCGGTCGTGGAAAGAAATAAAAAAAAAGGATTAATTCCCTTTTATATCAAATTTTATTTCCAAAACCTAATCTCACAAGGATTTCCTTATTGGGCCCGGCCCGTGAATCCTAAAACGACCAAGATCTCGTCATCAAAATCAGATGTTCAACACCAATTTATGCCCATTAGACGATGCTATATCATGCCACTGGGATCTCCGTTCAAGCCGTGGTTTGCTCGTACTATCAAAAAATCTGGTAACGTCTTATCTTACGACTAAGTTCAATTGCTTATATTGTTTGTAATCGGAAAATCACCATTCAGTGCTGACTGAGGAACATGACTGTCCCTCACTAAGCAGGGGACTTAATGTAGATGGTGGATTTTCGACAAGGGGTAAAATCGTAAAACCATAATTATATATGCTCCTGATCCAGCAATCAGATGAGTATCGAGGCTCATGTCTTTTATCGAAAGCGTGAAAGCTCGTGCCACGAGAACCTCTGACTGAGAATACTGTCTCTCAGAGCATATGTAGATGTGTAGTCTCTCAGCTGAGGCAACGGCATATCTCATGAATACTGAGCAATTTCAGTGATCATTTTTATATATAATTGCAAGATTAGACGGCTCCTAGACAGCTTGCCTGCTAGTATATATCAATAACGTCTTCAGGATGTAACAATGTTTTCCCAGACTATATAAAAGAATCATGACGCTTCAACAAGCTCATATCACTCGATTCCTGAATAATTAATGCTCCTTGACGATCGTACTAATATAGAGCCATCAATTAATTATTCTTAAATCATTAGATTCATTAACTGAATCCCTGGAAAATATTCAATGTTTTTCATAATATTTCTTTACTTCAATTTATGGTTCTTCCCAGCAGAATTCCATGGGTTAGTAATAAATATTCGGGCATCTAAGCACTATCGAATAAGCCCCGACCAAAACGGTGCAAGTGTACTCAGCAATAATGCACTAACGAGCCCCTGAATGCACAAACGAGCATTCCAAAACATGAAAGAACGATGAACCTATGCAAAATAGGAAGAAAATAATAAATAATACTCCCTCTGTTTTTGGAAAAGTGATACTTTCACTTTTTCATTTTAGCCTAAAAATATGCCAAATTGAAAAAGTGAAAGTATCTCTTTTCCAAAAACGGAGGGAGTAAAATATTAGTCAAGGCGCTAAGGGACTGGGCTCACCGGTCGTCCAGTCACGCCCTGACCAGTCCCACGCCCAAATTCTATATTTTATCATATTTTATTATTTTCCTTGATCTCATGAAAATCTCTTCATTTGAACAAATATCCTTCGTTTTAAGGAAACTCCTCAGTTTCATGGTGTTTCCTTCGCATCAAGGAAATAATATAAAATTGAGAAAGGTGTCGTGGGACCGTGTCTACTAGCCGGCCAGCTATGCCCTAGTTGTGGCCGGTCCCACACCTCATGATTCCTCATTATTTTATTATTATTTCCCTAATCTCATGAAAACTCCTTGATTTCATGATATTTCCTTTAAATCATGAAAAATAATATAAAATTAGGAAAACTAGTGGGACCGGGCCCTAGCCGGCCGTTCATGCCCTAGCCGGCCCTACACGCCCTTATTTTATTATTATTATTTTTTATGTTTCCGTGATCCCATGGAATTCATTGATTTCATGATATTTCCTTCAAATTATGAAAATTCCTTCAAATCATGGAAATAATACATAAAATGAGGGAAAACTCACGGGACCGGACCCTTGCCGGCTGACCATGCCCAAGCCGGTCCCACACGCCCTTATTTTATTAATGTTATTTGTTTCCTTCATCTCATGGAAACTCCTTCACTTCAAGGAAACTCCTTGATTTCAACAAAACTCCTTAGTTTCAACAAACTCCTTGATTTTATGATATTTCCATAAAATCATGAAAAAATATAACAAAATTAAGGAAATGCTATGGGACCGGGCTCATTGGCCGGACGGCCATGCCGTGGCCATAGCCGGTCCCAAACTTCATGATTCCTTCATTTTATTATTATTTTCCTTCATCTCATGAAGTTTTCTCAGTTTCAGCAAAAATCCCTGATTTCTTCATATTTTCCCAAATGATTGCTCAAACGCACATCAGAAAATATCAAAATTCTCGGGATCGAGACGCGAACACTTTGGTGACATGAGCATATTACCTTGACCGACCAGGGTTGGCTCTTTGGCTTGCAAGAGGCCGGTCCCTCATATTTTCATCATTTGACCTAATTTGTTCATATTAGGTTCAAACTCTTCCGAACAATTTTGGAATTTCATGAAACGATCGTATTTCGATCCCATGACCACCCAGGGCCGGTTTCATGACCCCTTGGTCGTTCCCTCATATCTTCATAATTAATTAGTTTTTATCACCTAAGGTTCAGACGAGCATTATTTTAATAAATGATTAAACCAGCATTTAATCATTCTTTTATCAACAAATCAACAAGTCTTCAAGAGACCTAGGTATTTTCTCACTTGAGCATATGGGCGCTACATGGTCGACCCATGATCCCATGTAGCCGGTCCCTCCTTCACTCCGTGGTTAATTTTCAATAAACCATCAATTGATCGAATTAGGGTTTTGAGTCCAAGGTTCATAATTCCATATTCAAACGCTAATAATTTTATGATAATCTCATGGTCAACACTTTATTAATTATATTTGGTTCAGTTGCCAGTATTTAAATTAATATTTTATTTGGTCATGCTACCAATAATTCATCAAACGAGCAACATTTGCTCAGATGAGCAATATTTGCTCAAACCAAGGAACATTGGTTCAACCATCAATATTCAACAGTTCATCGAATGAGCAATATTTGCTCACGTTAACTATGTTTATTCATACATTATACATCTATCTCAACAGACATGTTCAAATTCATGAGTCTCAGAACATTTTCAAATCATCTTCGACTCAACAATACAAGGACTCATCGTCCCATGAAGTCATGAAGTCAGCAACTGACTAACTAATCACGAGACATCAATCGTGTCACATGGGGGATATTAACTAGGGTTTTGTTCTGGCGATCTACGGCACGTGTGTTCATACACACGATGAGAATGTGAGCAAGTCGTGCAATCAGTTGAAGGAGTTAACAAAGTAATGGATGGAAAATCGACCAAGTCTCCGCACGTTGAGAAAATGGTTTTAAAACGATTTCCACTTCTCCACTCTTTAATTCCATCAACTGTCACACTTCATGGGATCATTGTGTTTACAATTCTAGCAATATAAATAATTTTTTGAATCATGATTGAAAAGAAGACAATCTCACGTCAAACAGACAACACGAGATTAACAATTCAACGTCTGAGAAATTACTCTCAACAGAGCAAATTCAATCATTAAGAACTTATCTTATTTTAGAATACACAACACACCTACAATCTTCGATCACCATTGATCTCACACATTTCTCAGCTTCCCTCCTACAGATCGACCCATCCTCTCTTGTGACCGAATTTACTCTGGAACGGCCATTGTCTTGGTTTACCGGAGTACTACAGATTGATCTCTCGAATTTAAAGCACTCCCTTCTTGCAGTGCATCTGTGTGAGGTTTAACAGTTTGCTCGGTTCAAGGAGTTTCCTCCGCGCGGTCGTCTCCTCAATTCCGTAAAAACCAGCAACTCGTTTTGCCCCATCTACAACAGCCAACTAAGGAAGTTGGTTTGCATCTCGACTTCCTCCATTGCAACCCCATCAACTTCACAGTTCTCGCAATTATCCTTACATTTAGCATACATAGTATTAAAATCTAAATAGAATAACCCATTGTACACATACAAACAGAACATGGCCAACCAATACCATTAATAAACATCGAGACCTTCTGGATCATTCCAAAAAATTACCCACCGACGTATCTGCATCCACTGAATAGGGCTCACCAGAACCGGCTTTTCATCAAGCAGAGAACCCACATCGATGAATCCATGTTCATCCTTTAAGAAGGGCTCCAAATTTGCTTTGTGACCTCCTTGATCGGCATTCTTCATGTGCTCCATGGAAAATATAACACCGTCATCCATTTCAGTCAACTTCGTAATTGACCCTTCAATGTATCTGCTATTATTTGGGATGCTTTTGCACTCCTTCATTGCCCTGATTCAGTATGTACGTGTAAATTTCAGTACAAAAACAACAAAAATAAAGGACAAATGGTAAAACAGCAATTCACCTTTCGAATGGGTACATCCATCGATACCTAACAGGTCCACAAACTAAGGCCCCATCAGCCAAATGAACCATGTTGTGCACGCTTATATCAAAAAATCCAGCCGGGAAATACTTTTCGAGCACACACATGGCCTCTGCAATCATCCACTTAGCCTGGTTCAGATACTCTCTGCTAACCACCTTTGAGCACAAAATTCTAAAATACAAACTGACTTTTTGAAGCGCAGTACGCAAGTCTTTCTCTCCTGGAAAGGCATGTTAAAGCAGAACAGGTAATAAGTACCCCATAATCACATGGTAGTCATGTGAATTCAATCTGCTCAAGTTCAATTGCTCCATTTTGACATTGTTACTTATATTCGACGAAAACCCTGTGGTAACTTTCAGATCTTTAAGAATCTGACAAAAATCGGTTTTCTCTTTTTTGCTCAAAACAAACTGCGGAACCATCTCTACTCCTTTCTTTGTTTTCTTCTCTTTCCACTCTCCACAGTGTAGTTTATTCTCCTTCAATTTGTCACGATTATTCCATGCAACAATAGCCTTATTATCCTTATCAAAGATAGTATAGATAATGTGTTCCATGACGTTCTTTTCCGTGTGCATCACATCGACACAATGCCGTATAGTCAAGGCACAATATGACTCAAGTTCCCAAAGAATACATTTCTTGAATAAAGCACCTGTGACAAGCTCATAATCATATTCCTCTTCATCAGACTGATATCTCTTTCGTTTATCTTTCTTGCGGACCACTAATTTACCAGGTTCGTAATGAACATCGGCCAACTTCTCAAGCGACTGCACTCCTGTTAGTCTCAGCGGTGCACTTTTATGCTCATGTGTGTCTCTAATCCCAAATAAGTCCCATCCCTAAATGGGTGCCTTGACTAAAGGAATATACGATAGTTAGTGTACACAATCTTGCTGTCGTAACCTAGATAAGTACTTCGAGTTTCGTTTGCGCAGCAAACACATGCACAGTATCCATGAGTGGTACATCCACTTAAAACACCTTGAGCAGGCAAGTCATGAATGCCAAACATCAGAGTTGCTTTCAGAGTAAAATACTCCCTTTTCAAAGAATCAAAATCTTATACACCTTGATGCCAAAGTTTTTTTAGCGTGTTGACCAGCGGCCGCAAAAAAACATCAATGTCTTGACCAGGTGACTTATGCCCAGGTATCAACATAATCATCATTTGGAATTCAGACTTCATACACATAGAAGGCGGAAGATTATAAACCACAAGGATCACATGCCAACAACTCCAACTCAAAGTCTGTACACCATGAGGATTAAACCCATCTATTGATATTCCAAGCCAAACATTTCTTCCTTCCGCGGCAAACAATGGAAACTTCAATTTCATTTTTGCCCACTGAGATGAATCGATTGGATGACGCATATATTCAGATGAAACTTGCGCTCGATCGTGCCACAACATTGCGTCTGATATCCAAGGTAGAGAATACATTTTCTTTAGTTTTTCGTCTACAGGAAGGTATCTAAGCACTTTGCAAGGTTCATTTGTCACCACATGACCATCTTTGGTAGCTTTCGGCTTAAACCTCGGAGTTTTGTATACCGGACACTCTATTAAATCCTCATTCTCCTCGTAATACAGAATATAATGATTCTCACAAGCATGAATAGCCTTCGCTTTCATCCCCAGATCCTTAAGCATTGACCTCATAGCATCTATAGGATTGAACAAATATATCTCCCAAAGAAATACCCAAGAGTTTTTGTTCTGTCTTTTGATAAATCAAGGTGAACAGGAACCAATTGATAACCCGGACTTATATTCCCGAAGAACATCCTAGTATTATCAATCACCTCACAATAAACTTAATAGACTAGCGAAACAAGTTATTGTGGAATCATAAATGATGAGACGAAGTTTGTTTGTGATTACTTTTCTATCTTGCCTATCGGAGATATAAAATCTCGAGCCAATTATTTCAATTGCACTCAACATGATAGAAACAGCAAGATTAAATAACGCAACTACAAAGATAATAGTTGGGTCTGGCTTCACAATCCCAATGAAGTCTTCAAGTCGTTAACCTACATGGTCTCGAAAAGAAACCTAAGGTTAAAGGAGAATCGATTCTATTTATGCAACTACTAACGCACATGAGGTGTGGGGATTAGGTTTCCCAGTTGCTAGAGTTCTCATTTATATAGTTTTCAAATCAGGGTTTGCAATCCAAGTTACCTTGGTAACAAAGCATTCAATAATCATCATTAGATGAAAAATCTGATTCAACCAATCTAATATCTTTCAACCGTTAGATCGAACTTAGCTTGTTACACACAAATGAAAGGTACCCTCATTTAGGTTTATGTAGCCGTACCTAAACGTGTACACCATGTTGGTTCACAAATAGTTAATCGAGGTTAGCCATATGATTACTCTCATATCAACCTTATTCATCTTAACCATAACTAGTTCTAATGACTCAAATGAAACTAGTTAAGAGTTGTTCAATTATTTAGAAAACACAATTGAAATCAAATCGGTTTGATTCACTTGAATCAATCATGAACATTATAGCCACGGTTTGCAAAGATTGCATTCCTTATGATTTAAATGTTTAAGTTCATATACTTGGTGACAAAGTAACCAGCTTAAGTATGCGTGCTTAAGCAACTGGTTTTGAGTTTGTAAAGTTTCCAAACTCAACAGAAATTTTCGGTTCAAAAACTTCCGCCAGTATGCGTAAGTGTACGCATACTTAAGGAGACTAGTTAAGAGTTTTGCCAAAACCAAACTCAGCAGAAATTCTCGGTTTGAGAAATTCTCGTGTACGCATACTTAACCTGTCTCCTTCACCAATTTCGTATACACACATATGCATACTATTGGCTTCCGGTTTATGGACTTATACACTAATGTGCGAACACACTATATATGCTTATATCCAAAGATGGTTACATCATCAACTCTTTATTTCAATCATTGAAACATTCTTCTATAATGTCAATAGCCGTTTTCACACACTATTAGCATTAAAGTAATTTTCAAGATATTGAAATAATCATTATTGAAACCTTCCAAGTCTTACACCAAATGATTGTATCACAAAAACCATGTAAGATGTTACTCGGCAATTTTCTCATGATATAAGATGAACTTGGTTGAAGTGAAAGCTTACCAACACATATTTCGAGAAATATGTAAGCGAGATATACTCAACTCTAAATCTCAAATGTGTATAGAGAAAACTATATCGTAACACGACTTATGTCTCAATATAGGAGATAGTAGAAATAGACTTTCTAAGTGATAGACAAGTTCAGGTCTCCACATACCTTTTGTCGAAGAAGTTCCACAAGCTCCCCTTAGTAGTTCTTCGTCTTCAAGAGATGAACGTCGAGAGATTTAATCTCAACTACATTATCTATGTCCTAGTCCGAGACATCTAGTAGGCTAGAAATCAAGACTTATAGTTTTGATCACTAACATTGACCAACATGCTTGAGATAGCAACTCATTCGAGTTTGACCGAGCAATGCTCTAACAAAAGTCATACCAAATCATAAGTCAGGCACTGTGACTAGTTATACCAAGATACATAACAAGTTATGATTGGTTCTACTAACTCACACATATTGGTAATCCAAAGATATGCAATGAATAACAATACTAATAAGCCTAGCGATTTCCCTTTCGATTCATAAAACAAGTTCATGAATGTACTTCCTTTAAACAAATGTAAACATCATTTCCGAGGATGAAATCTTCACCTTTACCCATACACATAATCACAATAGCATTCATACGATTATGTCGATGTCTTATATACGAAGTTCAAAAGATAAGCGTTATACTTCGTATTCAAATTCCTTAACACTATGATCATGTGATCATGTCTCACTACTAGAGTATAATCATTCACAGCTTCGCAGTTATGTTTTCAATATAGCACGACTTGAAAGATACGTTAGGAATGAAACATTTCAAGTCAAAATATTACTAACCTCAAGAGGAAGGATGATGTCGTCGTCGTAGCTTGTTACTTCTTCACATTCTTCACATTCTTCACATTCTTCAAGTCTTCGAGTAATACTTGTATGTCTCATAATCCTAATCTTTCTAGTCTAACCTATACGAAGTTGTCTCTAGTTACATAATCAAGCGACTCTTTAATTGAGTTTTGATTCACTAAATTATGACAACCAAACTTGACATACCAACGCTTGGTGGGTTCAACTGAGCTATGCTCTAACAATATCAAAATAACAATGGCGCAAAGCACCACCGTATATCCACCACCCATCAGATCCACCAACCATGTAAAACTCTGGGTCAGAAACCATGGAAATTATAACGCTTTCAACAGAATTAGCTTGTGTGTTATTCTTTCCTTTGTTATTCCTATAGTACCTAGCCATGTGGTTAGGTTTACCACAGGCATAGCAAAGGAAATCATATTTGGAGATCTGAACATTTCTTGATGGGTGTGGGTTCTTTTTTTTTATTAGGTTTTCCTTTCCTTTGGTTCTGGTCAGGTTTCGTAGGCTTTTTCTTAGGTTTCAAGCTCGCTTGATTCTGATTCTTATTGTTAGAAACAATAAGAATTTCTTCTTTTCTATCTTGTTTTCGTGCTTCCTCTTCAACCCTGAGCTTAACAATTAAACTTGCAAGAGAAAATTCCTTAGACGTATGATGCAAAGCATTACGAAAATCTTTCCAAGTGGGAGGTAATTTATCAATCATTACAGCTACTAGAAATTGTTCATCAATTTTCATACCTTCCGTCATAATTTCATGAGCTATTTTCTAAAGTTCATCAGCCTGAGCAACAACTGATTTTTCATCCACCATTTGATATTTTATGTAGCGGATTACAACATATTTCTTCGATCTGTCTTCTTCAATATCATATGGTTTCTGTAAAGCATCCCACACATCTTTAGCAGTATCAAACGTAGAGTAATATTCATATAAATCGTCAGACAATGCATTGAGAATATAGTTTTTGCAATTAAAATCATCATAAACCCATTTGTCATAGGTTTTTTTGTTTTTCTTTAGCAGTTTGGGTCACAACAGGTTCTTCAGTTTGTTGAGGAGTTGCAGTTGCTGCAGCTGGAGTTGTTTTTGTCGCAACTTCTGCATCGTTTGGATCATCTAGTTTGATGGAGGTCACCATCATGTGCAACTTCATCAGTTTGAGGTAAAAGAACAATTTTTGCTTTCATCTTCTAAAATGAAGTCCTTCATGTTAGAGCATAGTGATCGCTGTCGTATGCGTCAAAAATAATTTCACTTTCCTAAAGTATATGATAAGAAAGAGTTCGTATCCACAGAGAGGCGATTGTAGTTATTTCGTAATCAATTTCTTAAAGTAACCAATTGGGGGGATTTCTGATTTTTATGTGAGCAATAAAAGTAAATTAAAAGCAAAGTAAATTGTAGAAAGTAATCAATGGAGAAAGATATTGGTCAAGGAATTCATCTTCAATCTTAGACATGTGCTTGCATATACGATTAGAATTACGATTTAATCTCTTGTGTTATCAAAAGCCTAGAGAATCAAGAGAGCAAGATAATCTATAAATTTCCTAAGTTCATCAACACACACATTAGGGCTGCGTATGTGAATTCTACCTAAAGAATAACCTAACGCCTTGCGCTAATCAAGTTCAATTCCTAGGAGCATTAAGTTTTTAAATAGGCTAATCAATGCAATTGTCATGCGTTGCACATAACAATTCGGACAATGGTCAAACTCTACATATGATTACGAGAGTGTATCACTACAAACCGTAAACATATCATGCTACTTGTATTCAAGGTTATCGCTTGATGAAAAACCCTAAAATAGCTATGGACTAAGATGCAAGTTCAATTAATTGGCCACTTAACTAATCAAACACCATAATCCTATCACAATACTTCAATCATGTGATCATAAAAACAGTAGAGAATTGAACAATAATCAAGAGAGAAAACTAACACATAAAGCAAACACAAGTTTTAGAAATCGGACTACATCCTTAACCAATAATAGAGAATTTAGCTACTCATAGCTATGGAGTTCATCACCAAAAATATAAGTTGAATAAAGAAGAAGAAGAACAAAAGCAAACCCTAGTTGCGTAAACAAAAGTGGCTCTCCAAAGTTCCAAGAATAAGATGTCTCCCAAAAGTTGTAGAATTCTTCTTTTATAGCTTTTCTTTCCTTCCAAAATTAGGTCAAGTCTTCAAAGTCCATTAGATAAAAATCCACCAAGCCCATAATAGAGAGAAACCCGTGTAGAAAATAAGTCCAAAAAGTCGTCACCGGAAAACTGGTATTGTGGCCGGAAATCGGCCGGATTAGTCGTCGGAAATCAGTTCCGGTGATCGGCAAAGTCCGCCCGGTCACCGGTCAACGAGTCGGATCGGGTCAACTCAACGAGTCGGACCGGGTCAACTCGGTCAGACCGAGTCAAACCTGGTCAGTGAGTCAGATGGGTGAATCAGATAGTTAGTCAGACTCAGCTGAGCTGAGTCACCTTGGCCTGAGCCATTTGCACTGGCCGCAGTCATCGTTGCACTAGGATGGTGCATTAGTGCTTTCCTTCCAGCCATCTTGGCCCTTCCATCTAGCACTATTTCAAGCCAATTTCCTACTTGTACTGCACTTCCAATCATCATAATCTCCTGGCTTCTCCCATTTCTGTTCACACAGCCACAGCACTAATGAATTACAGCTCCACTGCCTTACTTGGCTGCCTCTACTTAACTGCAACACTGCAGCCATCCATTTCAGTCCACCACTCTCCATATCACACCACCAGTTCCATCCAGGCTTCCATCACTTCCTGCAAGTCACAAGACCACCTGTAGCTTAAAACCATAGCAGCACCACCTGAGACAACAGCAGCAAACCCCCAATGACAATTCACTTTCAAGCTTCCCATGGAATCCAACTCAGTCACCACAACACTCCATCAACTCCCAGCTGCGCTAACTCCAATCCTAGACAACCTGCAATGCCTCAACTATTCCATTTAGCCTTGCCAGCAAGTGCACAATTCCAACAGAGGCACTCTTCACCATCATCACTTCAATTTGAGCTTTCAATATTTGCTCCATCTCAAATGCCAGAACTGCTTACTGGCAGCTGCATTGCTTCACCTGTAGCTTCAGCTTCACATCAACAGCAGCAGCTCAGCTGCCACCCTTTCTACCATCTGCAATGGCTTGACTGTCATCAGGCCATCTCCTTATTACTCATATAACTCGGCCATCTCCATTCTCTATAACTCTGCAACCACAGAGCATTTGCCATCTCAGTTCAATGCCACAATCACCACAGTGAGCATACACAGCAGCGCAACTTCAGCTGCCACATTAAACAATTCTCGCCTCCATCTGCTCTGAGTCTTCCCTGTTCCACAGACTCAAACACCACCTTGAGCTGAACTGCAGTTTCATAACCACTATAACATAGCCAATTCAGTACACAGTTTCATCTGCATATCACCCCCATTCTCCTCTTTGCATTGTATCTCAACACAAACTCCATGAGCATCAACAACCATCCTGTAATTCACACACAGACCACCACAAACCATTAACAGCTCCACTCATTTCATGTCTGAGCAGCACCACTTTCTTATAGATTCACCAACAGATCCAACTTCTACAACTTTATGAATCCACAATGAAACCCATCTCGAACCACAACACCAGATCGAGAGAAACCCATTCTGAGATATCGAATCTCATCTTACTGATTCAACAGCCACAAAAATCTTCTTCTTCATCTGAGCTTCATCATCTTCTTCCTGTTGCAAACCCTAATTCCAACATCAATTTCTGCTCGATCATAATTTCTCGATTTCAGATCGGAACCCATCTTAACAACACAGATTTCATCCTCAATTACAGAAACCCTAACTCAATTTCACGATTCAACCAAATCATCTCAATTCACCATTAAATTTGAGCCATTCTCTGTATTTCCTCTTATTTCTCGATCTGGTCTAAGCACCAAAGCCCATGTTGCTTCTCAATCAAATTCACCATTCCCTGTTAGCTCAAGAACAACCTAACTCAGTGCTTCAATTTCATCTGAATTTCCTCCATGAAGGTTAATGGAGCCGCAGGTGATGAAGGGATAAAACAATGATGAGAAATGATTTTCTCTGAACTTAGGTCTTGTGTAGTAATAGGAATTACTCAAGGCACCCCACAAGAGTGAATAAAAGAGCCACCTCAGCATGAAAGCCCCTCATCCTCCATTGTGCTCCCGATAGCACATGCGTACAAAATGATGCTTTCGCCCTTCTTGCTCAAATTGAGTGATTTCTCCATCTTTTCGTCCGTGCGACTCCAGAGTACCTAATAACTCAAAAACACACGTAAAATACACAATTTACAAGAAAAATAGCAAAGAAAGCATAAACTCTATATAGTAAATACGATGTATTCTACACCTATCAGATTCCCCCACACTTAGACTTTGCTAGTCCTCGAGCAAATCAAACAAAACAATTCAAAAAGATACATACAACTCCGTGTCGTCGAGGCTACGGTCACTTTTAGCATAAATAACAAGCCTTTAAACCCCTAGGTGTCCCTAGTGGACGAGTTATAGTCTCGTGAGGGTTTACTAGAGATATACCCACAAAACCTATTTTTCCAACTTATTAGTTCTCCGTAATGATAGCATCCAACGCGCTAAGAAGACATAGAGATTCTGCACACTAGTCATAAGAAGTTAGACACATAAATGAACACAATCTCATCCTTAAAAGTTGAGAGAGAGATAACCATCCCTTCTCGACATAAATTCGGGTTCGGAGTGATCAAAAGTCTCGACTCTGCCTCACAAGAAAGGGTTTTATGATATTGCTCTCAATAATAAACAACTTTTTATGGGTCACACATGTGTCCAGGTAGGAATGAAGAGAGAATCCTGAGACACGTTGAATGGTAGGAAGGCTTAACCCTCCGAATGTTTTGAAAACCCACATCTTTTATAATTTTAAAAAAAAAACCATTTTTCTGACGATCTCTTCGAAAGGAAATCAACCATTTAACGAAGGTGAGAATATGCTTACTTACCTCGTTATCCGTTCGGCGTGCAGCTAGCACCACTCTCACAGCATCCATAGAAACGTCTTCGGTCTTCTATCGGTGTCTTCATCTTCGTCTTCGGTCCTCAACTCTTGATGATAACTCTTGAACTTCGTAGAATCTTGACAATATGATTCTTTCCTCAAATTCCTTGTCGCTTAAAACTTCATTATAGATATTCCTTCTTTCCATAGGCTTTATTGAAAGAATACAAAACTAAAAACAAACTATACAAACCCAAAATTTACTTCTTTTTTTTTTTTTTTATATCATTTTTTTTTCTTCTTTTTTTTTTTTTTTTCTTTTTCAAATTTTCGTTTTTTTTTTTTTTTTTTTTTTGAAATAAGAAATAAACAAATACAAGAATAAAAATAAAACAAAATAATAAAAACTATTAACAAACCTAAACATTTTTCTCTTGTCTCTTTCTTTTTTTTTATTTTTTTTTTTTTCGTTTTTTTTTTTTCAATTTTTTTCAATTTTTTTTTTTTTTTTTCAGACAAGAGAAAAATAAATACAAAATAAAATAAAATACAAAGGCCATGGTGTAAGTACTTTACCGCTTGATTCTTCACAACTTGTATGTCTTGATATCATAAACTTCTCGAAATCTCATCTTGATAATATTCGCTCTTGTACACTAGTCTTCAACTTATAAAAATTCTGCTCCTTGCCTTGTTGCTTTTCCTAAATCTGAAATCTGCCCATTTCTGTATTGTTGCTTGTAAACCTCGAACATGTTCAACTTTCCTTCAAATTTGTGATGCTCCTCTTGTTGATGATGATGGTGTTTCTATGGACCTGTTGGTGTAGAGAGAGATAAGGTGGATGGTGCTAACTGCGAACAAGATCACAAGTGGTATGTAAGTTAGCAATTCGATGTCACCAACATGGTTGATAAAAATAGCACTCAAGAGATCAAAATAGTGCTTCTATGGTGGGAAATTGGACAGCTCACCATTCTGCCCGGAATTTACGTACGGTGACACACACTCTAAAAGCACAAATTTAGACAGGTACAAAGAATTGAAGGTTGGTGCCTCACATTATGTAACATGGGTAGTCTCCACTATAGGGGATCACTGTTCTAATACCGAATTCAGTCTGCACCTTATTTGCCACTGGCATGGTTAAATCCAACTTTAACTCTCATACAAGTAAGAAACCCGATCATGTTCTCTGTCATCTCTAAGTTCAGTCACTATTATGAGAATTTCGATGTAATCTTAGCGACATGTATACTATGTGACTCTAAACTAACTACAAGTTGGAGTTTTCTTATTCACTAATTACACAAAAGTTGAAAAATTTGAAAAATTTACAAAGCAAACCACTCCCCCACACTTAAACTTTACATTGTCCTCAATGTAATTGAATCGTCCAAAGAAAGTCAAGGTGGGAAATCCTAACGGAAAAGTGACAAAAAATCAGAAAAAGTAAAAACATGACAAGAAAAGAACATAAAAAGATAAGAGATACAAAACCGATGGGTTGCCTCCCATTTAGCGCTTGGTTTAAAGTCGTCAGCCCGACTATCTCCTTGCTTTCTATGACTCCTCCAGAGGGAGTACTTCCACAAGATTAACTCCTTCCACGACATCCGAAGAGAAGTTCTCATAATATGGTTTCAACCGGTGCCCATTCACTTTAAGTTCATTACCTGTAGCTAAACTACGAATTTCCACTGCACCATGAGAAAACACATTAGTCACAATAAAAGGTCCAATCCAACGTGACCTTAATTTACCCGGAAATAATTGCAAGCGAGAATTAAACAAAAGAACTTTCTGCCCAATGCAAAATTGTTTCTTAGAAATCATATTATCATGAAAAGCTTTCGTTTTTTCCTTGTAAATCCGTGAGCTTTCAAATGCATCATTGCGAATCTCCTCTAGCTCTTGAAGTTGTAACTTCCTTTGCTTTCCAGCACCATCCAACTCCATGTTGCATTGCTTAATAGCCCAAAAAGCCTTATGCTCAATTTCCACGGGTAAGTGACAAGGTTTACCATAAACAAGCCTAAAAGGAGACATCCCAATAGGTGTTTTATATGCAGTTCTATACGCCCACAAAGCATCATTAAGTCGCGAACTCCAATCTTTCCTTGTGGGATTCACCGTCTTTTCAAGAATGGATTTCACCTCTCGGTTGGAAACTTCGGCTTGTCCATTTGTTTGCGGATGGTAGGGAGTTGCAATCCTATGCGACACATTATACTTCCTTAACAAGCTTTGCAAGAACCTGTTTTTGAAGTGTGAACCTCCATCGCTAATTATAGCCCTTGGAATTCCAAACCTTGCAAAAATATTAGCTTGCACGAAATCCGAAACAACTTTAGAATCATTAGTTGGGGTGGCCTTAGCTTCCACCCATTTCGAGACATAATCCACAGCAAGCAAAATATAATAATTCCCATTAGAATTGACAAAAGGGCCCATAAAATCAATTCCCCATACATCAAAAACCTCCACAAATTGAATAATAGTTTGCGGCATTTGATTTCGAGCACCTAGATTGCCGGTTCTTTGGCACCTATCACATGTGATACAAAATGCATGTGCATCCTTAAACAAAGTTGGCCAAAAGAAACCACATTCTAATACCTTGAGAGCGGTTCTCTTACTCCCAAAGTGTCCTCCACAAGCATATGAGTGGCAAAAAGACAAGATAGAATTAAATTCAATTTCGGGAACACACCTACGTATTACTTGGTCACTACAATGTTTTCATAAGTATGGATCATCCCATATGTATTAGTTGCCTAACTTCTTAAGTTTGTCCCTCTCAGCACGAGACAAGTTCTTTGGGATTTGTTTAGACACTAAGTAATTAACAATATCAGCGTACCATGGTTCTCCAAAGGCAATTGAGAATAGTTGCTCATCAGGGAAACTTTCACGCAACGGGATAGTCTCCTTGTCCACAGCAAGACGGCTCAAATGATCCGCAACGGTGTTCTCAATCCCTTTCTTGTCTTTGATTTCAATATCAAACTCTTGCAAGAGTAATATCCATCGTATGAGCCTCGGTTTCGCCTCTTTCTTTGTAAGCAAGTATCTAAGTGCTGCATGATCAGAAAAGACAACAACTTTTGTACCAATTAGATAAGAGCAAAACTTTTCCAAAGCAAAAACAATGGCTAATAACTCTTTTTCAGTGGTTGTGTAGTTTTGTTGGGCCTCATTTAACGTTCTAGAAGCATAATAAATGGCATGAGGTATCTTCCCCACACGCTGCCCAAGCACCGCACCAACCGCATAGTCACTTGCATCACACATGAGCTCAAAAGGCTTGCTCCAATCCGGTGGTTTAATGATAGGGGCTGAAATCAAAAGTTCTTTCAAACGATTGAATGCCGCCACACACTTCTCATCAAAGTTAAAAACCACATCTTTTTGCAATAGGTTACAAAGTGGTGATGCTATCTTGGAAAAGTCCTTGATGAATCTACGATAGAAACCTGCATGACCAAGAAAATAACGTATCTCCCTCACCGTAGTGGGAGGGGTTAGAGCACGAATAAGGTCTATCTTAGATTTATCGACTTCCAAGCCTTTAGAGGATATTATATGGCCTAAAACTATGCCATGAGTTACCATGAAATGGCACTTCTCCCAATTTAGCACAAGATTTGTTTCAACACATCGTTCAAGGATTAGAGACAAATTGTTCAAGCAAAGGTCAAATGAATCACCAAAGACACTAAAGTCATCCATGAACACTTCTATTATGTTTTCAACATATTCCGAAAAGATACTTACCATACACCTTTGAAAGGTAGCTGGAGCATTGCACAAGCCAAAAGGCATCCTTCTATAAGCAAAAGTACCGAAAGGACAAGTGAAAGTGGTTTTCTCTTGGTCCTCCGGCGCTATCACAATCTGATTATAACCTGAATAGCCATCAAGAAAGCAATAGTAAGAGTGTCCAGCTAAACGTTCAAGCATTTGATCAATAAAAGGTAAAGGAAAGTGATCTTTTCGAGTAGTGGCATTCAATTTTCTATAATCAATACAAACCCTCCAACCGGTTTGCACACGAGTTGGGACAAGTTCATTCTTATCATTCTCAACCACCGTCACACCTGATTTCTTTGGTACTACTTGTACCGGGCTTACCCACTTGCTATCGGATATGGGGTAGATAACACCCACGTCCAAAAGCTTGAGTATCTCCTTTTTCACTACTTCCATCATGGGAGGATTCAAACGACGTTGCGCTTCCCTTGTAGGCTTTGTATCATCCTCCACACGAATCTTATGCATACAAACGGCAGGGCTAATACCCTTGATATCGGCAATTGTCCATCCTATGGCCGTCTTGTACTTCCTTAGCACCCTTAGAAGTTTTTGCTCCTGTAATTCATTAAGCTCGTTAGAAACAATCACGGGTAAATCTTCATTGTCACCCAAGTACAAGTACTTTAAGTGACTTGGAAGAGGTTTCAATTCTAAACTTGGAGATTTAACAATAGATGGCACAAGTTTTTCATTATTGCAAGGTAAAGACGCATATGAAATATTCTTAATTGCTGATTTTTCCGGTAATGAGTCAAGAGAACCAATGGTTTCTTTCATCTCATCACTATACGCATAACCATTGTCGATAGGTTTAGTGAGCACGGTTTCCAAAGTATCAACACCATTCAACTCAAACATTTGTTGCGCCAATGTGTCCATCACATCAATGGAGAAACAAGAGTGGACATCACTAGGATATCTCATCGTCTCGAAAATATTGAAACGTATTATCTCTCCATCAAACTCCATAGTTAGCGTTCCCTTGTCAACATCAATAATGGTTTTCGCCGTTTTCATGAAGGGACGCCCAAGTAGCAATGGAAGAGACGAGTTCGGTGAACCTTCATCCATCTCTAACACGCAAAAGTCCGCTGGAAATACAAGTTGATTAACCTGCACAAGAACATCCTCAACAATACCCATTGGGTAGACATTAGAACGATCGGCTAATTGTAACACAATTCCAGACTTTTTAAGAGGACCAAGATCAAGTGAATTGTACATAGACGCAGGCATGACATTAACGGAATCACCTAAGTCCAACATAGCTTTATTAAATGTGGTGTTACCAATTGTGACGGGAATGTCAAAGCTTCCAGGGTCCTTGCACTTAAGTGGGAGTTTATGTTGTAAGATTGCCGAAGCATTCTCCCCCACACTAAGCACTTCATTACCTTTGAGCCTTTGCTTATTGGTACACAAGTCCTTCAACATCTTTGCATACTTTGGAACTTGCTTGATTGCATCTATGAGTGGTATGTTCACATGGATCTTCTTTAGAACGTCTAAAATCTCCTTTTCTAGTTCCGCCTTCTTAGAACTTGCAAATCTACGAGGGAAAGGTAGAGGAGGAACATAAGTAGAAACCGGAGTTTTAGAGTTAGAAATAGGTACCTCAGAAGTTTGGGGAGAATCCTCGGTTTTCTCCTCCAAAACAGGTTCCTTTGGTGTTTCCACCGCGCCCGAATCAGCAACTTCGGGTTGCACAAGTTGTGCACCACTTCTCAACGTAATTGCATTGACACCCTCTTTTGGGTTGATAGGTTGAGAAGGGAGTTTCCCACCATTTTGTGCCTTTAATTGATTCAACTCCATAGCCATAGAACCAACTTGAGTTTGCAACTCCTTAACCGAACTCTCCGTTCTTTGCATAAAAGATTTCAGCAACTCTTCCATATTAGACCCCATATTTTGAGGTTGTTGTTGTTGTTGAAATTGTTGTCTCGGTTGGAATTGTTGTTGTTGAGGTTGAAATCCACTCGGGTTGTTGAAACTAGGTTGTTGAATCGCTCCTTGCTTATTGGCATAGCTAAAATTGGGGTGATCTCTCCATCCCGGATTGTAAGTGTTGGAGTAGGGATCATACCGTCTTTATTGATTTGGAAAGATCGCATTAGCTTGCTCGTCTTCATAAGATTGAGAGGAACTTGGTATCACCGCGGCTGCAACTTGTTGAAGCATTGCGTTCATGTTACCCATTTGTTGACGAAGTTCCTCAACCTCGCTCACCTCGCTCACCCTTCTTAGAATCACATCCGACCCACGACTCAAGAATTGTTGTGAGTTCGCTGCCATGTTTTCAATCAACTCTCTAGCTTTTGCCACCGTCTTGTTCACTAGTGCACCTCCACCCGCAGCGTCGAGGAGATTCCTATCACTTGACTGGAGACCTTCATAGAAATATTGGATAATCATAGCGTCACTGAATTGGTGGTGAGGGCAGCTTCCAACCAATCTCTTGTATCGTTCCCAACATTCATATAAGGATTCTCCCACGTTTTGCTTCATCCCACAAATCTCCTTGCGAATTTGAGTAGCCTTTGATGCAGGAAAATATCTCTCCAAAAAGAGTTTCTTCAACCCATTCCATGTTGTGACACTTCCGGGAGGTAAATAGTACAACCAATCCTTAGCACTATCCATTAGGGAGAAACGAAAAACTTTCAACATTGCACCATCCGCCGCAACATTCGCTGGAAGCATGGCCGTGACAATGGTGTGGAAGTCCATAAGATGTTTGTTTGGATCTTCATTCACCATGCCATGGAACTTTGGTAATTCTCTAAGCAACCCCGGTTTGATCTCAAAAGTAGAGTCCGTTTGAATACACCCCTATTGTGTATCTAGCCTATGAGAAGCCAACTCCTTGAGTGAACGATTTGCATCACCCATAGCTTCTTCTTCTTAAACTTGTGGTTCGTCTACGATTGGAACCTCTTTTCCTTCTTCTTGTTGTTGGAAAATCTCTTCTCCTACTTCCAACTCGTGCTCGTCCGTTGTGTCTTGACTTGGTTGGAGTATTGTGCCGCGTCGAGTAGCTATCCCGCACCTTGGATAATTCCAATCCTTAGAAGCCAGAGATTAGGTACCTGCAAACAATTCTCGCAAACAAGTGAGAAACAAGACAAGAAACAAAAAGCAAAGATGAAAGCAGAAATTGTAAAAAGAAATTAAAAACTTAATAACTAGCCGTGTGCCTCCCGACAATGGGCGCCAAAATTTGATCTGTCGTATGCGTCAAAAATAATTTCACTTTCCTAAAGTATATGATAAGAAAGAGTTCGTATCCACAGAGAGGCGATTGTAGTTATTTCGTAATCAATTTCTTAAAGTAACCAATTGGGGGGATTTCTGATTTTTATGTAAGCAATAAAAGTAAATTAAAAGCAAAGTAAATTGTAGAAAGTAATCAATGGAGAAAGATATTGGTCAAGGAATTCATCTTCAATCTTAGACATGTGCTTGTATATACGATTAGAATTACGATTTAATCTCTTGTGTTATCAAAAGCCTAGAGAATCAAGAGAGCAAGATAATCTATAAATTTCCTAAGTTCATCAACACACACATTAGGGCTGCGTATGTGAATTCTACCTAAAGAATAACCTAACGCCTTGCGCTAATCAAGTTCAATTCCTAGGAGCATTAAGTTTCAGAAATAGGCTAATCAATGCAATTGTCATGCGTTGCACATAACAATTCGGACAATGGTCAAACTCTACATATGATTACGAGAGTGTATCACTACAAACCGTAAACATATCATGCTACTTGTATTCAAGGTTATCGCTTGATGAAAAACCCTAAAATAGCTATGGACTAAGATGCAAGTTCAATTAATTGGCCACTTAACTAATCAAACACCATAATCCTATCACAATACTTCAATCATGTGATCATAAAAACAGTAGAGAATTGAACAATAATCAAGAGAGAAAACTAACACATAAAGCAAACACAAGTTTTAGAAATCGGACTACATCCTTAACCAATAATAGAGAATTTAGCTACTCATAGCTATGGAGTTCATCACCAAAAATATAAGTTGAATAAAGAAGAAGAAGAACAAAAGCAAACCCTAGTTGCGTAAACAAAAGTGGCTCTCCAAAGTTCCAAGAATAAGATGTCTCCCAAAAGTTGTAGAATTCTTCTTTTATAGCTTTTCTTTCCTTCCAAAATTAGGTCAAGTCTTCAAAGTCCATTAGATAAAAATCCACCAAGCCCATAATAGAGAGAAACCCGTGTAGAAAATAAGTCCAAAAAGTCGTCACCGGAAAACTGGTATTGTGGCCGGAAATCGGCCGGATTAGTCGCCGAAAATCGGTTCCGGTGATCGGCAAAGTCCGCCCGGTCACCGGTCAACGAGTCGGATCGGGTCAACTCAACGAGTCGGACCGGGTCAACTCGGTCAGACCGAGTCAAACCTGGTCAGTGAGTCAGATGGGTGAATCAGATAGTTAGGCAGACTCGAGGTGAGTGAGTCACCTTGGCCCGAGCCATTTGCACCGGCCGAGTCATCGTTGCACTAGGATGGTGCATTAGTGCTTTCCTTCCAGCCATCTTGGCCCTTCCATCTAGCACTATTTCAAGCCAATTTCCTCCTTGTACTGCACTTCCAATCATCATAATCTCCCCGGCTTCTCCCATTTCTCGTTCTTTGACCACAGAAGACTAATGAATTACAGCTCCACTGCCTTACTTGGCTGCCTCTACTTAACTGCAACACTGCAGCCATCCATTTCAGTCCACCACTCTCCATATCACACCACCAGTTCCATCCAGGCTTCCATCACTTCCTGCAAGTCACAAGACCACCTGTAGCATAAAACCATAGCAGCACCACCTGAGACAACAAAGAAAGCAAACCCCCACTGACAATTCACTTTCAAGCTTCCCATGGAATCCAACTACCACCACAACACTCCATCAACTCCCAAATGCGCTAACTCCAATCCCAGACAACCTGCAATGCCTCAACTATTCCATTTAGCCTTGCCAGCAAGTGCACAATTCCAACAGAGGCACTCTTCACCATCATCACTTCAATTTGAGCTTTCAATATTTTCTCCATCTCAAATGCCAGAACTTCTTACTGGCAGCTGCATTGCTTCACCTGTATCTTGACTTCTTCACATCAACAAAGAGCAGCTCACCGCCACCCTTTCTACCATCTCGCAATGGCTTTGATGTCATCGGCCATCTCCTTATTACTCATATAACTCGGCCATCTCCATTCTCTATAACTCGCAACCACAGAGCATTTGCCATCTCGGTTCAATGCCACAATCACCACGGTGAGCATACACAGCAGCCAGCGACTTCACTTTGCCACATTAAATAATTCTCGCCTCCATCTCGCTCCGAGTCTCCCTGTTCCACAGACTCAAACACCACCTTGAGCTGAACTGCAGTTTCATAACCACTGTAACATAGCCAATTCAGTACACAGTTTCATCTGCATATCACCCCCATTCTCCTCTTTGCATTGTAGCTCAACACAAACTCCATGAGCATCAACAACCATCCTGTAATTCACACGCACGCACCACCACAAACCATTAACAACTCCACTCATTTCATGTCTGAGCAGCACCACTTTCTTACAGATTCACCAACAGATCCAACTTCTACAGATTTATGAATCCACAATGAAACCCATCTCGAACCACAGCACCAGATCGAGAGAAACCCATTCTGAGATATCGAATCTCATCTCACTGATTCAACAGCCACAAAAATCTTCTTCTTCATCCGAGCTTCATCATCTTCTTCCTGTTGCAAACCCTAATTCCAACATCAATTTCTGCTCGATCATAATTTCTCGATTTCAAATCGGAACCCATCTTAACAACACAGATTTCATCCTCAATTACAGAAACCCTAACTCAATTTCACGATTCAACCAAATCATCTCAATTCACCATTAAATTTGAGCCATTCTCTGTATTTCCTCTTATTTCTCGATCTGGTCTAAGCACCAAAGCCCATGTTGCTTCTCAATCTGAAATTCATCATTCCCTGTTAGCTCAAGAACAACCTAACTCAGTGCTTCAATTTCATCTGAATTTCCTCCATGAAGGTTAATGGAGCCGCAGGTGATGAAGGGATAAAACAATGATGAGAAATGATTTTCTCTGAACTTAGGTCTTGTGTAGTAATAGGAATTACTCAAGGCACCCCACAAGAGTGAATAAAAGAGCCACCTCAGCATGAAAGCCCCTCATCCTCCATTGTGCTCCCGATAGCACATGCGTACAAAATGATGCTTTCGCCCTTCTTGCTCAAATTGAGTGATTTCTCCATCTTTCGTCCGTGCGACTCCAGAGTACCTAATAACTCAAAAACACACGTAAAATACACAATTTACAAGAAAAATAGCAAAGAAAGCATAAACTCTAGATAGTAAATACGGTGTATTCTACACCTATCACATAGCTCAGTTGAACTCACCAAGAGTTGGTATGTCAAGTTTGGTTGTCATATTTTAGTGACTCGAAACTCATCTAAAGTCGCTTGATTGTATACCATAGTCAACTTCGTTTAGGTTAGACTAGAAAGTCTAGGCATGTTGAGATATACAAGTATTACTCTGAAGACCTGAAGAAAGTGAAGAACAAGCGAACTACAACGACAACATCATCCTTCCTCTTGGGGTTAGTAATATTGACTTGAACTGCTTTCACTCCTAACGTATCTTTCAAGTCGTACTATATTGAAAACATAACTGCAAAGATGTATATACTGTACATATTGTATAATACTCTAGTGATGTGACATGGTCATATTTATATGATCATAGTATTAGGGAATTAGACTACAAAGTATAACGCTTATCTTTTGAACTTCGTAGATATGACATCGACATAATCTTGTATATATTGTTATGATTATGTGAATGGGTTATGGTGAAGATTTCATCCTAGGAAATAATGTTTTACATTTGTTTAAAGGAAATACATTCATGAACTTGTTTTATGAATCGAAAGGGAAATCGCTGGGATTATTGGTACGGATATTCATTGCAAATCTTTGGATTACCAATATGTGTGAAATGGTAGAACCGATCGTAACTTTGTTATGTATCTTGGTATAACTAATCACAATGCCTGACTTATGATTTGGTATGATTAGTTTTCATTAATTAGTGTAACCGATCCTAAGTAATCACCATGAGATGGTATGATCGATACTTGTAATTGGTGTGACCGATCCTAGTAATTGGTGTGACCGGTCATAGAGTGTTGTGTAATTGGTGTAACCGGTCCTGGTAATTGGAGTAACCGATCCTGGTAAATGGTGTGACCGATCACAAGAAATACCATGAGTATATGGTAACGGGTCCTGGTAATTGATGTAACCGATCCTGGTAACTTGTGTGACCGATCACAAGTGTTTCCATATTAAGGTATAACCGATCCTAGTGATTGATAGAATCGATTGAACCCATGTATGTGATTCGATATTTGATCAATCACATAGTGATCTTGGAATACATGTGAACCAATTCTAAACTTGTTTGGAAGTGTGGTATAACCGATTCCAAGAGTGTAAATCCATGTAAATATGAATAAGGATTTACAGTGAAAAGATGTCAACATACTTTGAACACGTTCAGTAACTCTTATCATTTATTGTTCAAAGATATTCCTTAGCACTCAAGGAGATCATGTGCCGAAATAAATTGAAAATCTTTTAATTAAGGTTTTTGGTTTTAATTAAGGAGATCCAGCAATTAAATGCATATTGTTAGAGCACTGCTCGGTCGAACTCGCATGCGTTGCTATCTCAAGCATGTTTGTTAATGTTAGTGATCAAAACTATAAGTCTTGATTTCTAGTCTATTATAGCTAAGTCTCGGACTAGGATAGAAAGTGTAGTTGAGCTCAAGAACTCCATGGAGATCATCATACAAGACGAAGAGCTACTCCAGGAACTGGTGGAACTTCATCGACTAAAAGGTATGTGGAGACTTGAACTTATCTATCACTCAAAAGTCTATCTGCTCTATCTCCTATCTTGATACAAAAGTAGTTTTGCTGTATAGACTTTGATTATACACATTTGCTATTTCGAGCTGAGTTTATCTCGGTTATCTATTTCTCGAAATATGTGTTGGTAAGCTTTCGCTTTGGCCAAGTTCATCTTTACCTAGTGACGAAAGTCATGTTATGTTTCAATTACATGCAAATGGCTTTGACGAAAAATGGTTTGTGAATAACAACTATATAACGTCCTCTAATAATGTTTCAATGATTGAAATGAGAGTTTAGATTACATAACCATTGATGGATATAAGCATTGTGTGGTAACACTGACCGGTCGTCAGCCGACACAAATATAATTACACTTTCTTACTACTCAAAATATATAATGAAGCAAGGGCAAGAAAGGATCGTTCCCATAGAGAGGTCTAGGTTGTCAAATTGTTATGGTTTCCTATATAAAACACCGGGGGTTTGCTGATTTTTATATACTAAAATAAAATAAAAGCAAAACAAATAAAAGTAAACACGCAAATCAAGGATGTGAAAATATTGGATAAAGGTTTCATCTTCAATCGTAAACAAGTTTATGAATATATGAATAGAATTCGTATTTAATCTCGCTATCATCAAAAGCCATAGAATACCTTATTGCAAGAATACTCCATAAATTTCCAAAGTTCATCAACACACACATTAGAGCTGCGTATGTGAATTCTACCTAAAGAATAACCTAACGCCTTGCGCTAATCAAGTTCAATTCCTAGGAGCATTAAGTTTCAGAAATAGGCTAATCAATGCAATTGAAATACATTGCGCAAACAATTCGAACAAAGGTCAATTTCTACATATGACTACAAGGATGTATCACTACAACCTAGAATCATATCATGCTACTCGTATTCAAGGTTATAGCTTGATGAAAAACCCTAAAATAGCTATAGATATGGATGTGAGTTCAATTAATTCTAGACTTAATGAAACAAACATTCAATCATATTGCAATACATCAATCATGCAATTATTATAACCCGTAGAAATCAAACGATAATATTGAGAGAAAACTAATTCATAAAAATCATAACTTGGTTGCAAAATCCAACTACATCTTCAACCAATAATAAAAACTTAGTTACTTGTGTTTTTGGAAATCATCACAAAGAGTTTAGAAGAACCTATCATGTGAAACCCTAGAACAAAAGTAGAAGTCTCCCTCATGGAGGTATATCTAGGTTTGAGAAAGACTTTTCTATTTATATGCTTCTCCCCAAAAGGATACTCTTTCCAAGTTTAGGTTTTCTCAAAACCCATCTCCAAGTGGTCCGCCAAGCCCATGTGTGGAAAATAAGTCTCTGGATTTTTGGGTGAAAACTGGTCGCCGGATTTGATGACGTCATCACCGGAAACCCTTCACCGGTCGCCGGAATCTGTCACCGGAAATTGTCTCCAGCTACCTGAACTCGCCTCCTCTGCAGTTCATACACTCACAATTCAAAGCAAAACTCACAATTCTTGCGAAAACGCGCCCAAAAGCGCGACTCGTAGCTCATATGTGCGGCCGTCGACTCTTGCATCCAACTCAAACCCGCTTCGCGATTCACTGAAGCATTACGATCCCCACTCTCGGTTCCGAAATCCGACAACCGGAAGTAGCACCACCGGCTCGCCATTCTTGCTCACTTTTCGCATTATCACTACATTTCGGTTGCAAAATCTGTTTTACTTCTCCTTGCCAATGCAACCCTGACCTGTACTCTCATTCATTCAAGCCAATAGTATAAACACCATTTCTCCTCCAAGCCAAAAACACACAGCTCCCTGAATCTTCAGTCACATTTCAACCATTCCATTCCGAATGCATCCATCTGTTGCTTCAGTAGCACCAGCCATCAGCTGATCTTTCTGTCACATCAAAACCATTCTGCAACATTCATTTCCTGTAGCTCATTAACACTTCAACCAACAACATCTGTAGCTGAGACAAATCCCAGTAAACCTTGCCGAGCCACCCATACAGCACACCACTCTAATTTAGCTCAACACACTCATTATCATTTCTTCCCTTTAATGCCAACATTGCAGCAAGCACACAATCGCAAATCAACAGTAGTAGCACTAATCCATATAGTTGTATAATGGCTGCATATTTTCTCCTATCTCAGCTCCAGAAACTCCACCAAAATCCCATTCAAGCTCTTAGCACAAATTCATATCCATTCTGTAGCAGCTGCAACTTTATCTCTATCACAATCCCTTGGCAGCACAAACTTTTTATGTAGCTTCCTAGCTGTATTCTTGGCAAGCATAGCATCAATTTCGTGCCGCTAACACCAATTCACAGGATCACTCAATGTCACAGCAGCACAGCTCAATTCACTGCACCACCTGCAATTTCATGCCATGCCACTGCCACACTCCCTGTAGCTCAAATAACTTCACCAGAAACTCACATTCGACATTGTGAGCTGGTAAGTCTGGCATTTTCTCAAACACATTGCTTGCAACTTCTGGTGGTGAAGAAGATATGAATATGCTGTTGATTTAATCCTCATTCTACTCCTTCCCTGTAAAACACACGGAACCCATTCTCATACACGGCCCATCACATATTTCTAAACCATTCACAGATAGAAAAACAGCCCTGAATACTCTTCGTTCTTCATCAAATGTCAATGGCATTCACTCGTTCTTCCCTGACTTGTTGCCAATACAACTTCATTCAAAACCCTTAAGCTCATCTAGTTTGCTGCCAAGATCAATCGAATCAAACCCATTCTTCTTCAGATCTCATTTTTTCTCCCAAGTTCGACCTCATCCCCATGAACATCAACAACCTTGAATCGGTAACAACAGATAAATGGAAAAGGGAAAAGAAGATATGGGGAGGTTGATTTCTTCACGAGCTATAATTAGTGAATCGGGTCATTATTGACACCGGTGTATGGATATGGGCCACCCGTGGTGATAACATTTTCCGTTCTACTGTCGGTCCCCGGGAGACTGAAAATTCAAATTCCTCCATAATTCATTAACTCTTCTTATACTGTCAGTTACAGGGAACTGACAAGCTTATTCATAAATTTTGCTCATAACTTTATCATACGACGTCGGATTGACCTCGTTCTTTCGCCGCTAGCTTCATATTTTCGTTCTCTTCAAGATGATTGAGAAGAAATCCTGGAATTAAGCAAGTTCCACGTCCTTTTGCCCCAATGACTCCAAAACACCTAATAACTCAAAAACACGCATAAGATACATAATTCACACGAAAAAAATAGCAAAGAAAGCATAAACTCTAGATAGTAAATAATTCTACACCTATCAAACACATACATGTATAAGTCCTTATTCCTTGAACCGAAGTCTGTGTACTTTGCTTCTCAGGAAACCGGAACCAGAGTCCACAAACCCAGTCCGCGTACTGTCGGAGGTTCTCTTCCCGAGAAAATCTGCTGGAGTTTGTAAACTTGTTACAAGCTTATTCCGGGTACTTAAGTCCGCGTACTTAGGTTGGTTATATCTAAAAACGATTATTCGTGAACTTATACTTATATTAACTAAGGAATGCAAGTTTGCAAACCGTGGCTATAAAGTTCATGAATCGATTCGAGTGAATCAAATCTTTTTTGCTTCGATTGTGGCTTGTATACTTCTATAAGATCTAAGCAATTGAACAACTCTCTAACTAGTTCATTTGAGTCATTTGAACTAGTTATGGTGAAGAAAAATATGGTTAATATGAAAGTGCTCATATGGATAACCATTTGGTTAACTATTGTTGAACCAACAAATGTACATGTTTGGGTACGGTTAAACAAACCTAAAAACGTGCATTTCATTTGTGTGTAAAAAGCTAAGTTTTCGATCTAACGGTTGAAAGATATTAGCTTGAATCTAATAAGGTTTTCATCTAACGGTGAATATTGAATGCTTTGTTACTAAGCTAACATTGATTGCAAACCCTGATTTGAAAGACTATATAAGGGAGAACTCTAGCGACTGGGAAACCTAATCCCCATACCTCATATGTGATACTAGTTGTATAAGCTAGAGTCGATTCTACTTTAACATTAGGTTTCTACTGAGACCATGTAGGTTAACGACTTGGAGACTTTATTGGGATTGTGAAGCCAGACCGATACTACTTTCTTGTAGTTGTGTGATCTGATCTTGTTGTTTCTATCGTATTGAGTACAATCGTAATGATTGGCTTGAGATTGATATATCCTATAGGCAAGATATAAAAGTAGTCACAAACATCTTCGTATCATCGTTTGTGATTCCACAATATCTTCTTTCGCCGCGTCGATTAAGATTATTGTGAGGTGATTGATAATACTAGGCTGTTCTTCGGGAATATAAGTCTGGGTTATTAATTGGTTCCTGATCACCTTGATTTATCAAAATACAGAACAAAACTCGTAGGTATTTTTGTGGGAGACAGATTTATCTATACCGTAGACTTTTCTGTGTGATACAGATTTGTTTATTAAAGTCTTCGACTTTGGGTCGTAGCAACTGTTAGTTGTGGGTGAGATTAGCTAAGGGAATCAAGTGCGTAGTATCCTGTTGGGATCAGAGATGTAAGGAGCGCAACTGTACCTTGGATCAGTATGAGATTGATTGGGGTTCAACTACAGTCCAGACCGAAGTTAGTTTGTAGTAGGCTAGTGTCTGTAGCGGCTTAATACAGTGTGTGTTCAATCTGGACTAGGTCTCGGGGTTTTCCTGAATTTGCGATTTCCTCGTTAACAAAACTTCTGGTGTCTGTGTTATTTATTTTCCGCATTATATTTTGTTATATAATTGAAATATCACAGGTTGTGCGTTAAGTTCAATCAATTAGAATATCCAACCTTTGGTTGTTGATTTACATTGATTGACACTTGGATATTGGTCTTTGGTACCATCCAAGTTATCTCTCTTGTATTTGATTAGACTCGCAGATTTCTATTTGCTTGAGTAAGAATTAAATCGAGAGATCGAGATATTATAACTCTTTAATATACTTTATTAAGATTGAGTCTAGTTGATTCTCTTGAAAGTATATTGGAGTTGGTCCATACAGATTGCTAATCAAAATATTGGGTGTGGTTGTTGTACCCCCGCTTTTTCAATTGGTATCAGAGCAGGCAAACACTTTTAAAGACCTTACAAGTCTGTGTTTGTGGCAATCTGAGTCTGAGGATAGAATCTCTTCTCTGGCATATACGCATACCAAGATGTCTTCTAAAGCTTTTAACTATGCCAAATGTCTTGGGAATACCTCAAAGGATTACTCCTTAGTTGATTCTTTCGAATCCCGAGGTAGGAAGTTTGATCCATTAAATGATGACATCTCTCTCTCTCCAATGAGACATGTGACATTATGGCAAAAGCTGAATTGGAGCTCACCAGAATCTCAAAAAATTCTACTGAGGCTATTGATTTTCAGGATCATGCTCAGCTTATTGATGAATTTTAAAAGTCTCTTGGTCGAGAATGTGAACTCTATAATGTCATTGAGTCCTTCTCTAACAATATTGAAAAACTTCTCCAAGAAACTACTCTATAGCGTGAAAAGATTAGTGTTCTTGAGGATATTGTCAAGGAAGACTCAATTAGAGAAAAACATTTGATCGAGACGCATTCATCAGATCCAAATAGACTTTGTGTCGAAAAAGAGAAACTATGTGCATCTCTTATTCTATCCCATGAACAATGCAGATCCTTGGAAAGGGAAAACTCTTTCTTAAGGAGAAATCCTTTTGTACCAACTAATTCTCATGAATTACAGCACACGAAGAGATGTCCTCCAGAAGAAGGTCGTGTCAAGAAAGATTTGCGTGACTTACAATCTTCTCATTTGGATATGAAGTTAAAACAGGTGCCAGTTTTGCTTCTCCTCCACGAACCTGTACATTCTGTGGGAAAAAGAATCATTATGCTATTCATTGTTTTGCCATGAGGAAACAAATGTCGAATCTTCATAATTTGCTTCTTTCTACTATCAATGGAGTAAATAGTATGTCGACTTCTGTAGTTAATCTGGTGCCCATAGAAAACCAGAAACCTTATAAAAATGATCTCTTTTCTAGAAATCATCACAGGGTACAAGTTCATCCCAATGGTATAAATTCTTGTACCACTAATAAACACATTCCCCATGTTTATAAGAATGATTCTGGTAAATCTAAGTCTAGAAAATAGATTCCTCTCTATCCTGATCCTCTCGAACCTATCTCAAGAGGTCCTAGATTTAGTCCTCAGAAAAAACCTTCTGACGGATATGTTAAACAAGTTGTGTCTTACTCGCCTGAGATGAAAGTCAACCGAAAAAAGGCGAAGAACACAAAGATCAAACTGTCAGATGATATGTACAACCCCTTTCTCAATGATCATAGTGGGATTATTTCTCACTCTACCACCTGATTCCAGGGATTCTTTTCCTTGTTTCTAACTTGAGAGGTGCAAGGACAATAATTGAGAAATGCTCAAGTATGTTGTATATTATTCTGTTTGAGTTTTTGTGCTGACGGTCCACAAACGTTCATGTCCTCCTCTTGTGAGTTCTTAGGGTTTTCATGACAAGGGTTTCCAACTCGTGTTTACAAACACATATATATATTTACTCTATATTGTGTTTTTCCTTCCCTAACAAAAATAATATGGATAACTCTGCAAAATCTCAAGAGATTGTGCATCTTGATATGGAGGAAGACAATCAGGGACGTGAGTCAATTCAGGAGCTGGTTCTAAAGAAGATGCTTGAAATAAAGGATCACAACTCCTGGATTGATGATTCTGTCAAGGATTTAACTCGTTTTTAGAAAGATTCAAAGGTCGAGTTTGCAAATCTTCAACTATAAATAAACCATATCTTAGATGGTCAGGCAAGAATCCTTGCTAATCAGAACATCCTGATACGGAATCAGAAGAAGCTCATCATGGACTGCGTCAAGGCTAGGCAGCTTGCTCGGGTTATTGATCGTAAAGTCGTTGTTCTAACTCACGAACATGGTGTGTCTACGGTCAAGAGAGTAAAGGAAATCAGTGATACCTTCTTTGATGGATTCATTGAAAGTTATGAAGTTCTCAATGAACTTTGATTTCAATTTCCTAGTAAATCTTCGGATGAGAATTTTATTTTTCTTGTTTTGTTTAGAAGAATAACTAGAGTTTGGAATAGCCATTATTGTGATTACACATAGCTATGTCCACCGTTTTCATCTTCATGTTTTTAGGTTTATTTGTTTAAATTCTAAAATTGTTTGGAAGATGATTTTTGCAGTATTAATCTTTATGGTTTTATATATTGCAATTTGTTATGGGATATGTGTGTTTGCGTCCGTGAACTATGATTGTCCCATACCTTTTCAAAATTTAAGTCTTTCATATGTTGATATGCATGTATTGATAAAAGAATGAATGAGCTTTTGACATCACAAAAGTTTTAAGCCTATTATTTCATTATGCAAATATTGATGAAAGATAAGATGAACTTTTGTTTACGAGGATTATGTTATTGTATGTCATTGTGCAAATAGTGATGGAAAATAGAATGAATCCTTGTCTATTCTGCAGTATTGATCTTCCCTGATCCATATTTTATGTATATACTGTGAGGCTCCGTAAGTTCTCTTATGTCGAGCAATTCCGATTAGATTAATCGTGGGTTCTCTTGTGATTAATCTAATTGAGTATTTTTGGATTCAAATTCATATTCGTTTGTGATTTGTTATGTCCAAAGAAATCCTTCTTTTCTTATGATTTTAAGGTCGCTCTTGTTGTTCTTTCGGGAATGACATATTATGGGGGAGAGTTCTTAATTGAACTTGTGCTTAATTGCCAAATCTTTGTGGGGAGTGCGGCTGTGGAATTTATCTTGTATCTGTATAAACTCCTTGATGAAAGCATTTAGCTTCGGCTATATGATTGCATCTAAATAATTTGATATGTGCTTACTTTTGGTCATGAAATGTCTCTATGGAAATTTTCATTAGGATCCCGTTTTCGTACCTTTGCCAATTTTATTGACAAAAAGGGGAGAATTAATGTGTAGTTCACACTACAAATACATATGGTTTTCGGATCATTATATAAGGGGGAGTGGTTTCCATGTGAGATGGAGTATTGACTAAGGGGAAGTGATACATATCACCATAGTATTGTTGTCGAAGTTGTGATACAATTGAACTTTGATACTGTATCATATTACTATGACATTGTATAACAATGATTGAGAATTCTTGTTTTCTCATTGTTATAGCTACGGATTTTCAACAACGATGATGTTAAACTTACAACCTTTGGGATCATTGGAGTACTTGGAAGTGATGAAGATTTCGAGTAATGTTGAAGATTAGGCATGTGGTATAGAAGCTATAAAAGTTTATTTATTTATTTTTGTATTCCATATGTATTGATAGTTTTGTCACGAAAATTGACAAAGGGGGAGATTGTTAGAGCACTGCTCAGTCGAACTCGCATGCGTTGCTATCTCAAGCATGTTTGTCAATGTTAGTGATCAAAACTATAAGTCTTGATTTCTAGTCTACTATAGCTAAGTCTCGGACTAGGATAAAAAGTGTAGTTGAGCTCAAGAACTCCATGGCGATCATCATACAAGACGAAGAGCTACTCAGGGAATTGGTGGAACTTCATCGACTAAAAGGTATGTGGAGACTTGAACTTATCTATCACTCAAAAGTCTATGTACTCTATCCCTATCTTGAGACTAAATTCGTTTTGCTGTATAGACTTTGATTATACACATTTGCTATTTCGAGATGAGTTTATCTCGCTTATCTATTTATCGAAATATGTGTTGGTAAGCTTTCGCTTTGGCCAAGTTCATCTTTACCTAGTGACGAAAGTCATGTTATGTTTCATTTACTTGAAAATGGCTTTGACGGAAAATGGTTTGTGAATAACAACTATATAACACCCTCTAAGAATGTTTCAATGATTGAAATAATAGTTTAGATTACATAACCATTGATGGATATAAGCATTGTGTGGTATCACATACATGTATAAGTCCTTATTCCTTGAACCGAAGTCTGTGTACTTTGCTGCTCAGGAAACCGGAACAAGAGTCCGCGAACCCAGACCGCGAACCAAGTCCGCGTACTGTCGGAGGTTCTCTTCCCGAGAAAATATGCTGGAGTTTGTAAACTTGTTACAAGCTTATTCCGGGTACTTAAGTCCGCGTACCTAGTCCACGTAATTAGGTTGTTTATATCTAAAAACGATTATTCATGAACTTATACTTATATTAACTAAGGAATGCAAGTTTGGAAACCGTGGATATAAAGTTCATGAATTGATTTGAGTGAATCAAATCGTTTTTGCTTCGATTGTGTCTTGTATACTTCTATAAGATCTAAGCAATTGAACAACTCTCTAACTAGTTCATTTGAGTAATTTGAACTAGTTATGGTGAAGAAGAATATGGTTAATATGAAAGTTCTCATATGGCTAACCATTTGGTTAACTATTGTTGAACCAACAAATGTACATGTTTGGGTACGGTTAAACAAACCTAAAAACGTGCATTTCTTTTGTGTGTAACAAGCTAAGTTTTCGATCTAACGGTTGAAAGATATTAGCTTGAATCTAATCAGGTTTTCATCTAACGGTGAATATTGAATGCTTTGTTACTAAGCTAACATTGATTGCAAACCCTGATTTGAAAGACTATATAAGGGAGAACTCTATTAACTTGGAAACCTAATCCCCATACCTACTGTGTGATACTAGTTGTATAAGCTAGAGTCGATTCTCCTTTAACCTTAGGTTTCTACCGAGACCCTGTAGGTTAACGACTTGAAGACTTCATTGGGATTGTGAAGCCAGACCGATACTACTTTCTTATAGTTTTGTGATCTGATCTTGTTGTTTCTATCGTATTGAGTACAATCGTAACGATTGGCTTGAGATTGATATCTCCGATAGGCAAGATATAAAAGTAGTCACAAACATCTTCGTCTCATCGTTTGTGATTCCACAATATCTTCTTTCGCCGCGTCGATTAAGATTATTGTGAGGTGATTGATAATACTAGGCTGTTCTTCGGGAATATAAGTCAGGGTTATCAATTGGTTCCTGTTCACCTTGATTTATCAAAAGACGGAACAAAACTCGTAGGTATTTCTTTGGGAGACAGATTTATCTATTACTGTAGACTTTTCTGTATGATATAGATTTGTGTATTAAAGTCTTCGACTTTGTGTCGTAGCAACTCTTAGTTGTGGGTGAGATCAGCTAAGGGAATCAAGTGCGTAGTATCATGCTGGGATCAAAGACGTAAGGAGAGCAACTGTACCTTGGATCAATGTGAGATTGATTGGGGTTCAACTACAGTCCATACCAAAGTTAGTTTGTAGTAGGCTAGTGTCTGTAGCGGCTTAATACAATATGTGTTCAATCTGGACTAGGTCCCGGGGTTTTTCTGCATTTGAGGTTTCCTCGTTTACAAAACTTCTGGTGTCTGTGTTATTCCTTTTTCGCATTATATTTTGTTATATAATTGAAATATCACAGGTTGTGTGTTAAGTTCAATCAATTAGAATATCCAACCTTTGGTTGTTGATTTACATTGATTGACACTTGGATATTGGTCTTTGGTACCATCCAAGTTATCTCTCTTGTATTTGATTAGACTCGCAGATTTCTATTTGCTTGAGTAAGAATTAAATCAAGAGATCGAGATATTATAACTCTTTGATATACTTTATTAAGATTGAGTCTAGTTGATTCTCTTGAAAGTATATTGGAGTTAGTCCATACAAATTGCTAATCGAAATATTGGGTATGGTTGATGTACCTCCGCTTCTTCACATATCTCTAGAGAATAAAAATTAGTAATGTGCATTTACTAATTGGAGATTTTCTATTAAGAGATTTCGGAAATTTTGGACAAGCATTTATTGGAATTAGGAAAACCGAATCTTGCCATTCATTGCATATCTTGAGTATATTTTCGGTTTTGGAAATTCCTTGGTGTCCAAACATCCTTGGTCTATAAATACCTAAGTTTGCATTTCTAGCAAACTATCCTAAGAACCAGGCAAACTTCATCTTTTTGTTATTTATGGTGGAGCCGTCTATTCGGAGACGAAAGTACCCTAATTAGGCAAAATCACTTACGACCGCTCGTTTAAAGATTTATGTGGGATCAAGAAGCTCTACGAGTACCGTTGAAGAGAAACTAGGTAATTGTAGTGTTATTAGTTTTCGATTGATTTGATTGACTAACGGTTGTTGAAACTTTGATTGCACCTGGTTTGTTTATTCTTGAAAATTTTCTCTTCTGATATAAGATTCACTCAAACTAGATCGAAGTATAGACGGGATCTTTAGAACTGTTTGTAGATCTAAAGACATCTTATGATAATCCATTGTTAACAGACTCCGTTCTGTGTGTGATTGATCACAAGAGATTCAAGTTGTGTTGTGCAGGTGTTTATTGAAGATTAAAAGACAAAGAAGATTTCTTATTTGGTTCTCATATCTTTGGGTGTGCACAAACCTTGATCGGATGGGATCCAAGTAGAATCAGATTTATTCTATTGATTAGTTGCGTGAGATCGGCATCACTTTATAGTTTGTTGTTGGAATCTATATCGATTGATTGCGAATCTAAACTTCACTACTCAGGTAGTTATTGGATAGATTGATCTAACCATACAAAGGAGTTTATCAGATTAAATGGAAGAGCCTTTGCGTATGACTTGAGATATATTTATCTTGAAAGAATCGAAAGAGTTGTTACCAAACAGATTTGTTGTTCCTTTACTGTTTGAAATACGATCCAAAGGAATTGTTCCAGTGCGTGCACTCATCGAAGTCGGAAGCGCAGGGATACTGAGGAAACTAAGTGAACTAGGGGTAGTTGCTTGATCTCAACTATACGAAGTTGGTTTAGATTTTGTATAGCGACTTAATTTTGAGAGTATTCAATTCTGGACTAGGTCCCAGGGTTTTTCTGCATTTGCAGTTTTCCTCGTTAACAAAATCTTGATGTGTGATTTACTTTTATTTTCCGCAATTATATTTGTTTATATAATTTAAAGTAAATGCACAAACGTTAACTCCGTATATACTTGATAGTGATCCTATAGAGATTGGTTAAGTCCGAACCTATTATAAAGTATCACACCTTGTAGCCATATTGTCTCGATCTCGTATCCATAGACAATCACACAAAGTGTGAATACCGATTTGTTATATTGTCTCGACTTTGTCCATAGACGATGATTTTCAGTAAGAGGACTTATAGGTGGATAAAGAAAATATTGTGGTGTATTTGGGTACCCTCGTCTTTTCACTTCAAACTTGAACGGCTTATTGATATCAACAACAGTTTTCATTTCAGATTCCATGGCAGAAGGATCCGTCTTAAAATTATTGGAACAATTGCCTCACACCTGCAAAACAAAGATTAGAACACAAAAAAGAGTGACGGCTGAGTCACGACCAGGTCGCTCTCTTTAAGACGTTTCGTGGCTTTGCCTTGAGTTTTTGTGCAAGGAGTTCTTTCTTCATCACAACGCCCCAAGGATAAAATAACCGAGAAAAAACTCTCTTTCGATCTCTCATGCACACAATGAGAAATCGATCGCTTCTACTCTCTCTATTCTTGCTCAGTATTTTGGTCTCTTGATTCTTAGAAACAATGGTGTAAAAACTTGTGTTTCCTTTATGTTCTCAAAATTGATTTTATAGCCAAGCAATCAATACGAATTAATGGAAAATAAATCGAGTTAATTGTTGTAATTAAAATTTCCATTTAACAGTCAAAAAACGGGCAAATAAATCATACCATAATTAGCGCAATTAAAACGTAATTAAGTGCAGTAAAAATAGTTTGAAAAATCTTTTTAAAATTAGCAAAAAATAATTTCCAAATTCATGAGACCTCGCAAGACCCCGCTCCCGGACTAATGTTATACATATATATATAGGATTCGATGCTGAAACCTCACCCTCAAGGCCCAAATGCTTAACCACTAGGCCAAGCTCGAATTGTTGATATAAATGTACAAAAGAACTTTTAAGAAAAAACATATATCCCAACAATTCCCCACTTATATTTTTTAAGAAACATTGAGCAAGATCCGTATAGTTATGTGCATAAGCAAAGGTATCTTTCGATTTTGAACCTTTACATACAAGTTTGAACCGAAAATCAACAAATCATCCACATACAAACAAATCATGATGCATGCATTGTTTTAAAACTTATAGTATATGCATTTGTCACTTTCTTTAATTCTGAAACCATGTGAAATCATCAAATTATCAAACTTTTCATGCCATTGCTTAGGAGCTTGTTTCAAACTACAAAGTGACTTATCTAACTTATACAGTTTTTGTTCTTGACCTGGAACAACAAAACCTTCAGGTTGTTCCATGTAAATTTTTTATTCTAATTCACCATTTAAAAAATATGTTTTAACATCCATTTGATGAACAACAGGATTATGCACAGCAGCAACATCAATCAAAACACAAATATAAGTCAATCTTGTAGCAAGAGAATAAGTATCAAAGAAATCTGCATCTTCTCTTTGTCTAAAGCCTTTGGATACCAACCTAGCTTTGTATTTGTCTATTGAACCATCAGGGTTCAACAAGTACCCGTTTACAACCTATTGCTTTGCAACCGAGGGGTAAATCTGCTAGATGTCTATTAAGGGGTGATTTTGATCTTGGTTTCGCCCGTCCTAGTCTCACCAAGTGACCTCACTTTACTAGGAATGGTAAGAGAAAGAGTTGCCCTTCCATTGTACTTTATCCTTCCTTATATAGACTTTCCTAAAAGTCTCTCCTTTTATGACATTATGACACATGTCCTAAACCCATTTAATTACTTATAATGCCATTCCTTAATATAACCTCCTCCTTATCTCTTAATTCCTCATTTGTCCCTCCTATATCATGGGTATTTTCTCTTTGGACTTGGGCCTAGTCCCCAAGTCCCACGTCTCGTACTGGGCTTACCTCCCCTCTTAGGAGGCATCCTAAATTCGTTAAGGGATATTATTTTTCACGTATCAACATTAGTCCCCTGACTATTGGGTTAAGTGACGTCTGACCTTATTTTATCATGCAAACTTTCCCTCTTCTTTTCAGTTTCTGCCGGTTACTATTCCCTTTTCATAACCGCCACGTTCAGGCTTCAGGACCCCCTATATATAGACTTGTTGGTTTGTTTTTCCCCTTATCTTTCTTCTCTTCTCTTCCTTGTGAATACACACATACGCTCGCCATGTTTAATAGTTCTACCAGTAGTTCATCTGAAGAATCTGACGAGTCCGAAGGAGCCATGAGCAGGGTTTCCGAGGAGACCGAATACTCGGAACACTACGAAATTCTCCTTCCTCCTCCAGCGGATGGCAAGTCATATACAATTGCAGAGTTTACTAGCGGACCTGATCTAAAAAGCGCGCTAAAGCTGAGGGAGCTCTGCGGAGGTAAGCGCGTCTTTCCTCTTGATGATATCTTGGTCCATCGCCTTCTAAATCCTCTTGTGTTACCTTATCCTTTTTCCCCCGACTGGCTTATGCAACCCGAATCATATACCATGGATGCTTTCGCGTTCAAGACAGTGTCGCGAATGGCTATCCACCGTGGCGATTACGATCTTCGTGTCATCGATATTCGCTCCAAATAAAAAACCCATCCAATATGGCCGCACTGGATATCATATATAAGTTCCAATCCTGTTCACGCGGCCATCCTTCGTGAAGCAGGTATTGACGAAGCCATAAATTCATCTCTTAAACGGGAAGTGAAGAGGTGTATGTGTGATATAACACGGGTCTTTTGTCGTTGAACTCCTCCTATTCATACCCTTCTTATGACATGGTGGGAAGCAACCATTGTTCTGGAGGATATAGTCGCCCTCACAGGGTTGCCTATCCATGGTAGTCATTCGTATGATGAGGCGGCTGTTTATGGAGCACTGGACGATGAGGATAAAACGTTGTGCACTTATCTGTTGAATTGTAAAGACGTTTCCCGACGTGAATTGGTACGGAAGGACCAGGCGTCATCGAAGCAGGGCGAGGACAAGAAGATTGTTGGAGCGAGAAAGAAAGAGTATCCATTGGTAGGACTATAAAGAGTACCTACAATGATAACTGCAAGTGCACAGTGTCAATATGTAACACAGGGCAAGCACATGTCGATCCACAGGGACAAGCTGGGTGTAAGTTGAAGCTAGAGAGTTACCAAAACTGATTTATAACAAGAGTTGTAGTAGCAGGATTTCCCACACTACACCCCTTACTCGATTTTGCTTAATTAATCCATTGAAAGATGTAAGATCAAGAATATTTATTGATTGAATTCATGAAATGTTTACATAGGAAAATAGAATTACACTTAGAAATTAAAGCATGCTTAAATTTTCTCTCTCCTAATGACTTGCCCAACAATTCCAAAAAGATCTCTCTCGCTTACAGACTCATTTAGCCCTTTATATAGGGTAATACATAGTGGATGACAGCTAAGCTCCCCTTTATTTTCGGGAATGTCTCGCGAAGTGTCGCAGATGCACAAACATTCACTCTCGCGACTCCTCTTAATCCTCGCCAGGTCTCACGTCTTCTTTATGTTTTGCCTGTCGTTATTCATTGCGTCGTTTATTTTAGTTCCCTGCGACTCCCTCGCGACACCGTCGTTCATTAATCCCGCGAGCCTTGTACGTTGCGATATTATGATCCTACATCTTGCCTCTTTTTCCTTGAATATTGCTTGAAGAGCGATTTGAAGGAAAAATTCATTGTTGTCATATTCCTTGGTTTCAATTGGTGAAGGAACAAGCGAAAGAATACTTTTCTTAAAAAGTACGTACTTGCCTCTATTCTTTTGTGAAGTTCCGAAGCTTTTTTGTAATACATATGCGAAGTGTCATTTCTTGCCTCATGAATTACAGAAAATAATCAACTTCGCAAACTATTCTCGCCTATTATGAAATATGTTGTATATTTGGATTCTACTAAAATTCTTTTCGTCTGGCTTCCTTGGATTTAGTAGTGACCGTTTACACGTGTCCATATTTACCTCTTTACCTGGTGCATTTAATGTTAACCTAGGTCATAACATTTTTTCTCGTCTATTTATAGGAGCATCCCCTGTGAAGAATTTTCCTTTTCCTTTTCATCTTCTTCATCGTCTGCAAGTGTTCTTCTTCTTCATCGTTCTGCAAGTGTTCCTCTTCTTCATCGTTCTGCAAGTGTTTGCCTATTATTGTCTCTTACCGTCTTCTTCACCATTTTTGCCTTTTCCTAGCAGTTGTTGCTCTCATGGCGTCCAGGTTTGTTAATTTTGCCATATCTGGCTGATTTTGTGGTTGATCAAATTTCTTGTTGAAATCACACTGGTATGATTAACTTTGTAGTTCTCTTTCTGCCATTGTTGTTTAGCAAGAACCAATCCGTAACTAAGTTTACCGTGAAGGACCCTCTTCTTTCTTTGGGCTCGCCACCGAAACCTACCTCGCAACAAGATCCCCTCACGCAACAAAAGCCCTCTTCGCGAGCAAAATCTATGGCTTCAAAAAGACAGTCTGGGAGTGACAAGGTATCTAAGAAACATTTGTTTTTATTAACAATGCATTATTGCCTCTGTTTCTTATTTAATTCGTCATTCGCAGGATGATAAAACTACTGGTAATACTCCCAAAAGGCTTCGCTACTCCAAACCTGTTACTCCCGACGTTCCATTTCCTTCATTCACACCTTCATCTCCCGTCGCGAAATCTTCGCAAGATAATTTTGTGCCTCTTTCTTCTGGTAACATTACTGGCGACAATATTTCTATACCTCAACTCCTCATAGACCAAGTTCCTTTCAATTGTCCTTCTACAAATGATATTATACCTCCTCCTGCTATCAATGTCCCTGTTATTTCTCCAATCACTTCTCTCCCTGAAACCTCCTCTTCTCATGAGGTTCTTTTGACAAAAGACGACTCGTCTTCTTTGTTTGAACAAATTCCTCTAACTTCGGAAAATTTGGAGGGGATAGATGTGGCCTTTAAGGTCCTTTCTGATCTCGTGAATGATGCCAAAAAGACTTCTTCCGATCTGTCAAATCCAACGTCTCACGAGATTTTAAGTAAGCATCTTGGTCCTGATAGGATCTCGCAAGCATCTTTAGCTCAAGAGATTAAAAAGCTGAAGGATGATCTCCAAGTTATGGCTGTGAAATGCAATAATCTCCACCTTGAAAATCAAAAATTTCTCAGTATCTCGCTTGATCGTGATAATCTTCGCAAGAAGAATGAAGAATTAAAAGGTATGCTCTCGCCATCGTGATAATTCTTCACGTTTTTTTTTTTTTTTTTTTTTTTTTTTTTTTTTACAACTCAAACCCTTGCTCGTTCTCCAAGTATTAAACCAGAAACGAATAATGGAGATATATCAGACGGAGTCTATCGTTGAAGAAGTTCGAGTTGAAAGAGATGCTTGGATGGAGCAGTATAATCTCTTAGATAATCTTCATACCTATGCAGCTGATCAAATAAATAACTTGTCTAAAGAGAATTTTGATTTATCACAAAAGCAAGACTCATTAAGTAATGACTTATCTCGCCTCTCTTATTCTCTGACTAAAACTAATTTGGAGTTGGAAACTTTATCAGATGAGAATCGAACTCTTTCACAAGAGAAACGTTCTCTGTTGAATAAGGTGGCGATCTACACGCAACAGTATGATGCTTGTCAAAAACTATGCAAAGAACAAGAACAGATCATTCATACTTTGAAAAATCAACTTGAAGAAAGTTTCTCCGAGAGAGATAAACTTATTCAAGGTAGAATAACTTTGAGTGTAAAAGCGAAGCAATTCCAGGAACAATGCACCAAATTAGAAAAATCCAACTCTACTCTCGCCACCGAAAATTCCATACTTGTTTCTAATGACAAGAAATTGCGATCTCGATTGAAAGGTTTAGTCGGAGACTCATTTGATGATGCCATGGACTGTCTGGGGAATAACTTCATGGCTTTAATTCAACAACTTACTTTTCAAAAGGAAGGTAGTCAAATTATTTGACTACCTTAATTCATTTATTTATTCGAAAGTTCCAAAGAACGTTGTAAGGATCTCTTTTAATCTTTTATTGCGTGTTTATTATGCAGATTCTCGAGAAGAAGCTTCGTGTCGTTGTTTCTACTCTCAAATCAGATTATTCAAAAATTCGCAAAGAAAATGGATTACTCGCTTCTCTCCTCGCTCGTTCTCGCGATCGTGCAGAACGTAGATTTGATTACATGTCTGACTGTAAAGACATAGATAGTAAAAACCGTCAGAAAGCGCTGCTTCGTCAATTTCCCCTCAAAGCTGAAATCCTTGTGAATGAGATTTTACTGTCTAAGTCTCTTGATCCTATACATGTTGATCCTCTGGAAATAAGTGATGATGAAGTCCCTAATCCTCCTGATAGTGATTATGACTATGAAAGCGGCGAAGATCTCCCTGATAAGGAAGTCGTCGATGAAGATCTCGAATAGAAAAATTTCGATGAAAGTCCAAAGAATTGGCGAGAACAAAGGTGATGAAGACATTTTCAAGAAAATCCATCAATCGGCGGATGTGAAGCCGATAAAGGCGCAGAAAAGTCTCAACCACCCTTTGTAGAGAGTTAAATTCTCTTTGTAATTTGTTAGAATTCCTTTTTGTTTGAGTGACTTAACTCTTTTGATTGAGTAATTTCCATATTTCTTTCTTCCTTTCTTAGTTAAGACCACCTTGCGAGCATGTTCGCTCATTGAGTTTTTTATTAAGTAAATCCATCCCAATCAGGGATTTGATTTTAATTCTTCTCACGGCGACAAAGTCGCAGGCCGCCTTTACATTTTCATGCAGAGGCCCATTGACCTTGCCTTATCATTTTTATGTGGTCTTCCAAGTTAGACCTCCCTAATTAGAGGTCTTCCCCTGCCACCTTTCATCGCGACAAAATCGCAGGACGTCTTTACACTCGCATGTAAAGACCCATTGATCTTGCCTTATCATTTTCCAAGTATTTTTGCCTCTGCAGGATGTTTTAATTGCGACAATATGACAGGTCTAGATATCCTTGCGAACATAAAGCCCCATGACATGCCGTCGCCGTGCGACGAAATCGCAGACGTCCGTACATCGTCGTGTAAAGACCCATTGATCTCGCCTTACCCTCGCGTTAGTATTATTGCCTCTTCAGATCATTGCACAAATATGACAAGCCTAAATTCTCTTGCGAAAACATAGCCTTATGACATTTGCGTCTGTTTTGACACTCCCCTAATGGAGAGCGTCGCCCCTTATCATCTCCCAGGTTGCCCCTTCAAGGAGGCGAAACATCGGCCATACAAGACTAGCTCCTCCCATCCTGGGTCTTAACAACAACCAAGTTGTTTTCGCAGCCTCTTATCCCTTATACCTATATGGTTTATGGTTACGAGATCGCACCCTAAGTGGAGTTTTCTTCGGGCGAGTGCAACATATGCCAAGACTTGCCAAGAATGGCCAGGGTAGGTTCATCCATCCCGGCACTCCGGCTCAACCGTGTACCTCGGCGCCTTGAGCATACATCGACTCCTAAGAAGAGACCTCGGTCGCCCAACCAGGGTATAACCTTATATATATAGTTGGGAATCCAAGGTACCTCTTAGGATAGGCTTTCATGGGCCCCAAATTTTCATGACTCGGGCTTCGGGAGCGGTGTAACCTTCCCCCGAGCCATGTCGAGAGATACCCCTTATATGACGCACTTTAGGTCTTACATTTGCCTCTTTACGAAATGTTATTCGCGAACTAGGGTGTACGCCATAAAGGTTCGTCCCATTCATTCATTTTTTTATTCGATCATTCTTCATCATTTGCTATTTTGCTTGTAGATATTATTGATTCATTCATTTAATCATTCATTAGCTCTTGTTGTTTTGTTAAGCCATTCATGACTTCTTGTTATTCTTGTCGCGAGATCTTCGCGGATTTTCTCTCGCATTTTATTGAATGTCGCAAACATTTTGCGAAGAAGTACTTTATCTTCATTCATCTTTCCTCTCCCATTTTTACGGGTAATACTTCTTTAGATATAATCTATTCCATGGTCTATCCAATTTTTGTCCCACATCTTTTCCTTCGGGATCTATCAATCTATATGCCCCTGTACCAACTACTTCTTTGATGATATAAGGTCCATCCCATTTTCTCGCCAACTTGCCTCCGCTTTCACGTTGATATATTGGGGTTTCTCGCAACACCAAGTCTCCTGGTTGGAACTCACGTATTTTTACACGCTTGTTATATTCTCTAGCCAGTCTTCGCTGATAATTCTCCATATGTCGCAGTGCCTTCTCTCGTTTTTCTTCCAATTCATCCAACTTGATTAGAATGTTGCCGGCGCTAAGATTTTTATCCCGGACTCTCTTTTTGGTTGTCGGAATCACGACCTCTGTTGGGAGTACTCGCTTCAACTCCGTAAGTTAAGCAAAAAGGGGACATTCCCGTGGCTTCTCTTCTAGTTGTATTATAAGCCCATACTGCATTGGGTACTTGTTCGCACCATCCCCTATTGTGTCCTTCCAACTTTTTCTTCAATATATCAGCAATTGTTTTGTTTGTTGCCTCCGCTTGGCCATTAGCTTGTGGATATAATGGGGTTGATTTTCCACATCTTATCTCGAAATGCATTAAGCGATAATTCTATATTTTGCCCTTCAAATCGCTTCCCATTATCGATACCAATTGTGCTGGGATCCCAAATCTGCATATAATATTTTCAAATATGAAAGTAAAAACATCCTTATCGCGAATGTCTTTGGACCGCTTTCACTTCGCCCATTTTGTGAAATAGTCCGTTGCGACAATTAAGTACCTTCTTTGTCCTGTTCCCGGTAAAAATGGTCCCACAATATCTAAACCCCATTTTCCGAAAGGCCACACACTTCTCGAAGAATTTAATGGTGCTCCAAGTGCATGTATCTTCTTCCCATGTCTTTGACAATCTTCGCAACGCCTGGATATTGCTTTCGCGTCCTCATGCATATATGGCCAATAATATCCTTGTGTCTTTGCCTTATATGCCAGAGATCTCCCGCCGCTATGATTTCCGGCATCCCCACTATGCAGCATCTTCAATATGGTTTCTCCTTCTTTCCTTGTTAGACATCGAAGTGAAGGTCCATCAAAGGAATGCCGATAAAGCACGCCATCTCTTAATTCATAATTTGTTGCCCGGCTCTTTAACTTGTGTGCTTCCAATCTATTTCTTGGTACCTCGCCTTTCATTAAGTACGCATGAAGTTCTACTCTCCAGTCTTCCTCGCGACATTGCATTTCATCTACCACCATCATTATATCTCGCTTCTTGTCCTTCCTCTTTATTAATTGATGGCGCCCGAGAGCGTCTGTATTTTGATATTCCTCGCAGTCGGGTCTGTCATCATACTTGATATAAAGGCAAAAGCGTCTGCGAGTCTATTATCTCTCCTTGATATGTGCCTCCATTTTATTTTTGGTATCTGTGCCGACAATTCTTCAACAGGCTTCTTATACTTTTTCAAAGATGGATTATTTGTAGTATATTTTCTGTTACTCCGGTGAATTGCTAGTTGCGAATCACCGGTAATCCTTATATTCTCCAATTTCATTTCTATTGCAAGTCGCAGAGCATGTATTATAGCTTCATACTCTGTTTCATTATTCGTGGATTCAAACTCCAATCTAAAAGAGAAAGCTAATTTATTGCCTTCTGGTGAAATCATAACAATTCCCACTCCATTTCCTTCTCCATTAGATGATCCATCTACTAATATTTCCCATCCTGTCTGGTTCGGTTAGCAGTGTCTTTTGGGTCTCCATACTCTTCTTCTACATCCATCATTTCATCTATCGCTTCATCTTCTTCCAAAGGAAATTTCGCTAAAAAGTCTCTGCGACAACCTCGTGACTTAGTTGAGGATAATATCTCATACTTGAGTTTACAATGGCTTATTTGAGCATTCCATCTTTCAACTCTTCCCGATCTTTTTGAATGTTTCATCACTGACTCAATTGGTATTTTTGTGACTACCTTAATGGTATGTGCTTGAAAATATATGCGAAGCTTGAATGTTGCATAAACTAATGCTAGGATTAATTTTTCGATCTTCGAATAATTTCTTTCTGCGGCGTTAAAAGTTTTGCTGATGTAATAGATCGGTTTTTCTACTCCTGCGTCCGTTCGCAGTAAAACTGCACTTAAAGCATGCGAAGTTGTCGCGAGATATATTAATAATTCTTCTCCTGGTTCTGCCTTCTGCATAATGGATATATCCATTAAATGTTCTTTGATCCCTTGTAAAGCCTTTTCACACTCGTCCGTCCATTTAAACTTCGATCCTTTTTTCAGAACGCTGAAAAAGTATTTACACTTATCGGATGACCGCGAGATGAACCTTCCTAGTGATGCTAACAACCCATTCAAACTTTTGAACATCCTTTATTGTCGCAGTGTCGGCATATCGCGAATCGCTTTTACTTTCTCCCGGTCAACATGTATTCCTTCCTTTGATATAATGTAACCCAAGAACTTTCCCCGACGCTTACTCCAAAGGTACATTTTTCTGGATTGACTTTGATGTTGAAACGCCTCATTTGTTCAAAAATTTCTTTCAAGTCCGCACATGATCTTCTGCCTTTTTACTTTTTACCAGCATGTCATCCACGTATACCTCTAGTGTTTTGTGTATCCATTCTGCGAATACCTCTTCCACCATCCTTTGATACGTTGCTCCAAAGATTTCGCAGACCAAACGGCATTTTAGTATAGCAAAGATAATCCTCTTGGAGCGAAAAAAGCAAGATGCTCTTGATCTTCCTCGGCGAGAGGAATCTGGTTGTAACCTTTATACCCGTCCGAGATGATACTCTTTCATTCCCATTTCTTGATTCGACTAGTTGTGGAATATCCGGCAGTGGAAAACTGTCTTTGGGGCAAGCTTTATTTAAATCAATGAAATCAATGCATCCGTATTCCCTTGTTCTTCTTTGGAACTATAACCATATTCGCTATCCATTTCGGGATATTTTGCTTGTCTAATAATTCCCGCGTCCAAAGATCTTCGCAGCTTCTTCTTCTATCTCGAGGGTGGTATCTTCTGTTGCTATCTTTCTAATTCTTTGTTTAAATGGCTTCACATTTTTATCAATTTCTAACTTGTGACAAAGCGATTGACGGATCTATACCTGCATTTCATCCATATCCCACGCGAAGATGTCTTTATAATCTCGTAATAGATCGACGCAGTTCTTTTTCTCTTCATCTGCTTCCATGCTAGTTCCAATCTTTAGCATCTTGGGTTTTTCCTTAGTTCCAATGTTCACTTCTTTGGTTTGTTCTCCACGCGACGTAATCGGCCTTCGGTTCTCCCATAGGGGTTGGTCCTTTTGGTTCTCTCGCAAGATCATCTTCTTCTCCCGAGATCTCGAGGTATGCCTTTTCCTTCCTTTGCTCTTATCATATAAACTCGAATTCTTCTTCTTTCTTAGTTGCCTTCGCCATCTTTTTGCGGTATTTTGATATATTCTTTCGCTTGTTTACTTGCTCCTCGCAACACTTTACTTCATTTTGATAGTATATTCTTCCTTTGGCAGCGTCCCCTTTGATCTCGCCGATCCCGGTTGGTGTAGGAAACTTGATACATTGATGAAGCGTTGACGCAAAGCCTTTTATTGCATGTATCCATGGTCTTCCTAGTAATATGTTGTATGGTGATTCCATATCCACTACACTTAATGTCACCCCGTGTTTCAATTCCTCCTAACGGAATACGTATTTTTATCTCTCCTCTTACTTTTGTTATGGAATTACCAAAACCTTGAATATTGTAAGCCGCGAAAATCATATCTTCGTCTTTATATCCCATCTTTTTGTAAGCGTGATAGAACATGATGTTCACCAGACTCCCTGTATCGATTAAAACTCCATTCACCATCCATGTTTTCACTGCGTTCTCCGATTTCTCTCCTTCCTTATACGTGTTTATTGTGATCACCAGTGGAGATGTATGATCTAAATTTTCTTTGGATATTTCCCCCGCCGTGAATGTTATCTCTTGCTTTTCCCAATCCTTCAAAGGTGATGCCATTTCTCTATCCATAATCTTCTTTCCTTCGAAATCCCGTTTGTGTATTCTTCCTTTGATATTTTCATGAAATTCGCTAATCGCACTGGTGTGTCGTGTTGCATGCCATATCTTTTTCATCCAATTTAAGATTTTCTTTTCTCATTTTCCCGATTCAAAAACTTTAATTGCAATCTTCTCTCTTTTACAAATGATCGTCCCTGTTTCTAGCGCATATGTAGTAGCAGGATTTCCCACACTACACCCCTTACTCGATTTTGCTTAATTAATCCATTGAAAGATGTAAGATCAAGAATATTTATTGATTGAATTCATGAAATGTTTACATAGGAAAATAGAATTACACTTAGAAATTAAAGCATGCTTAAATTTTCTCTCTCCTAATGACTTGCCCAACAATTCCAAAAAGATCTCCTCCTTTTTACAGACTCATTTAGCCCTTTATATAGGGTAATACATAGTGGATGACAGCTAAGCTCCCTTTATTTTCTGGGAATGTCTCGAAGTGTCGCAGATGCACAAACATTCACTCTCGCGACTCCTCTTAATCCTCGCCAGGTCTCACGTCTTCTTTATGTTTTGCCTGTCGTTATTCATTGCGTCGTTTATTTTAGTTCCCTGCGACTCCCTCGCGACACCGTCGTTCATTAATCCCGCGAGCCTTGTACGTTGCGATATTATGATCCTACAAGAGTAGCCAAAAAGGGGGTTTGTTTCATGAACCTCTTAACCCACACCAAGTCAATTCAATCTCAACAATGTTTTGGTCCCTTATAATGGATATCGGTGGTCTTCCGCCTATCCAGGGCAGTTTCAGGAGGATAGTTTAGTGTCACTAAGATGATTCCTAACCCTAGTATTAGCTGCCCTCTCACAAAACAAGCTAACCGCAAATCAATCACTTAGATAATTAAACAATCCTGAAGGATATTCTAATCGCAAATAAGGTATCTTTCCAAAGCACTAACTGTCTAAATTAAGCACAACTAGTCTAAGGATCAATAACAATCAATTAAGCATGAGTTGGAGCACAATCAACATAGTAGTGTTCTAAGTTCTAACTATAATGGATACATGGCATACACTGTGAGAGTAAAATGTTGAAGTGCTCAAGATTAAATTTATCCACAACATTATAACATAACAAGAATAATACCAGAACTTGAAATAAACTGAGCAATAGATTAATGGTTTCATCTAAACCCTAACTATGAAATTAGAACATCATGGAGATTAAATCAAACATGAACTACTGCTTGGTGCACCGGCTAATCCGGGCATGCCTTTTACAACACAAACCCATCTCTATTTATACACAAATTCACTCCATTCACCTTCAATTCAGAAATTAAATGAAGACCCACTCACCAAAACGCGTTTTTCCTCTTCAATTCGTCTCTGAACTTCATTAATTTGATGTTTCCTCCACTGTAGATGATAACCCTAACCTATCTCTATCAATCTTATCTTCTAGGGTTACTGTTCTTGATAAGAATATAGATAAGATAGAGAGAGATGGAGAATTAGGAGTTAATGGTGGCGTTTATGATGGTGAAGTTGTTCTCAGTGTACGGAGGAGAAGGGGTAATGGAGGTGCTGGAGCTATAAATGGAAGTGAAGGCGAAATGAATGTGGTGATGGTTCTGTTCGACGGGGGAAGAAAAGAATAGGAGGCTTGGGTGTTGGGCGAGAGCATCAGATGTTGATGTTTCGAGTGGAGGTACCGTTAGATCAAGCAGATGTAGTAAATCTGATATCTCGGATCTGGATATGGGTTTGGATCTTGGGTTCTCCACCAAGTCCATGTCTCGGTTTAGGCTTTGCAAATAGCTTGCGGAGCGAGTGCAAACGGATTGTGGAAGGTGCGCAAGCGGATTGCGGAAGCTTTTTACGCGTTATTCCTTCGCGCTTCACGGCCTTCTCGCGGGAGCCTTGCATTGTCTCTCTCCCGTAGTCGCTAGCCAATATTCCTCTGCTCTTTTAGCTTCTCAATTCATCCAAGCTTTATTTATTACCTAAAAACACAAAATTAATTAGTAAACATATTTATTCTTGAAAACAATGAACATACAGAATTTGGGATAATATATGATTTTAAAGTACAAAAGATGAGATAATTGCCAATGAAAGGGTGTAGAAATATGCACTATTTGGCACTCATCAAATACCCCCAAACCTGAAGTTACCAGAGGTGTACCCACAAAACCTTCTCCAATTTCTGAGCGTAACAGAGTCCTAAGCATCCAAGGAGCTATGAGGACATAGAGTTTTTGCATGCTAGTAACAAGAAGTTAGAACTATCAAAGAACGCATTCTCATCCTTAAGAGTTGAGCGAGAAATAACCACACCATATGAAAGAATTCGGGTTCGAGAGTGATCACAAGCCTCGACTTCTGCCTTACCAATAGGGTTTTATGATAATTGTACTCAAAAAGACCGCTTTTTTAGTCTCTCATGTGTGCAGACACGAATAAAGAGAGAAATCCTGCACACGTTGAATGGTGGGAAGGAAAACCTTCCGAGATTATTTCTGGAGACTCCACAGAATCGTGGACAAAAAGAATCTTTTGTTGATGATCTCTAAGAAAGGAAATCAATCATTAGAAAGGATGTGAGTACTCACTTACCTTCACATCCGATCGGAAATCAACACCACTCTCACAACATCCATAAAAACGTCTTCGTCTTCGGTCTTCAACTGTTGATGATGAACTTCTGAACTTCTTAGAACCTTGACAATTTTTGATTTTTCTCTTCAATTTCCTTGTTGCTTGAGATTTCCTCCTAAATTCTTCTTCTTTACCATGGTGTTATTTAAACCATATCATTTTTGAATCGTTACTCCCTTTGAATCTGTTTCTAGGTGGATCAATCATAAAATGATTCAATTTCTAGTGGTAAAAAGTCCCATGCCTTTAGAGGTATATAATACCTTTTCTCTAGATAATCCTTTCGTCAAAGGATCAGCTAAGTTCCCTTCCAAACTAACATGATCCACACCTACAACACTAGTTGTGAGAAACTCTCTAACTGTGTTGTGCTTTCGACGTATTTGTCGATTCCTACCATTAAAAAAATTGTTTCGTACTTTGGCAATAGCCGCGGTACTACCACAATGGATCATAATAGCTAGTATCAATCTATCCCATAAAGGAATTTGAGAAAGTAAGTTTCTCAACCATCAGGCTTCTTCAGTAGCTGCTGCTAGTGCTATGAATTCAAACTCCATCGTAGATTGAGCCAGAGTTATCTGTTTCTTTGACTTCCAAGACACAACGCCACCATTAATATTAAACAAATATCCACAAGTGACCTTGGAGTCATCTGAAAGAGAGTTCACATTCATTTGATAAACAACAAGATTATGCAGAGCAGCAAAAGCAATCAAAACACGAATAGAAGTCAATATTGTAGCAGGCTAATAAGTATCAATAAAATCTACATCTTGTCTTTGTCTAAAGCCTTTGGATACCAACCTAGCTTTGTATTTGTCTACTGAACCATCGGGATTCAACTTCCTTTTAAGTACCCATTTATAACCTATTGCTTTGCAACCAAGGGGTAAATCTGCTAGATGCCAAGTTCCATTAAGATTATGGAAATCCATTTCATTATCTATGGCTTCCTGCCAGAAACCCGATCAGGAGAATAAAGTGCTTCTTGAAGACTAGAAGGGTCTTTCTCTAGAGTATAAATTTCAAAGTCAGAACCGAAGTTAGTCGCAGTCCTAGCCCTTTTGCTACGCCTAGGTTCAATTTCATCATCTCTATAGTTTCTTCATTTCTAGGTTCTTCTATTCTAGGCTCAGAACTTGTACTAGGTACATCACTAGGTAGAAAACCCCCACTATTTCTAGATTTAAAAGGAAATCTATCTTCAAAGAAATCAGCATCAATAGATTCAATAATAACTTTATTATTAAGATAAAAAAAATCTATAAGCTTTTACTGTTTTGAGCATACCCAACAAAAACAAATTCATAAGCTTTACTAGCTAATTTTGATCTTTTAGGATCAGGAATACGAACATAAGCCAAACAACCCTATACTCTAAAATAAGAAACATTAGGTTTTCTGTTTTTCCAAAGTTCATAAGGTGAAATTTTTGTTTTTGAATTTGTAACACGATTCAAAACATAACAAACGGTCAACAAAATTTCTCCCCACCAATGAGAGGCAGCACCAGAACTAAACAAACATTCAGTCACGAGAGTAGTAAAAGTACGATTCTTTTTTTCAGCTTTTCCATTCATTTCAGGGTTATAAGGAGCAGTTTTTTCATGTATAATTCCACAAGACTCATAAATTTCAGTGAATGGTTTAGAATCATATTCAGTGCCTCTATCACTACGAAATCTCTTAATTTTTCTACCAAATTGATTTTCTACTTCAGCAATAAAAACCTTAAATTTTTCAATAGCTTCATTCTTACGAATTAGCAAGTAAACATAAGTATGATTTGAAAAATCATCATTAAAAGTCATGACATATCTTTTTCCATTTCTAGTTAATATACCTTCAAATTCACACAAATCAGAATGCACTAACTCTAAAGGCTTAGATTCTCTAATAACAGTTTTATGGGAACTATTGGTTATCTTTGCTTGACTACAAGATTCACATTTTTCAAAATCATGCATGGATAGTTTTGGAATAAAACTTTGCTTGCTCATGGTATCTACTGATCTACTGTTCACATGAAAAAGTCTAGCATGCCAAACATTAAAAGTACACACCATATAAGAAGAAGATGCAATTTTATTCATTTCAACATAAAGTTTAAACATTCCATCAGTAGCATAACCTTTTCGTACAAACATTCTGTTTTTAGTAATTGTGTAAAGATCAAATCCAATAGTTTGATACAACCCAGCCTTGTTGAGAAGATAACCGAAAACAAGGTTCTTTCTCATTTCTGGAGTGTGGAGAACATCTTTAAGCATAAGTGTCTTCCCAGAAGTAAACTTCAGTTCTACCGTACCTGAACCTTTCACAATAGTGTTGTGGGAGTCTCCCAACAACACTTTCTTATCCTTTTTTTCTGTATAACTCTTAAAACATGGACTTATCTAAAAACAATGGCGCGAAGCACCGCTGTCTATCCACCACCCTTCAGTTCCACCAACCATGTAAAACTCTGGGTCAGAAACCATGGCGATTATAACGCTTTCAATAGCATTAGCTTGTGCGTTATTCTATCCTTTGTTATTCCTGCAATCCCTAGCCATGTGGTTAGGTTTACCGTAGGCATAGAAAAGGAACTCATAATTGGAATTATGAGCATTTCTTGATGGTTGTGGATTCTTGTTTCGATTAGGTTTTCCTTTACTTTGGTTCAGGTCAGGTTTCATAGGATTTTTCTTAGGTTTCAAGCTCGCTTGAGTCTGATTCTTATTGATAGAAACAATAAGAATTTCTTCCTTTCTATCTTGTTTTCGTGCTTCCTCTTCAACCCTGAGCTTAACAATCAAACTTTCAAGAGAAAATTCCTTAGACTTATGATGCAAAGCATTATGAAAATCTTTCTAAGTGGGAGGTAATTTATCAATCATTACAGCTACTTGAAATTGTTCATTAATTATCATACCTTCCGTCATAATTTCATGAGTTATTTTCTGAAGTTCATGAGCCTGAGCAACAACTGATTTTTCATCCACCATTTGATATTTCATGTAGCGGCTGTTAGAGCACTGCTCGGTCGAACTCGCATGCGTTTCTATCTCAAGCATGTTTGTCTATGTTAGTGATCAAAACTATAAGTCTTGATTTCTAGCCTATTTATAGATGTCTCGGACTAGGACATAGATTGTGTAGTTGAGCATTAGACTTCACGAAGTTCATCATTTGAAGACGAAGAACTACTAACGGGAGCTTGTGGAACTTCATCAACAAAAGGTATATGGAGACTGAAACTCATCTATCACTTAGAAAGTCTATTTATACTCTATCTCCTATATTGAGACATAAGTCGTATTACGATATAGTTTTCTATTATACACATTTGAGATTTCGAGCTGAGTTTATCTCGCTTATATATTTCTCGAAATATGTGTCGGCAAGCTTTTGCTTCGACCAAGTTCATCTTATATTCTTGACGAAAGTCAGAATATGACCATGTGAAAATTGCCGAGTAACATCTTACATGGTTTGTGTGATACAATCATTTGGTGTATACTTGGAATGTTTCGTAATGATTATTTCATCTTGAAAATTGCTTTTATGCTAATAGTGTGTGAAAACGGCTATTGTCATCCTCTAACAAAGTTTCAATGATTGAAATAAAGAGTTTTGAATCAAATAACCATGTTTGGATATAAACATAGTGTGTTTTCACATTCATGTACAAGTACAAAACCGGAAACCTGAGTATGCGTACACGTACGCGTACTGGCGGTTGTTGGATGTCTGGCAAGTATGCGTACATATACGCATACTGGCGGAAGTCTCACGTCCGTGAATTTCTGATGGAGTTTGGAAGTGTAAATTAGTATGCGCACCCATACGCGTACTGGTGTAACCAAACTCGGTCCGACTACTTAAGTATGCGTACCCATTTGCATACTTGAGTTGGTTACTTTCTAAAATCGGTTGTACATGAACTTAAACATTTATAAAATAAGGAATGCAATCTTTGCAAACCGTGGCTATAATGTTCATGAACTGATTCGAGTGAATCAAACCGATTTTGCTTCAATTGTGTTCTTGTATACTTCTATGAGAATATAGCAATTGAACGGCTCTTTAACTAGTTTCATGATAAGCACATAAATGCGACACTTTTTCATCCATAATTACATTAGCTAGGACTCATTTTATTGCTAATAAACTTGTTTTAAGTATATTGAAGGAAATAAGCTCTTGTGGAGAAAGTTGCTTGAAAAGTGGTATTTAGTCCCAGAAAAGTACTAAAGGCACCCCAAATTTGGATAAGGGCACCCCCAGAAATTTGTTAAAAACACCCGGAGGAGTTGATAAAAGCACCCCAAGAATTTTCACTATTTACAGCCAAAAATTACTCTTTGTACCCCATAAACTGCTATTCGCACCCCTGGAATTGCTATTCCCCAAATTGCTAAAGAGACACCGCTGCTGGATAAGGGGAGGTCATCTTCAACCTTTTAAATTTGAAATTTTGGCGGGAAAATTTGGTTTCAATGCAACAGAATTAGGGTTGAAGATTTGAAGGTGTTCTACTGAGATTCAATCGCTGAAATTTTATGGGTTCGTTCCATTGAGCTTAACATGGATGGTAATGGTTTTTGATTCAGTTATAATTGGCCAGATAATTGAAATTTGAAGAACAGAGAATTCACAGTTTGGCGGGAAAGTTTTCTTCACGAACCAGATTTAGGGTTCGAATTTTGACCGAGATTTAATGAGATTCAATCGATGGATTTGTTTGGAATGGGCATATTAAGAGTAAACATGGAGGATATGGGTGATTTTTTTGACCCAGTTGGGCTGGATAACCCGATTGATGCAAAACAGGGGAGATGGTTTGTTCTCGGGTTTGTTAGAGAATTGGAGGAGAATGGGTGAGACTCAATCATGGTTTTGGACTTGTACGGGTCTGTTACGACTTAACAGGGATGATACGTGGAGTTCGAAGAAACAGAGAGTCTCGCGTTTTCCTTCTTCTTTCCCAAGTTCAACTGAGGATGGCACAAGTTGTTAGGTGTTACACTTGAGTTGGAAACGTGTTTAGAGTGTGTAAGATTTAAATAAGGAGAGTTATATGGCCAGCAGACGCGTGAAGAACCTAAACAGGGAAATTATTCCCATGTTACTGCCGTGAAGAATAAATGAATTAATTGAAGATATTCTCGAAGATTTGATGGGCCTGTCGAATATAAAAGAGGTGCTCTGACATCAGAGAAGGGGGGAGAGTCTAAGGAATAATAGAGAGCTAGAAATAACAAAATCAGAGTTTGCAAAAACTCTGTTGCTGCTACTGTAAACCAAGAACACGAAGAACAAAGAGCTGCCAGAAACAGTCACAAATATTATTGTTGTACAACAACACAATTCCTGTATCGTTTTACATCTTCAATTCCTATAGCACTTTTAGCCAGAGCTGTCTGAGTTGCCGGAGACTTTTAGCAAATAAATATCATTGTAAGCAAACTTTTATTATTTTATACAATGATTAATCAAGTTTTCTCCATTTTTGGTTTCATGAGTAGCTAAATATGTTTTCTAGGGTTTTGGAAGAAATTATTTTCTATGAGTAATTCTTAGTAATTGATTTTCTTTGACATATTTACTCCATTGTTGTGCCTTTAAATTATTAAAAATTTTCTCTTCTTTACATGCTTCATGATAATTGTTTTGGGTTGTTTATCTATCGATTTTTTATAAGCAAAGGAAAATTAGGCTTTAGAATAGTGACGAAAGTCAATAAAAGAGCTTGTAATGTTATATCTTCAAAATCATGAGATTAGTTTCGAATTGTTTTGAGTAAATTAGGATTAATTTGCCAAAGAAATTAATATTGAGTTTACAAATATCGGAAGCAGTGGACTCCAAAACCCTAGATTAATCTCTCCTTGGTAAACAAAATCAATTTTAATTAGCTTGTCTTAGTATTTTCTTTTAATTAATCTTAAACCAAATCTCTAAAAAAAAAGTTCGAGCAACGAATCTCTACTTACCACCATAAAAACTGCATCAGTTTTTTGGCGCCGCCTTTAGGTTAGGTTTAGATTTTTCTTTTTGGTTTTATTTTTATTTTGTTTAGTTAGTTTAATTAAATTTATTTTATTTTCTTTGATTTTACTTGGGTATTTTTCTTGTTTTTATTGTGCAGGTAATATTCTGCATTTATTGTGGAATTGCCCACCAAAATAGGTAAGTAACAAAAGCCAAACCTTTTTCATTAATTTTTAGAAACAATCTTTATTTCTTTTTGATTTTATTTCCTTTTGTATATATTTCTCTCTTTATTTAAAAAAAATATATACACTTGCACACACCAATTGCATTATTCGTCTGGCACCGATTTTAGGAAAAAACGTGGTTTAGTACGGTGAACCGTCTGGGCGTTATCATCCGAAACACCACAAGCCTCAGACTTGTACCCATGACCAGTCTTTGACTGTAGGTATATTTTTTGCTATAGCTAACCCAAGCTTACCTGAATTAGTGAACCCCAACATTTGCATGTGCACAATTTCTTGGTAAACACTGGTATTCTAGCTCGTGTATGCGCCGTTGGAAACGGGTAGGGGATAGACTTGTGGAAAATAACCTTTTTAATTTGATCCCGACCCGTTACACGGATTTCGGTAGCACTTCTATTTTTAGCGAAATGGTTAATGAAAATGATGAGGGTGAAGTCTCGCCAACCAAAACCCTTAGGGACCGTTTGAACCCGTCTAGAGTGATACGTGAACCTGGGGTAGTTTTACCCGCCACTACCGTTAAGTTTGATATTAAACCTGGGACATTTAGCATGCTTCAAAAATTTAGGGGAATTGAGAATGAAAACCCGTATACCCACGTATAAGAGACTTTGAAATGATCTGTGACACAATGAGTTACCCGAATGTACCTAAAGATGTGCTTAGGTTGCGTTTGTTTCATTTTTTCCCTAGAAGAGAGAGCCAATGATTGGTACCATTTGATTCCCTCTAAAACAATCACCACCTGGGATGGCCTTATAGAGGCATTTGTTAAGAAGTTCTACCCACATCACAAGACTGTTGCTGTTAGGCAGTCTATCCAAACCTTTAAGCAGAAAATAGGTGAGAGCCTACATGATTACATAGAAAGGTTTAATGAATTTTTATACGAATGCCTGCACCATGGATTTGAGAAAGCCCACATGGCCCAAATCTTATATAAGGGCCTTGATAGTGAAACCCGAATACAGGTAGAAACAATGAGTGGTGGAGAATTTACCCATCAGGACCCAGAGGTATGTTTTGATGAGTTTGTCAAGTTAGATGATAAAACTAGACAATGGGCTTCGATGAGGGAGCCCAAAATAACTAGGAACCCTATCCATAGGGTCAATAGAGTTGATAACGGGTCAGACATCCTTAGGCGTCTAGAGGCCTTAGAAATGAACCAAGGGTCGACACAAGCTATGAATTGTAATAATGAGCCTAGAACCTACCCATGTACTATTTGTGGTGACCAAGGTCATACTGGACCTCCATGCCCCTTGTTTTACCCTAGTGAAACTACCCATGACCAGGTTAGTGTCCTACATGGTGGTATGAACTCTAAATATGAGAGTCGACCCAAGTTCGATCCCTATTCTAATACCTATACCCCTGGTTGGAGACATAACCCTAATTTTTCGTGGTCCAAAGGTGCCCATCAGGGTAGCCCATCTAGCAACCTACTACCAGGTTTTCTTTAGGAACCAACCTTAACCGAGCCCAGTTGACCAAAAGGTGTCGTCTCTAGAGGAAACTCTAAGACTCTTTATTGAATGTAGTGTCCGAAATAATGCCGAGACTAAACAAAATTTTGACACTTTAGGTCATAGGTTCGATGAAATTCAACGTAACCAACAAAATAGTGACCAAGCTATTGCCAACATAGAGACTCAAATAAATCAATTGTCAAACAAGTTAAGTGATACGGATAACGAGACATTTCCTAGCCATACGACTCCGAATCCGAAAGGACTTAACCAGGTTAATGGATCAGGTAGTTCTATCCACAATGAACATATCAAAGCAGTTATCACCCTTAGGAGTGGTAAAACTTTAGAAAACTCGGTAGAACCACCTACGGACAAAAGTCCAGCTGAAAAATAGACTGAAGTTGACCAAACTTCGTCTAAAGATCCCAATGGGCCTGAGAGTGCTAAGAGTCCAAGTGAGGAAGCTACCCCTGAGAGAGTGTACATACCACCTGCACCATTTCCTCAGAGACTCGCTAAGAAAAATCCTAGTACATATGCTGAAATCCTAGACATCTTTAAGCAAGTTAAAATTAACTTGCCATTGTTAGATGAAATTAAACATGTACCGGCTATGGCCAAGTTCTTAAAAGAGATGTGCACTGTCAAGAGAGATGCGAGTGCCCATAAAAAGGCATTTTTGACCCAACAAGTTAGTTCCATAATCTCATAAAAGTAATCAGTCAAATTTAAAGATCCTGTTTGTCCTACTGTCACATGTGTTATAGGTATCCAAAAGATAAAAAATGCTCTTTTAGATATCGGGGCTAGTGTGAATCTTTTACCGTTCTCGGTATATGAACAACTTGGACTTGGAGAGATGAAACCAACTAGGATAACACTACAGTTAGCCGATAGGTCAGTCAAAATCCCACGTGGAATTATTGAAGATGTTTTGGTTCAGGTAGAAAACTTTATCTATCCAGTTGACTTTGTGATTTTAGACACTCATCCTGTCTTTAGTCAAAATATCAATATCCCAATCATCCTAGGTCATCCATTTCTAGCCACTGCAAATGCAGTCATACATTGTCAAACTGGCCTAGTAGAATTTTCCTTTGGGAATCAGAAAATCTCGGTAAACGTTTTAAGGCATTACAAGCCCCATCGGACCCGAACACTATGAGTCCATATGCATGATTGATTCTCTAGCTGAGAATACCTTTACCACTAATAGTGTTAGTGATCCTTTAGAGGCGTGCTTGGCCCACTTTGGAGCCTATTATGATGAGGATAGTCATTTTGAAGAAGTTAATGCGTTGTTAGATTATGCGCCAGTAATGAATTATGGAAAATGGCAGCGTAAACCAGAACCTCTTCCGCCGACCATAGATAAACCCCTCCCATCATCAGTTAAGGAACCCACACTTGAATTAAAACCTTTACCAGATACACTGAAATATGTATTTCTTGGTAATGAGAATACTCTTCCTGCCATAATTGCCTCTGACTTAGAGGCCGATCAGGAAAGTATACTAGTTAGTGTTCTCCGTGAGCACAAGAATGCAATAGGGTGGAATATAGCATATTTGAAAGGAATTAGTCCTGTTGATTGTATGCACCACATCTACCTAGAAGAAGGTTCCAAAACCTCAAGAGAAATGCAGAGACGTTTGAATCCTAATATGAAGGAAGTTGTTCACATTGAGGTGCTCAAGTTGTTAGATGCGGGTATCATATACCCCATCTCTGATAGTAAATGGGTAAGCCATGTCCAGGTTATCCTAAAGAAGTCCGGGATTACGGTAGTTGCGAATGAGAACAATGAATTGATACCTACCCGTGTTACCACCGGGTGGAGAGTATGTATAGACTACCGTAAGCTGAATTCATCCTCTAGGAAAGACCACTTTCCTTTACCATTCATCGACCAAATGTTAGAAAGATTAGCTGGCCACAGCCATTATTGCTTCTTAGATGGTTATTCCGGTTATAACCAAATCCCTATAGCCACGGAAGACCAAGAAAATACAACCTTCACATGTCCATTTGGTACTTTTGCTTACAGGCGTATGCCTTTTGGGTTGTGTAATGCACCCGCAACATTCCAACGTTGCATGCTAAGTATCTTCTCGGACATGGTCAAGCGACTTCTCGAGGTCTTTACGGACGATTTTTCGGTTTTTGGATCGTCTTTCGATGAATGCTTGCACCACCACCTTACACTAGTTCTAGAACGTTGTAAAGAAAAGAACTTAGTCCTTAATTGGGAAAAGTTTCATTTTACGGTTAAATATGGAATAATGTTAGGACATGTGGTTTCCTCTAAGGGAACATAAGTTGATAAATCCAAGGTTGAACTAATTTCAAAATTAAGACCACCTAAGAATGTAACAGGTGTTAGATCTTTCCTTGGCCATGCTGGATTTTATCGTCGTTTCATCAAAGACTTTAGCAATATTTCTTTACCCATGTCGAACCTACGTGCTAAAGATACTACCTTTGTGTTTGATGAAACTTGGGTTGCAGCTTTTGAGAAGCTAAAATCATTATTGACTTTTGCCCCTATCATCCAACCACCCAATTGGAACCTCCCATTTGAACTCATGTGTGATGCATCCGATTATGCGGTTGGTGCAGTCCTTGGACAACGACGTGATAAAGCACCTAGTGTGATTTATTATGCTAGTAGGACCCTAAACGATGACCAGTTGAACTACACAACCACTGGGAAAGAAATGTTAGCCATCGTTTTTTCTTTGGAGAAATTTCGATCATATCTCCTAGGGTCGAAGGTCATAATCTATTATGATCATGCCGCACTCAAATATCTTCTTTCAAAGAATGACTCAAAACCTCAGCTGATCAAATGGGTATTGCTGCTCCAAGAATTTACTCTAGATATTCGCGATAAAAAAGGGTCTAAAAATGTAGTAGCTGACCATTTATCCCGTATCTTTGATGAGACTAGAGATGATGAGACATTGATCCTTGACACGTTCCCTGATGAACAATTTCATCTCTAAGTTACCCTGGTTTGCTGACATTGTTAATTATTTAGTAACTGGTCAAATTCCTGACCATTGGTCTAAACAGGATAGAGTTACGTTCTTGTCTGGGGTTAAATACTTTTCTGGGATGATCCGTACTTATTCAAATATTGCCCTGATCAGATCATCCGTCGTTGCATTCCTGACAAAGAAATCTCTAGTGTTCCGACTTTTTGTCATTTTGGAGCTTGTGAGTGTCACTTTAGTTCTAAGAAAACAGCTGCGAAGGTTTTGTAATCCGGACTTTATTGGCCAACTCTGTTTAAGGACTCCCACCTATTTTGTCAAAGTTGTGAAAGATGTCAGAAGTTAGGGAAGTTGACCCGACATAATATGATGTCACTTAGTTCTACACTAATAATAAAAATATTTGATGTGTGGGGTATAGATTTTAGGGGTCCTTTTGTCAACTCTTATGGCAACTTTTACATCTTATTAGTTGTTGACTACGTGTCTAAGTGGGTTGAAGCAATAGCCACCAAGACAAACGATCGCCACGTTGTGATCAAGTTTGTTAGGGACAATATTTTCTATCGATTTGGTATGCCTAGAGCAATCATAAGTGATGGAGGTTCCTAAAAAAGCGGGGGTACAACAACCTCACCCAATATTTCGATTAGCAATCTGTATGGACAAACTCCAATATACTTTCAAGAGAATCCACTAGACTCAATCTTAATAAAGTATATCAAAGAGTTATATAACTCTTTCTTGATTCAATTATTTCTCAAGCAAATAGAAATCTGCGAGTCTAATTGAATACAAGAGAAATCACTTGAACGGTACCAAAGACCAATGTTCAGGATAAATCAATTTTCAATCAACAACCAAAGTTTGGATTTCCAAATGATTGATTCAAACGCACAACCTGTGATATTTCAATTATAATGCGGAATAGAAATAACACAGACACCAGAATTTTGTTAACGAGGAAACCGCAAATGCAGAAAAACCCCGGGACCTAGTCCAGATTGAACACACATTGTATTAAGCCGCTACGGACACTAGCCTACTACAAACTAACTTCGGTCTGGACTGTAGTTGAACCCCAATCAATCTCACACTGATCCAAGGTACAGTTGCGCTCCTTATATCTCTGATCCCAGCAGGATACTACACACTTGATTCCCTTAGTTGATCTCATCCACAACTAAGAGTTTCTACGACCCAAAGTCGAAGACTTTAATAAACAAATTTGTATCACACAGAAAAGTCTATGATAATATATAAATCTGTCTCCCACAGAAATACCTACAAGTTTTGCTCCATCTTTTGATAAATCAAGGTGAACAGGAACCAATTGATAACCCGGACTTATATTCCCGAAGAACAGCCTAGTATTATCAATCACCTCACAATAATCTTAATCGACGCGGCGAAAGAAGATATTGTGGAATCACAAACGATGAGACGAAGATGTTTGTGACTACTTTTATATCTTGCCTATCGGAGATATTAATCTCAATCCAATCGTTTCGATTGTACTCAACATGATAGAATCATCAAGATCAAATCACACAACTACGAGAAAGCAGTATCGGTCTGGCTTCATAATCCCAATGAAGTCTTTAAGTCGTTAACCTGGTTTTCAAGAAGAAACCTAAGGTTAAAGGAGAATCGACTCTAGCTAATACAACTAGTATCACACGGAAGGTATGGGGATTAGGTTTCCCAGTTGCTAGAGTTCTCCCTTATATAGTCTTTCAAATCAGGGTTTGCAATCAATGTTAGCTTGGTAACAAAGCATTCAATATTCACCGTTAGATGAAAACCTTATTAGATTCAAGCTAATATCTTTCAACCGTTGGATCGAAAACTTAGCTTGTTACACACAAATGAAATGCACGATTTTAGGTTTGTGTAATCGTACCCAAACATGTACATTTGTTGGTTCAACAATAGTTAACCAAATGGTTAGCCATATGAGCACTTTCATATCAACCATATTCTTCTTCACCATAACTAGTTCAAATGACTCAAATGAACTAGTTAGAGAGCTGTTCAATTGCAAGGAAATCTTATGTAACTACACAAGACACAATCGAAGAAAAAACGATTTGATTCACTCGAATCGGTTCATGAACTTTATAGCCACGGTTTGCATTTTGCATTCCTTACTTGATATAAATATAAGTTCACAAACAATCATTTTTAGATATAACCAACTTAAGTTGGCAGACTTAGTTCGCGGACTTAAGTTCCCGGAAGGAGTTCTCAAACTCCAGAAGATTTTCTCGGGTCGAGAACTTCCGCCAGTTTTTGGACTGGGTTCGCGAACTGAGTTCGCGGACTGAGTTCACGGCTCTTGTTTCGGTTCTCTTGATCAACAAAGTTCGCAAACTTCGGTTCAAGGAAAAAGGATTTATACATATATGTGTTACCACACAATGCTTATATCCACCATTGGTTATATAATCTAAACTCTCAATTTTAATCATTGAAACATTCTTAGAGGACGTTATTATATAGTTGTTATTCACAAACTATTTTTCGTCGAAGTAAGCAAATTTCAAAGTGATTGAAACTTGTCATGACTTTCTTCACTAGGTAAAGATGAACTTGGCCAAAGCGAAAGCTTACCAACACATATTTCGAGAAATAGATAGGCGAGATAAACTCGGCTAGAAATAGAAAATGTGTATAATCAAAGTCTATATAGCAAAACGACTTTTGTCTCAAAGATAGGAGTTAGAGTAGATAGACTTTTGAGTGATAGATAAGTTCAAGTCTCCACATACCTTTTAGTCGATGAAGTTCCACCAGTTCCTTGAGTAGTTCTTCGTCTTGTATGATGATTTCCATGGAGTTCTTGAACTCAACTACACTTTCTATCATAGTCCGAGACTTAGCTATAGTAGACTAGAAATCAAGACTTATAGTTTTGATCACTAACATTGATAAACATGCTTCAGATAGCAACGCACGCGAGTTCGACCGAGCAATGCTCTAACAATCTCCCCCTTTGTCAATTTTAGCGACAAAACTATCAATACATATGGAATACAAAAAATAAATGAATTAACTTTTGTAGCTCCTTTTCCACATGCCTAATCTTCAACATTACTCGAAATATTCGTCACTTCCAAGTACTCCAATGATCCCAAAGGTTGTAATTTCAGCATCATCGTTGTTGAAAATCCGTAGCTATAACAACGAGAAAACAAGAGTTCTCAATCATTGTTATACAGTGTCATAGTATCATTATATAGCATCAAAGTTCAATTGTATCACAACTTCGACAACAATACTATGGTGATATGTATCACTCCCCCTTAGTCAATACTCCATCTCACATGGAAACCACTCCCCCTAACATAATGATCCGAAAACCATATGTAATTGTAGTGTGAACTACATATTAATTCTCCCTCTTTTTGTCAATAAAATTGGCAAAGGTACAAAAACGGATCCTAATGAAATTTCCAAAAGAGACATTTCATGACCGAAAGAAAGCATATATCATCTTATTTAGATGCAATCATATAGCCGAAGCTAAATGCATTCATCAAGGAGTTTATAAAGATACAAGATAACCCCTATAATATTCCACAGCCGCACTCCCCACAAAGATTTGGCAATTAAGCACAAGTTCAATTAAGAACTCTCCCCCATAATATGTCAATCCCGAAAGAACAACAAGAGCGACCTTAATTTCAAAAGAAAAGAAGGATTTCTTTGGACATAACAAATAACATACAAGTATGACTTTGAATCCAAAAATACTCAATTAAATTAACCATAAGAGAACCCATGATTAATTTAATCGGAAATGCTCAACATAAGTAAACTTATGGAGACTCAAAAATACTCAATTAGATTAATCACAAGAGAACCCATAGTCAATCTAATCGGAATACACAACCAAATTAATCACAAAAAGTAATCAATTTAATTGGTCATGCTCGACATAAGAGAACTTATGGAGCAACAACTAAACAACCAAACAAGGATGATTAATTTAGTTGAACATGCTCGACATAAAGTACCTCACGGAGCAACAACTAAACCAATGAATAACTCAGTCGATAGAGCTCAACATAAGACACCTTATAGAACAACACAGTATATACACAAATTGTGGATCGGAGGTCGACCAAATACCGTGGAATAAGCAAGGATTCATTCTATTTTCCATCACCATTTGCACAATGACATACAATAGACATAATCTTTGTAAACAAAAGATTTTAACCTATCTTCCATCAAAAATTGACATAATAGGCTTAACTTTTGTATTGTCAAAAGTTCATTCCTTCTTTTATCAACACATGCATATCGACATATAAAGGACTTAACTTTTGACAAGGTATGGGACAATCACAGTTCACGGACGTAAACACACATATCCCGTAACAAATTGCAATATATAAAACCATGAAGATTAATACTGCAAAAATCATCTTTCAAATAATATTAGAATTTAACCCAATAAATCTAAAAACATGAATATGAAAAACGTTGGACATAGCTATGTGTAATCACATTAATGGCTATTCCAAACTCTAGTTATTCTCTTAAACAAAATAAGAAAATAGAAGATAAACTAGGCAATATAGACCTTTCTCAGAGCATCTACAGAGAATTCCTTCTCATTATTGAAGAGACTATTGATTACGGGATCATTCAATTCCTCTAGGTCTTCAGAAATGTTAGTTAACTCACTAAGTTCTCTTTTTAGTTCACCCAAGGTGTTCTTGGTTAGAGACAACATTTGTTCATAGTGAGTTATCTTTTCCAAAGAGGAAACGATTTGAGATTTTAAATCATTTCTCTTGTTGATGAAATCTTTCACCATGCCTCTAAAATCATTATCATAACAAACATACAAGAGACAATTAGAGGAAGAACCTTCTTCTTTGATTGTCGACTTCACTTTTTTTACTCTTGAGGAAGATATTCCTACACAAAGATACACATTAACTGCTTCAACTGCATCTCTTTTTGAGATTACTCTAGTCACAGGAGCCATGAGACTGTATCTTTTGAACAGAAATGAGAAAGAAAGGACACAAGAATAAAACTGGATTTATGAACCCTAAACCCTAGAAGACATTGAATAAGTCTTTCAGGATTAGTTATCCACCTTCCATCCTTTTAGGAGAATATTTTCTTAACAAATATAAGAAAAGAATTTACAAAAACAACATCTTGAGCCATTTTTGGTGCAAACCTCATTTTTCCCAAGCTAAAAATGAGGATGCGGACGTCACCAGCGTTATTTGGTGACAGAGTGAGCTATATGCTCACACCTCTTATTTTTTCGTGGCTTATCACTGGTTGTCGTGTAAACAGATTTCTTACCTCGTCTAGATCTAGATTTTTTAAAAAGAGCTTGGTTATCCTGATCCAGATTCATTTTCTGCATATTTTTTTGATGTTTGGTGATTCTCATATTGCTCCTTCTGAATCTCCAACAGGTATTTTGATCATGCTTCGAATGTCCACAAAAGGAACAAGTTAATGAGAATTTTTCGTCTTTATGTGACTCTTCCTGTTTAACACAACAATCAACAGTCGTTGTTTCTTGATTAGTCGGAGTGGACAACTTTGAACTTTGAGTTTTGCTTTTGAACCCTAAACCAATAGTATTTCCAAAGGATCTCTGACCAAATAACATTGCTGCAATTTTGTCAGAGCTTCCAGATAACCTTTGCAGGTCATACTTGAGATTGTTAATCTCTTCTTCCTTTAGAGACATGGTTCTGACGAACTTGTCATTAAGATGCTCTATCTCAATATTTTTCGCCTGGAGTGATGATTCAATTTTCTTCAAGGAGGCCTTTAAGTGAAGGTTCTCTTGAAGAATCTCTTTATTCAAGAGATCAAAAAACTATGTGTCTTACTCAAGTTGTGAATCAGAAATTGAAGTGGAGAGAGAATCTGTAGTAGACTCATCTGAGATATCCAAAGTAGACTTGTCTTCCTTTGAATCATTTGAAGTATTAACTGAAGATGGATATTCATCACATATATTCCTTCTCTTTATCAAATCCTTGACCTTTCTGATTATCAGTGATTTATCAAAATCAACATGATTGGAGCAACATTCATCAGCCCAAGACAAGTGAGAGGATGCCCTTTTTTTGGTCACAGCGTTGAACGCGAACGTTTTGTCTGTGTCCAGATCAAGAATTTTTAACTTTCCTATCAGAGTGTTTCTGGAAAGTGTATCAAGGTTCTTTCCCTCAACGATGGCATGCTTCTTAAAATAGTATCTAGATGACAGCGATCTGAGAATTTTCATCACAGTGTCCTTTTCAGGAATAGTCTTACCCAATGCAAAAGATGCATTAACAATTTCAGACACTTTATGATTAAACTCATCAAATGTTTCTTCATCTGCCATATGAAGGTTTTTCCAATCGGAATTAAGGTTTTGAAGCCTAGCTTCCTTTTCACTGGTATTACCTTCGAATACGGTTTCTAATATATCCCACACTTCTTTAGACTTAGTGCAATTTGACACATGGTGCTGAAGATTCGGGGTAATGGCATGTATGATGGCATTCAAACCGTTGGAATTTTGCTTTGCAGCAAGTATCTCGGCAGGGCTGTATTCACCAATATTCTTGGGAACGCTTACATTTCCAACTGCCACAATGGGAGCATCATAGCCATTAACAACATATACCCATGATTGAAAATCACGTGCTTGAAGAAAAGCTCGCATAGCAATTTTCCACCATAAGTAATTAGAGCCATCGAAGACTGGTGGTAGGTAGATAGAGATAGCACCTCTGTCCATAGAGTTAGATCGCTACAAACACAGTATTATAAGGTCTTGAATGTGTTTGCCTGCTCTGATACAAATTGAAAAAGCGGGGGTACAACAACGTCACCCAATATTTCGATTAGCAATCTGTATGGACAAACTAAAATATACTTTCAAGAGAATCCACTAGACTCAATCTTAATAAAGTATATCAAAGAGTTATATCTCTCTTTCTTGATTCAATTCTTTCTCAAGCAAATAGAAATCTGCGAGTCTAATTGAATACAAGAGAAATCACTTGAACGGTACCAAATACCAATGTTCAAGGATCAATCAATTTCCAATCAACAACCAAAGGTCGGATTTCCACATGATTGATTCAAACGCACAACCTGTGATATTTCAATTATATAACAAAATATAATGCGGAATAGAAATAACACAGACACCAGAATTTTGTTAAAGAGGAAACCGCAAATGCAGAAAAACCCCGGGACCTAGTCCAGATTGAACACACATTGTATTAAGCCGCTACAGACACTAGCCTACTACAAACTAACTTCGGTATGGACTGTAGTTGAATCCCAATCAATCTCACACTGATCCAAGGTACAGTTGCGCTCCTTACGTCCCTGATCCCAGCAGGATACTACGCACTTTATTCCCTTAGCTGATATCACCCACAACTAAGATTTGCTAAGACCCAAAGTCGAAGACTTTAATAAACAAATCTGTATCACACAGAAAAGCCTATGATAATAGATAAATCTGTCTTTCACAGAAATACCTACAAGTTTTGTTTCATCTTTTGATAAATCAAGGTGAACATGAACCAATTGATAACCCAGACTTATATTCCCGAAGAACATCCTAGTATTATCAATCACCTCACAATAATCTTAATCGACGCAGCGAAAGAAGATATTGTGGAATCACAAATGATGAGACGAAGATGTTTGTGATTACTTTTATATCTTGCCTATCGGAGATATTAATTTCAAGCCAATCGTTTCGATTGTACTCAACACGATAGAATTAGCAAGATCAAATCACAGAACTACGAGAATGTAGTATCGGTCTGGCTTCACAATCCCAATGAAGTCTTTAAGTCGTTAACCTGGTTTTCAAGAAGAAACCTAAGGTTAAAGGAGAATCGACTCTAGCTAATGCAACTAGTATCACACGAAAGGTGTGGGGATTAGGTTTCCCAGTTGCTAGAGTTCTCCCTTATATAGTCTTTTAAATCAGGTATGCAATCAATGTTAGCTTGGTAACAAAGCATTCAATATTCACTGTTAGATGAAAACCTGATTAGATTCAAGCTAATATCTTTCAACCGTTGGATCGAAAACTTATCTTGTTACACACAAATAAAATGCACGATTTTAGGTTTATGTAATTGTACCTAAACATGTACATTTGTTGGTTCAACAATAGTTAACCATATGGTTAGCCATATGAGCACTTTCATATCAACCATATTCTTCTTCACCATAAATAGTTCAAATGACTCAAACGAACTAGTTAGAGAGTTGTTCAATTGCAAGGAAATCTTATGTAACTAGACAAGACATAATCGAAGCAAAAACGATTTGATTCACTCGAATCGGTTCATGAACTTTATAGCCACGGTTTGCATTTTGCATTCCTTAGTTAATATAAATATAATTTCACAAATCGTTTTTAGATATAACCAACTTAAGTTCGCTGACTTAGTTCGCGGACTTAAGTTCCCGGAAGGAGTTCTCAAACTCCAGGAGATTTTCTCGGGTCGAGAACTTCCGCAAGTTCGCAGACTGGGTTCGCGGCCTGAGTTCACGGCTCTTGTTCCGGTTCTCTTGATCAACAAAGTTTGCAAACTTCTTCAAGGAAAAAGGACTTATACATATATGTGTTACCACACAATACTTATATCCACCATTGGTTATATAATCTAAACTCTCCATTTCAATCATTGAAACATTCTTAGAGGACGTTATTATATAGTTGTTATTCACAAACTATTTTTCGTCAAAGTAAGCAATTTTCAAAATGATTGAAACTTGTCATGACTTTCGTCACTAGGTAAAGATGAACTTGTCCAAAGCGAAAGCTTACCAACACATATTTCGAGAAATAGATAGGCGAGATAAACTCGGCTAGAAATAGAAAATGTGTATAATCAAAGTCTATATAGCAAAACGACTTTTGTCTCAAAGATAGGAGATAGAGTAGATAGACTTTTGAGTGATAGATAAGTTCAAGTCTCCACATACCTTTTAGTCGATGAAGTTCCACCAGTTCCTTGAGTAGTTCTTCGTCTTGTATGATGATTGCCATGGAGTTCTTGAGCTCAACTACACTTTTTATCCTAGTCTGAGACTTAGCTATAGTAGAATAGAAATCAAATAGTTTTGATCACTAACATTGAAAAACATGCTTGAGATAGCAATGCATGTGAGTTCGACCGAGCAATGCCCTAACAGTTCCTATTTTTGTAACCGTTCTTTTGAGATGCTCATGAAGAAATACTCAATTACCCATAAGGTTTCTACACCTTACCACCCACAAACTTGTGGCCAAGTTGAAGTGTCTAATCGGCAGATTAAACAGATTTTAGAAAAGACCGTAAACCCTACCCAAAAGGATTGGTCTATGCGCTTAGTAGAAGCATTGTGGGCTTACCGAACCGCTTTTAAGACTCCACTTGGGATGTCTCCATATAGACTTGTCTTCGGTAAAGCCTGCCACTTGCCTGTAGAATTAGAACACCGAGCTTATTGGGCCATTAAAAAGCTAAACTTTGACCTATCTACTGCTGTTGATCACCGTAGACTGCAACTCAATGAGTTAGAAGAAATTCATAATGATTCTTACCAGAGTGCGAAAATTTACAAGGAGAAAACAAAAATATTTCATGATAAATCGATTATTCGAAAGACATTTGAACCAGGTCAAAAAGTTCTCCTTTACAATTCTCGTTTACATCTTTTCCCTGGTAAATTGAGGTCTCGGTGGACCGGACCATACTTTGTCAAAATTATTTTTCTTCATGGTGCAGTTGAAGTTGAAAATCCTAAGAACGGAGAAACTTTAAAGGTTAACGGTCAACGGTTGAAACCATTCTTGGAGTTACCAGTCATGCAATAGAAGAATCGGAGCTACGAGATCCTGTCTACCAGGATTAATTTTTACGGGTAACAAAGTCTGGTTGAAGACACTAAACTTAGCGCTTTATGGGAGGCAACCCAAACTCTTGTTGTACATTTGTGAAATTCTCTTTCTTGTTCCCCATGGAAGGATTGCTACGCTTCATCCAGGTACTATCTTTCTGATCTCTTTACTGATTCCTCATGTTACTTCTGCTTTCATTAGAAACATTGAGGATAATGTTAGATTTAAGTATGGGGGAGTATTTAGCTTTTTGCATACTATGACCAGCTATTGAGCGGGTCTATTGCATTTTATGACTAGCTGTTGAGCGGGTCTATTGTAGGGCATATGCATTTTCTTGCATGTTAATTCCATTAAAAAAAATTGTGATCGTTTTCTTGCATTTTATGACCAGTCGTTGAGCAGGTCTAATAATAAAAATAAAAATAAAAATTATACTCCCTCCGTTTCAAAAAGACAGTCTGTTTTGACTTTGTCAAAATATTAAGGAGACCGTAGTAGTTTCATGCATACCCTTAGTTACTTGCCTAATTTATTTCAATAAAAACGTTAGTAATAAAAACTACCAAAAATTGTTATGGGATTGTAAATAGCAAATAAAAAAGAAAGCTAAAAGGAATGAAGGATATATTTGTTTCCTTAATTATAAAAATTTCATTAATATTTTATATTGGACCCATTAAAAAAGAATTTATGAATATAAAACCTTAATGGTATATTAGAGAGTTTATTGGAAAAATATGACTAGAAACAGAAGTTGGACACAATTTTGAAACAGACCAAAATGGAATAGAGGACGGTCTTTTTGAAACAGAGGGAGTATTTATGATCAGCTGTTGAGCGGGTCTATAAAAGAAAATGATGACCAGCTGTTTAGCGGGTCTTTCTAATTATCTGTCAAGCTGTTTAGCATACATATTTACACCACTGTTTAGTGGTTCCGTCTAGTTGTTTAGCAGACATCTCTCCATATCCAGCTGTTTAGCGGATACATTTTCTGTTTTGCTCGAGGACTAGCAAAATGTAAGTGTGGGGGAATTTGATAAGCACGTAAGTGCGACACTTTTATAGCTAGGACTCATTTTATTGCTAATAAACTTGTTTTAAGTCTTTTGAGGGAAATGAGATCTAGTGGAGAAAGTCGCTCGAAAAGTGGTATTTAATCCCAGAAAAGTACTAAAGGCACCCAAATTTGGAGAAGGGCACCCCCAGAAATGTGTTAAAGACACCCGGAGGAGTTAATAAAAGCACCCCAAGAGTTTTCACTATTTACAGCCCAAAATTACTCTTTGTACCCCATAAACTGCTATTCGCACCCCATGAATTGTTATGTATACCCCAAATTACTAAAGGGACACCGCTGCTGGATAAGGGGAGGTCATCTTCAACCTTTTAAATTTGAAAGTTTGGTGGGAAAATTTGGTTTTAATGTAACAGAATTAGGGTTGAAGATTTGAAGGTGTTCTACTGAGATTCAGTCGCTGAAATTTTCTGGGTTCGTTCCATTGAGCTTAACATGGATGGTAATGGTCTTTGATTCAGTTATAATTAGCCAGATAATCGAAATTTGAAGAACAGAGAATTCACGATTTGGAAGGAAGGTTGTCTTCACGAACCAGATTTAGGGTTCGAATTTTGACCGAGATTTAATGACATTCAATCGATGGATTTTTTTGAAATGGGCATATTAAGAGTAAACATGGAGGATATGGGTGATTTGTTTGACCTAGTTGGGCTGGATAACCCGATTGATGAAAAACAGGGGAGATGGTTTGTTCTCGGGTTTGTTAGAGAATTGGAGGAGAATGGGTGAGACTCAATCATGGTTTTGGACTTGTACGGGTCTGTTACGTCTTAACAGGGATGGTACATGTGTTGGAATCGATTGTGTTTGGTTAAAACGTGGAGTTCGAAGAAACATAGAGTCTCGGGTTTTCCTTCTTCTTTCCCAAGTTCAACTGAGGATGGCACGAGTTGTTAGGTGTTCCACTTGAGTTGGAAACGTGTTTAGAGCGTGTAAGATTTAAATAAGGAGAGTTCTTTGGCCAGCAGACACGTGAAGAACCTAAACAGGGAAATTATTCCCATGTTACTGTCATGAAGAATAAATGAATTAATTGAAGATATTCTCGAAGATTTGATGGGCCTGTCGAATATAAAAAAGGTGCTCTGACATCAGATAAGGGGGGAGAGTATAAGGAATAATAGAGAGCTAGAAATAACAAAATTAGAGTTTGCAAAAACTCTGCTGCTGCTGCTGTAAACCAAGAACACGATGAACAAAGATCTGCCAGAAACAATCACAAATATTGTTGTTGTACAACAACACGATTCCTGTATCGTTTTACATCTTCAGTTGATATAGCACTTTTATCCAGAGCTGTCTGAGTTGCTGGAGACTTTTAGCAAATAAATATCGTTGTAAGCAAACTTCTATTATTTAATACAATGATTAATCAAGTTTTCTCCGTTTTTGGTTGCATGAGTAGCTGAATATCTTTTCTAGGGTTTTGGAAGAAACTATTTTCTATGAGTAATTCCTAGTAATTAATTTTCTTTGACATATTTACTCCATTGTTGTGCTTTTAAATTATTAAAAAATTTCTCTTCTTTACATGCTTCATGATAATTTTTTTGGGTAGTTTATCTATCTATTTTTTATAAGCAAAGGAAAATTAGGCTTTAGAATAGTGATGAAAGTCAATAAAAGAGCTTGTAATGTTATATCTTCCAAAGCATGAGATTGGGTTCAAATTGTTTTGAGTAAATTCGGAGTAATTTGTCAAAGAAATTATTATTGAGTTTACAAATATCGGAAGTAGTGGACTCCAAAACCCAAATCTCCTTAGTAAACAAAATCAATTTTAATTAGCTTGTCTTAGTATTTTTTTTTTAATTAATCTTAAACCAAATCTCTAAAAAAAAGTCGGAGCAACGAATCTCTACTTACCACTGTAAAAACTGCATCATTTCATTTGAGTCATTTGAACTAGTTATGGTTAAGATGAATAAGGTTGATATGAGAGTAATCATATGGTTAACTTCAATTAACTATTGTTGAGCAAACATGGTGTACACGTTTGGGTATGGTTACATAAACCTAAATGAGGGTACATTTCATTTGTGTAACAAGCTAAGTTCGATCTAACGGTTGAAAAATATTGGCTTGGTTGAATCAGGTTTTTCATCTAACGGTGAATATTGAATTCTTTGTTACCAAGGTAACATGGATTGCAAACCCTGATTAGAAAACTATATAAAGGAGAACTCTAGCAACTGGGAAACCTAATCCCCACACCTCATGTGTGTTACTATTTGCATCAACTAGAGTCGATTCTCTTTTAACCTTAGGTTTCTATTGAGACCCTGTAGGTTAACGACTTCAAAGACTTCACTGGGATTGTGAAACCAGACCCAAATATTTTATTTATAGTTGCGTGTTCTGATCTTGCCCGATTCTATCATTTGAGTACTATCTTCTCTAAGATTTGCTCGAGATTTAATCTCCGAAAGGCAAGATAAAAGTAATCACAAACACCTTCGTCTCATCGTTTGTGATTCCACAATATCTAGTTTCGCCATCATACGATTTAGATTATTGTGAGGTAATTGATGATACTAGGATGTTCTTCATGAATATATGTAATACCCCTAGTGAATAATCATGAACTAGGTTAATTTCCTACTTGGTAAGTGTGTATTGGAAGTGTAAAATAACTTACGTCCATCTTTTTGTGATAGATGGGTTTTCCCCTTATCATTTGGAAGGGTTTGGTTATAAGTTGTCAAACTAGGGTGTTAACAAAAGAGATAAACCCAACTTTGCATAAGACGTCAGGGATCAGAAAATTGAGAAAAAACAAAAGAAAAACCGCCGTGCGAAAGAAGAAGGAGCTAGGATGGATTGATTTCTGATTTCGTTCTCTCGTTGGTTTGATTCGTCTCTTCTCTCCACTTACAGGCAAGTTTTTTCTTGATTTATCAGTTTGATTGTATTTAATTAAGCTTCCTATATGTATTGGTAGTTCAAAATTTTTCTTAGGGTAAACAATAAATCAACCCGTTTTTGGAACCCTAAATTGCATATGAATTGCAGAAGTTGTTTTGCTTGTAAATTAATTTCCAACCGTTGGATTGTGCTGAATATTTGATATGTTGTACTTCAGTGTATCATATACCTTCGGTTAAATTTTTAGGTTGATCGGATACTGTTGATTCCTTGAATCAGTTGATTTTCGTAGCTTCGTTTCTGCAGAATTCTGATGCCGAGTAGTACTGATTTATCTCTTGTATGGATTATCTAACCGTTAGATCATGCTCAATTTTTGATATGGTGTTACTTATTACCTTATAAATATCCTGTAGAAATTTCATAAGGATCGGACATGGGTAAATACCCCATTGTCTCTCGAAATGTTGACTGCCTCTACAAATTTTTACCCTAAGACAGACTTAAAGAAGGCCTGGTATCTCAGGACTTGACCGGTAGAATTCCCTGAATTTTTTAAATGTTTCACTTTAGATCCTTGTAAGGTTCCTGTAAAAATATTACCACGATTAGGTAAGCGGAACGTCAGTTGATGCTAGGGACAGTTAGACAGTACAGTTTGCTTTGCTTGTTTTGCTATGCGGTCTAACAACCACACCCAACAATTCGTTTGGCAATCTGAGAGGACTTAATCCAATAAATTTTCTAGAGAATCAACTAGACAATCAGACTTAAACTAGAGTAAAGTATATCAAAGAGTATTAATATCTTTGTTTCACAATATAATCAGCAAATCGAACAGATAGAAATCTGTGAGCCTGATTATTATGTGAAACAACTTGAACGGTACCAAAGACCAATGTTCAAGTGTCAATCAATGTAAATCAACAACCAAAGGTTGAATATTCTAATTGATTAATCTACACGCACAACCTGTGATATTTCAATTATATAACAAAATATAATGTTGAAAAGAAATAACACAGACACCAGAATTTTGTTAACGAGGAAACCGCAAATGTAGAAAAACCCCGGGACCTAGTCCAGATTGAACACCACACTGTATTAAGCCGCTACATACTCTAGCATACTACAAATTAACTTCGTACTGGACTGTAGTTGAACCTAATCAATCTCACACTGATTCAAGGTACAGTTGCGCTCCTTACGTCTCTGATCCCAGCAGGATACTACGCACTTGATTCCCTTAGCTGATCTCACCCACAACTAAGAGTTGCTATGACCCAAAGTCGAATACTTGATAGACAAATCTGTCTCACACAGAAAAGTCTATATGATTGAATAAATCTGTCTCCCACAGAAATACCCAAGAGTTTTTGTTCCGTCTTTTGATAAATCAAGGATTCCCGAAGAACAACCTAGAATTATCAATCACCTCACAATAAACATAATCGACTAGCAAAACAAGTTATTGTGGAATCACAAACGATGAGATGAAGTTTGTTTGTGATTACTTTTCTATCTTGCCTATCGGAGATATAAAATCTCGAGCCAATTATTTCAATTGCACTCAACACAATAGAAACGGCAAGATCAGATCATGCAACTACAAAGATAATAGTTGGATCTGGCTTCACAATCCCAATGAAATCTTCAAGTCGTTAACCTACAGGGTCTCGAGAAGAAACCTAAAGTTAAAGGAGAATCGACTGTAGTTATGCAACTAGTAACACATAAGAGGTGTGGGGATTAGGTTTCCCAGTTGCTCGAGTTCTCCTTTTTATAGTTTTCAAATCAGGGTTTGCAATCCAAGTTACCTTCGTAGCAAAGCATTCAATATTCACCGTTAGATGAAAAACCTGATTTAACCAAGCTAATATCTTTCAACCGTTAGATCAAACTTAGCTTGTTACACAAATGAAATGTACCCTCACTTAGGTTTATGTAGCCGTACCTGAACGTGTACACCAGGTTGGTTCACAAATAGTTAACCGAGGTTAGCCATATGATTACTCTCATATCAACCTTATTCATCTCAACCATAACTAGTTCAAATGACTCAAATGAAACTAGTTAAAGAGTTGTTCAATTGTTTAGAAAACACAATTGAAACCAAATCGGTTTGATTCACTTGAATCAATCATGAACATTATAGCCACGGTTTGCAAAGATTGCATTCCTTATGATTTAAATGTTTAAGTTCATGAACTGATCGATTTGACAAAGTAACTAGCTTAAGTATGCATATGTGAAAAAGCGGGGGTACAAGAACCACACCCAATATTTCGATTAGCAATCTGTATGGACTAACTCTAATATACTTTCAAGAGAATCAACTAGACTCAATCTTAATAAAGTATATCAAAGAGTTATAATATGTCGATCTCTCGATTTAATTCTTACTCAAGCAAATATAAATATGCGATTCTAATTAAATATAAGAGAGATAACTTGGATGGTACCAAAGACCAATATCCAAGTGTCAATTAATGTAAATCAACAACCAAAGGTTGGATATTCTAATCGATTGACCTAACGCACAACCTGTGATATTTCAATTATATAACAAAATATAATGCGGAAAAGAAATAACACAGACACCAGAAGTTTTGTTAACGAGGAAACCGTAAATGCAGAAAAACCTCGGGACCTAGTCAAGATTGAACACACACTGTATTAAGCCGCTACAGACACTAGCATAATACAAACTAACTTCGGCCTGGACTGTAGTTGAACCCCAATCAATCTCTAACTGATCCAGGGTACAGTTGCGCTCCTTACGTCTCTGATCACAGCAGGATACTACGCACTTGATTCTCTTAGCTGATCTCACCCACAACTAAGAGTTGCTACGGCCCAAAGTCGAAGACTTTAATAAACAAATCTGTATCACACAGAAAAGTCTATGGTAATAGATAAATATGTCTCCCATAGAAATACCTACGAGTTTTGTTCCGTCTTTTGATAAATCAAGGTGAACATGAACCAATTGATAACCCGGACTTATATTCCCGAAGAACATCCTAGTATTATCAATCACCTCACAATAATCTTAATCGACGCGGCGAAAGAAGATATTGTGGAATCAAAAACGATGAGACAGAGATGTTTGTGATTACTTTTATATCTTGCCTATCAGAAATATCAATATCAATCCAATCATTACGATTGTACTCAATACGATAAAAACAGCAAGATCTGATCACACAACTACAAGAAAGTAGTATCGGTATGGCTTCACAATCCCAATGAAGTCTTCAAGTCGTTAACCTGCAGGGTCTCGGTAGAAACCTAAGGTTAAAGGAGAATCGACTCTAGCTTATATAACTAGTATCACACAGGAGGTGTGGGGATTAGGTTTCCCAGTTGCTAGAGTTCTCCTTTATATAGTCTTTCAAATCAGGGTTTGCAATCAATGTTAGCTTAGTAACAAAGCATTCAATATTCACCGTTAGATGAAAACCTGATTAGATTAAAGTTAATATCTTTCAACCGTTAGATCGAAAACTTAGCTTGTTACACACAAATAAAATGCACGTTTTAGGTTTGTGTAACCGTACCCAAACATGTACATTTAGTTGGTTCAACAGAAGTTAACCAAATGGTTATCCATATGAGCACTTTCATATCAACCATATTCTTATTTACCATAACTAGTTCAAATGACTCAAATGAACTAGTTAGAGAGTTGTACAATTACTTAGATCTTATAGAAGTATACAAGACACAATCGAAGCAAAAACGATTTGATTCACTCGAATCGATTCATGAACTTTATAGCCACTGTTTGCAAACTTGCATTCCTTAGTTAATATAAGTATAAGTTCACGACTAATCGTTTTTAGAATATAACCAACCTAAGTACGCGGACTTAAGTACCCGGAATAAGTTCGTAAATAGTTTACAAACTCCAGCAGATTTTCTCGGGAAGAGAACCTCCGACAGTACGCGGACTGGGTTCGCGGACTCTGTTCCGGTTTTCCTGAGCAGCAAAGTACGCATACTTTGGTTCAAGGAATAAGGACTTATACATGTATGTGTTTCCACACAATGCTTATATCAACCAATGGTTATATAATCTAAACTCTCATTTCAATCATTGAAACATTCTTAGAGGACGTTATATAGTTGTTATTCACAAACCATTTTTCGTCAAAGCCATTTTCAAGTGATTGAAACATAACATGACTTTCGTCAGTAGGTAAAGATGAACTTGGCTAAAGCGAAAGCTTACCAACACATATTTCGAGAAATAGATAAGCGAGATAAACTCGGCTCGAAATAACAAATGTGTATAATCAAAGTCTATATAGCAAAACGACTTTTGTCTCAAGATAGGAGATAGAGTAGATAGACTTTTGAGTGATAGATAAGTTCAAGTCTCCACATACCTTTTAGTCGATGAAGTTCCACCAGTTCCTTGAGTAGTTCTTCGTCTTGTATGATGATCTCCATGGAGTTCTTGAGCTCAACTACACTTTCTATCCTAGTCCGAGACTTAGCTATAGTAGACTAGAAATCAAGACTTATATTTTTGATCACTAACATTGGCAAACATGCTTGAGATAGCAACGCATGCGAGTTCGACCGAGCAGTGCTCTAACAGTACGGGTATGCGTACTTAAGCAGCCGATTTTTGAGTTTGTTTACTTTCCAAACGCAGCAGAAATTTTCGGTTCAAAAACTTCCGCCAGTATGCATACGGGTACGCATACTTAAGGTGACTGGTTAAGAGTTTATCAAAACCCAAACTCAGCAGAAATTCTCGGTTCAAGAACTTCTGCAGTACATTTACGCATACTTAACCTGTCTCCTTAACCAACTTCGTATACACACATATGCATACTCTTGGCTTCCGGTTTATTGATTTGCACACTAATGTGCGAACACACTATATATGCTTGTATCCAAAGATGGTTACATTCTCAACTCTTTATTTCAATCATTGAAACATTCTTCTATAATGACAATAGCCGTTTTCACACATTATTAGCATCAAAGTAATTTTCAAGATATTGAAATAATCATTATCGAAATATTCCAAGCCCACATCAAATGATTGTATCACACAAACCATGTAATATGTTACTCGGTAATTTCCTCATGATATAAGATGAACTTGGTCTAAGCGAAAGCTTACCAACACATATTTCGAGAAATATGTAAGCGAGATATACTCAGCTCGAAATCTCAAATGTGTATAGAGAAAACTACATCGTAACACGAATTATGTCTCAATAGTAGAAATAGAATTTCCAAGTGATAGATGAGTTCAAGTCTCTACATACCTTTTGTCGAAGAAGTTCCACAAGCTCCCCTTAGTAGTTCTTCGTCTTCAAGAGATGAACGCCGTGAAAACTAAGCTCAAATACACTATCTATGTCCTAGTCCGAGACATCTATAAATAAGCTAGAAATCAAGACTTATAGTTTTGATCACTAACATTGACAAATATACTTGAGATAGCAACGCATGCGAGTTAGACCGAGCAATGCTCTAACAATCTCCCCCTTTGTCAATTTTAGTGACAAAACTATCAATACATATGGATTACAAAATAGATAAAAATTGTAGCTTCTCATCCACATGCTTGATCTCCTTGGCATCTTCAACGCGACTCGAAATCTTCGTCACTTCCAAATACTCCATGATCCTAAAGGTTGTAAGTTCAGCATCATAGTTGTTGAAGATCCGTAGCGATAACAATGAGAAAACAAAATGCTCTCAATCATTGTTATACAATGTCATAGTATTATTACACATTATCAAAGTTTAATTGTATCACAACTTTGAAAACAATACTATGGTGATATTCATCACTCCCCCTTAGTCAATACTTTATCTCAACATGAAAACCACCCCCCCTTATATAATAATCCGTAAACCATATGTATTTGTAGTATCACACTACACATTAATTCTCCCCCTTTTTGTCAATATGAATTGGCAAAGGTACGAAAACTAGTGGGATCCTCATGAAATCTTCATAGAGATACTTCATGACCAAAAGAGAATACCATACCAACTTATTTAGATGTCATCATAAAGCCGAAGCTAAATGCATTCATCAAGGAGTTAATAAAGATACAAGATAACCCCTACAATATTCCACAGCCGCACTCCCCATAAAGATTTGGCAATTAAGCACAAGTTCAAAATGAAATCTCCCCCATAAAATGTCATCCCCGAAGGAACAACAAAGGAGACCTTGCTTTTACAAGAAAAGAAGGATTTATTTTAGATAAAATCAAATCACATGAAAACATGAATTTGTATCCAAAATATTTAATTGAAATAACCACAAGAGAACCCATGGTTAGTTCAATCGAAAAATACAACCAAATTAATCACAAGAAAACCCATGATTAATTTAATTGGAATACACAACCAAATTAACCACAAAAAGTGATCTATTCAATTGGTCATGCTCGACATAAGAGAACTTACAGAGCAACAACTAAAATAACCAAACGAGAATGATCAATTTAGTTGTTCATGCTCTATCATAAGGAACCTTATGGAGCAAGAACTAAGTTAATCATAAGAGAATTATCAACTCAATCGTTTATGCTCAAACACAAGAAACCTTACGGAGAAACACAGTATATGCACAAAAATGTGGATCGGAGATCGACCAATACTGTGGAATAGACAAGGATTCATCCTATTTTCCATGACTATTTGCACAATGACATATAATAGACTTAATCCTTGTACACAAAAGTTTTTTCCTTTATTCCATCAAATAATGACATAAAAGGCTTTAACTTTTGTAATGTGAAAATTTGATTCTATCTTCCATCAATACATTCATACCGACATAATAGAGATAAATTTTGAACAAGTATGGGACAGTTACAGGTTCATGGACGTAAATAACATATCCCATAATAATTTGCAATATATAAAATCATAAAAATTAAAATTGCAAAAATCATCTTCCAAAAAAAACTTAGAATTTAAATAAATAAATCTAAAACATGAAGATGAAAATCGTTGGACATAGCTATGTGTACTCACAATAATGGCTATTCCAAACCCTAATTATTCTTATAAAAAACAAGAAATAAATTCTCTAAAAGAAGATTTACTAGACAATTATAAATCTCAACCAACTCTAAACCGTACAAAAGGGAAAATCAAAGTTCTGGTACAGAAACTTCACTGGTTTCAAGACCTTCAAACTTGTGACTAACTGTATCAACTACGTCTTGAGAGAAGATATCCTCATTGAGAAGGTCCTTAACTGGTGACTTCATAAGAACAAGATCGGAATCAATCTTTTTCAACTCAGTTCGTAACAAGTTAAGATCCTTAACAGATTTCTCGAGCTTTAGTTGAGTCTTCCCAAGATCAGTGAGAAAACCATGAACTACTTCAGCAGAGACCATCTCAACATTTTCTCGATCTTGATGAGAAAACGCATAATAGCATGAGGCACGGGATTCGAGTTCTTCAGACTTAACAAGGGTTCTCTTCTTCTTCAAAACAAACTCCAAATAAACCGAGTCATCAATTGCTTTGGTCGGTAAATCCCACGAACTTGGAGTAGATTCCATCCTTAAGAGAGCACAACAAAAGTATGCGTACTCTGCAAAAGGTTTGGTATATATATAGGTTTCTCACGAACCACAATTTAGGGTTTCCAAGTATAGTCTGTCCCTACGTGAGAAGAGGTACACGCATGAGCCTAAACTTACCCTTATACCAAATGGTTGCAAGGAGGGTGAATAAAACTCAGCTCCTTTTTTCTTTTCTTTTTTGAAAACGTTACAACAAAAATACTTAAGCAACAAAAATTTGTAAGTGATAAATCAGCTAGGAACGATAAGAAGATAGCTAAAGAATCAAAAACTTATATATTTTTTTTGTCCTTAAGTATACCTGAACAATTTCTCACTCTGTCAGGATTTTTTATTAGAGTGAGGTTTCAACCTTGTGATTACTTAGCACAAGTATGAGCCTTGAGCTCACTAAATGAACGTTGCCTCTTTTCCGATCTTTGGAGGAAAACCATTATGATGTGAAAAGTTATCATAAAATTTACTATCATCAAAATATGACACATAGTTTTGATTATTACCTGAAGAATTTACAAAGGGACTTGTCAGCCTGTTAATGATATCTTTATATCCTTCAATTATCCTTTCTAGGTTGGATTCCATTATTCCATTGCTCCCTTGTTTTGGTACCCTTTTCACATCATGAACAACATAATCTCCCTACCTAATTGAAGAATATCCATGAGTTCTTCTTTGTCGAAGTGGTTTAGGAAGACTGTTATGTGTTTGGACATTTGAGGAACACCTTGAACTGACCTTCCTGGTGGAGTACACAGGGTGAGTACTAAAACCAATTGGTTTAGACATATGAATGTCAATTACACCTTTGAGAATTAAATCTAAGGTGTGTTGAAGACGAATAATAGAATTGTCATTCAACCTAGGATTCCTTTTTTGTTCACAAATCCATTTTAAATCACAAAAGAGGCACACTTTCTGATCACCTGAGTGATTAGACAGAACAGTCTTAACACCTTCGTTGGGAGAATTCTTCCTTCCATGTGATGTGGACATTCCTTGATTAGAGGAGGACACAGGCACATCTTTTCCAACATGAAGGGTTTTTGGATTTGCTTCTGGAACTGACTTTTCAGTTAAATCAGAAGCAATTGGTATGGTGGACTCTTTTGAACACTCTTGAAAGAAGAGTTTACTTAAGAGATGTTCAATTTTCCAAGCATCCTTTTTCAGAATTTCCTCTTGAAGGGTCTTTAAACGAGAGTCACGCTCACTTACCATACCAACTAGTACATTGATTTTGTGTTTCAACCGATTGACATTATCAGCCTGAATTCTAGCGAGTTTTAGAATCGTTGCACTCTCTTTGGATACATTCCTTTTATCTTCAGAGTCAGACTCGTCGGTAAGGTAGTCAGGAAAACACTTGTCAATGTTTTTTTGTTTCCTTTGAACATAAGGTTCTTCTATATTCGAGATTGACAAATCTTTCTATTTAATAGACTTTCAGGAAACATAACTTTTATTTCTGGCGATGCGTTTATCAGAGACAATATCGTCCATCCTCAGATCGCTACAAACAAAGACTTATAAGGTGTTTAACGTGTTTGCCTGCTCTGATACCAATTGAAAATGATGGGGTCTAACAACCACACCCAACAATTCGTTTGGCAATCTGAGAGGACTTACTCCAATACACTTTCTAGAGAATCAACTAGACAGTCAGACTCAATCTAGAGTAAAGTATATCAAAGAGTATTAATATCTCTGTTTCACAATGTAATCAGCAAATCGAACAGATAGAAATCCGTGAGCCTGATTATTATGTCAAACAACTTGAACGGTACCAAAGACCAATATTCAAGTGTCAATCAATGTAAATCAACAACCAAAGGTTGGATATTCTAATTGATTGATCTAAACGCACAACCTGTGATATTTCAATTATATAACAAAATATAATGCGGAAAAGAAATAACACAGACACAAGAATTTTGTTAACGAGGAAACCGCAAATACAGAAAAACCATGAGTCCTAGTGGATATTAAACACCACTCCGTATTATGTCGCTACAGACTCTAGCCTACTACCAATGAACTTCAGACTGGACTGTAGTTTGACCCTAATCAATCTCGCATTGAATCAAGGTACAGTTGCGCTCCTTACGTCTCTGATCCCAGCAGGATACTACACACTTGATTCCTTTAGCTGATCTCACCCACAACTAAGAGTTACTACGACCCAAAGTCGAAGACTTGATAGACAAATCTATCTCACACAGAAAAGTCTATATGATTGAATAAATTTGTCTCCCACAGAAATACCCAAGAGTTTTTGTTCCGTGTTTTGATAAATCAAGGTGAACAAGAACCAATTGATAACCCGGACTTATATTCCCGAAGAACAACCTAGAATTATCAATCACCTCACAATAAACTTAATCGACTAGCGAAACAACTTATTGTAGAATCACAAACGATGAGACGAAGTTTGTTTGTGATTGCTTTTCTATCTTGCCTATCGGAGATATAAAATCTCGAGCCAATTATTTCAATTGCGCTCAACACGATAGAAACGGCAAGATCATATCACACAACTAAAAAGATAATAGTTGGGTATGGCTTCACAATCCCAATGAAGTCTTCAAGTCGTTAACCTACAGGGTCTCGAGAAGAAACTTAAGGTTAAAGGAGAATCGACTCTAGTATGCAACTAGTAACACACATGAGGTGTGGGGATTAGGTTTCCCAGTTGCTAGAGTTTTCCTTTATATAGTTTTCAAATCAGGTTTTGCAATCCAAGTTACCTTGGTAACAAAGCATTCAATATTCACCGTTAGATGAAAAACCTGATTTAACCAAGCTAATATCTTTCAACCGTTAGATCGAATTTAGCTTGTTACACAAATGAAATGTACCCTCATTTAGGTTTATGTAGTCGTACTTAAACGTGTACACCAGGTTGGTTCACAAATAGTTAACCTAGGTTAGCCATATGATTACTCTCATATCAACCTTATTCATCTCAACCATAACTAGTTCAAATGACTCAAATGAAACTAGTTAAAGAGTTGTTCAATTGTTTAGAAAACACAATTGAAACCAAATCGGTTTGATTCACTTGAATCAATCATGAACATTATAGCCACGGTTTGCAAAGATTGCATTCCTTATGATTTAAATGTTTAAGTTCATGAACTGACCGATTTGACAAAGTAATTATGCACACGGGTATGCGTACTTTAGCAACCGGTTTTTGAGTTTGTTTAGTTTCCAAACTCAGCAGAAAATTTTGGTTCAAAAACTTCCGCCATACTTCAGGTGACTGGTTAAGAGTTTATCAAAACCCAAACTCAGCAGAAATTCCCGGTTTAAGAACTTTCGCTAGTATGCGTATATGTACGCATACTTAACCTGTCTCCTTGACCAATTTCGTATACACACATATGCATACTCTTGGCTTCGGTTTATGGATTTATACACTAATGTGCGAACACACTATATATGCTTATATCCAAATATGGTTACATTCTCAACTCTTTATTTCAATCATTGAAACATTCTTCTATAATGACAATAGCCGTTTTCACACACTATTAGCATCAAAGCAATTTTCAAGATATTGAAATAATCATTATCGAAACATTCCAAGCCTACATCAAATGATTGTATCACACAAACCATTTAAGAAGTTACTCGACAATTTTCTCATGATATAAGATGAATTTGGTCGAAGCGAAAGCTTACCAAGACATATTTCGAGAAATATGTAAGCGAGATATACTTAGCTCGAAATCTCAAATGTGTATAGAGAAAACTATATCGTAACACGACTTATGTCTCAATATAGGAGATAGTAGAAATAGAATTCCAAGTGATAGATGAGTTCAAGTCTCCACATACCTTTTGTCGAAGAAGTTCCACAAGCTCCCCTTAGTAGTTCTTCGTCTTCAAGAGATGAACGTCGTGAAAACTAAGCTCAACTATACTATAAATAGGCTAGAAATCAAGACTTATAGTTTTGATCACTAACATTGACTAACATGCTTGAGATAGCAACGCATGCGAGTTCGACCGAGCAATGCTCTAACATTTCCAGTATGTTATGATGTCCGAGATCAGGGTTGCATATATGTGAGTCCGGTGGGCAGTGGTTACTTGTATGTTTTGTTATTTGCCGAGATCAGGGCAACATGTATGTGAGTCCGGTGGGCAGTGGTGACTTGTATGTTTGTTAGTTGTCGAGATCAGGGCCACATCTATATTGAAAATAGAATGTGCGTCGCGGTGGGCTGTGGTGTGATTTTGTTATTTGCTGAGATCATGGGCCACAACTACGTATTGTAGATAGCTTGTGCGTCGCGATGGGAAGTGGTATGTATGTTTAGCTTGATATTCTCCGTTGTCCGGGATACAATTATTCGATAAATAACTTGTGTGTCTCTGTGGGATGTTCTTATGTATTTTGTTGTTTTATGTATATGTGGTTTTAAAGAGTTACATGGTAAAGAAATATTTCAAGGTACTGAACTTGATCTTTGTTGAAGGTTACGAACTAGTGAACTTTATTAGCATATACGATGTTGTCTCATAGCTAGTGTAATTATTCTTACATGATTTATTGATGCTTTTATATTCAACGGTTGAACTGATGGACTAAGAGTGAACTTGAAATTTACAAGGCTCTGACCTTGTGTTGATTTTCAGTTTCAGGTAGCTGAGTAAGTAAGTGATTAATCTTGGAGTTTTCTCGAGTTTCATTGCGGTAGATGGAACCTTCTTAAAGATGTCTGGGAAGAAGTGGGACCTCTTCCTTGACGAAGTTTTCTTCTGAATTTGTTTTCCCTTATTTTCAACAAGATTATCACATTGTTAAATATTATTTTCTTAATAAGTTTTCTTGTCGAAACTTTGTTAATATGTAATTGTTTCATTAGTGGAATGTGTTAGTCTATTTCACAGCTTCTATTTTATTTAAAACAAATATTTTTATGAGCTAGTGTGAGCTATGCGAATCAAAGTTCATGTAGTGAAAACCTTGAATTACTGATAATAGGGCCGGCCGAACTATTATTATTGATTCAGGTTGTCACAGTTGGTATCAGAGCACTGTCCTGATTTACTCGGACTGTGCGTATGGAATTACCAGTTTTTGATAGTTGCGTTTAAAGAATTATGTTTTTTTTTTTTTTTTTTTTTTCATATGATGATTTTTCTTTGAATATTTGAGTAACTAATTTAGTGTGTTACGAGTTTTGATCGTCGGGATTTACTATCGGTTTTGTTTTGGTTTTAAAGAGTAGTGTTTTGATTTTGTGATTTGGCATTTGGGGTTCATGCATATATTTAGAGGATGTATTATTTTGTTAGGAGATTTATACTTACGTACTAATAAGTTTGTGCTTGACATGGTTGGTTTCAGTGTCAATTCTTGTTCTATTTCGAGTTGTGCTAATTTCGTGATTTCGAGGACGAAATCATTTTTTAGGGGGGAAGAATGTAATACCCCTAGTGAATAATCATGAACTAGGTTAATTTCCTACTTGGTAAGTGTGTATTGGAAGTGTAAGATAACTTACGTCCATCTTTTTGTGATAGATAGGTTTTCCCCTTATCATTTGGAAGGGTTTGGTTATAAGTTGTCAAACTAGGGTGTTAACAAAAGAGATAAACCTAGCTTTGCATAAGACGTTAGGGATCAGAAAATTGAGAAAAAAACAAAAGAAAAACCGCCATGCGAAAGAAGAAGGAGCTAGGGATGGATTGATTTCTGATTTCGTTCTCTCGTTGGTTTGATTCGTCTCTTCTCTCCACTTAGAGGCAAGTTTGTTCTTACTTTATCAGTTTGATTGTGTTTATTTAAGATTCCTAGATGTATTGGTAGTTCAAAATTGTTCTTAGGGTAAACAATAAATCAACCCGTTTTTGGAACCCTAAATTGCATATGAATTGCAGAAGTTGTTTTGCTTGTAAATTAATTTCCAACCGTTGGTTTGTGCTGAATTTTTGATATGTTATACTTCAGTGTGTCATATACCTTCGGTTAACCTTTGAGGTTGATCTTATACTGTTGCGTCCTTGAATCAATTGATTTTCGTAGCTGCGTTTATGCAGAATTTTGTACTGATTTTTCTATGTATGGATTATAAACCGTTAGATTATGCTCAATTTTTGATATGGTATTACTTATAACCTTCTGAATATCGTGTAGAAATTTCATAAGGATCGGACATGGGTAAATACCCTATTTTCTCTCGAAATGTTGACTTCCTCCACAGATTTTCACCCTAAGACAGACTTAAAGAAGGCCTGGTATCTCAGGACCCGACCGTTAGAATTCCCTGAATTTTTTTTATGTTTCACTCTAGATCCTTATGAGGCTCCTGTAAAAATATTACGACGATCAGGTAAGCGGAACGTCAGTTGATGCTAGGGACAGTTAGACAGTACAGTTTGCTTTGCTTTTTTCGCTTTGTTATATTCATCCTTGGTATGTGTTGAGTGCTTGGATGTTTCCATTATGTTACGATGGCCGAGATCAGGGCTGTGTATATGTGAGTCTGGTGGGCAGTGGTTACTTGTATGTTTTTTTATTTGCCGAGATCAGGGCTACATGTATGTGAGTCTGGTGGGCAGTGGTGACTTGTATGTTTATTAGTAGCCGAGATCAGGGCCACATCTATATTGAAAATAGAATGTGCGTCGCAGCGGGCTGTGGTGTGATTTTTTTATTTGCCGAGATCAGGGGCCACAACTATGTATTGTAGATAGCTCGTGCGTCGCGGTGGGCAGTGGTATGTATGTTTAGCTTGATATTCGCCGTTGTCATGGATACAATTATTTGATAAATAGCTTGTGTGTCTCCGTGGGATGTTCTTATGTATTTTTTTGTTTTATGTATATGTGGTTTTAAAGAGTTACATGGTAAAGAAATGTTTGAAGCTACTGAACTTGATCTTTGTTGAAGGTTACGAACTAGTGAACTTTATTATCATATACGATGTTGTCTCATAGCTAGTGTAATTATTCTTACATGATTCATTGATGCTTTTATATTCAACGGTTGAACTGATGGACTAAGAGTGAACTTGCAATTTACAAGGCTCTGACCTTGTGTTGATTTTTCAGTTTCAGGTAGCTGAGTAAGTAAGTGATTAATCTTGGAGTTTTCTCGAGTTTCCGCTGCAGTATCTGGGAAGAAGTGGGACCCCTTCCTTGATGAAGTTTTCTTGTGAATTTGTTTTTCCTTTTTTTCAACAAGATTATCACATTGTTAAATATTATTTTCTTAATAAGTTTTCTTGTCGAAACTTTGTTAATACATAATTCTTTCATTAATGGAATGTTTTAGTCTATTTCACAGCTTGTTAATGTGATAAAAGTTATTTCTTTTCTATTTTATTTAAAACAAATATTTTTCTGAGCTAGTGTGAGCTATGTGAATCTAAGTTCATGTAGTGAAAACCTTGAATTACTGATAATAGGGCCGGCCGGACTATTGCTATTGATTCGGGTTGTCACAATATAACTCTGGTTTATCAATTGGTTCCTGTTTAGTGTGTTCACCTTGATTTATCACAAGACGGGACAAAAACTCATAGGTATTTCTGTGGGAGACAGATTTATCTATTCCAATAGACTTTTCTGTGCGAGACAGATTTGTTTATCAAGTCTTCGACTTTGGGTCGTAGCAACTCTTAGTTGTGGGTTAGATCAGCTAAGCGAATCAAGTGCGTAGTATCATGCTGGGGTCAGAGACGTAAGGAACGTAACTGTACCTTGAATCAGTGTGAGATTGATTAGGGTTCAACTACAATCCAGTCCGAAGTTCATTGGTAGTAGGCTAGTGTCTGTAGTGGCTTAATACAGTGTGGTGTCCAAAGCTGGACTAGGCCCCGGGGTTTTTCTGCATTTGCGGTTTCCTCGTTAACAAAATTCTGGTGTCTGTGTTATTTCTTTTTCGCATTATATTTTGTTATATAATTGAAATATCACAGGTTATGCGTTAGGATTAATCAATTAGATAATCCAACCTTCAGATGGATCTTCTCATTCTTATGACTTTTCTCCTCATACTTCTGATATTGTGGTAGAGGTAATAGGCCATATACTCCTCCTTTTAGAAGTCATATGCCCGTAAATCCTTCTTTCAGAAGCAATTTTCAATTACCTGCTAGAGTTACTGCACCATCAATATTTTCTATTACTTTTGTACCTCCACCACCACCACAAACTCTAAATGTATCTTCAGGTCCAGGTATTTGTCAGATATAAAAACAAATCAGGTCATACTGCTCTTTCTTGTAGACATCTCCTAAATTTTGTCTATCAAAATGTGAACACACCTCATAATTTAAGTGCAATATTGGCTACTGCAAATATTTTAGGGGACAATCCATGGTATGAAGATTTGTGTGCTAACAATCATCTACCTCTTAATAAAAGTGAGGTTCAACTTTTATCTTCTTATGATGAATCTAAGTCAATCCATACTACTAATGGGGAAGGTATGGAAATTAGATACACGATCTCTTGTCTTAAGAATACTTCTGCTCATAGTTTTTCTATTAGAGTACTGCTCGGTCGAACCCACCAAGTATTATATTCAAGGTTGGTTGTCATAAAATTAGTATCAAAAATCATAAGTAGCTTGATTAGATCACTAAGGTAAACTTTGTTAGGTTAAAATAGGAAGTATGGAAATGTTGAGAAATACAAGTATTACTCTAAATACCTGAAGAATATGATGTCGTATCGACATCAACAAAGACACCATCCTTCCACTTGAGGTTAGTAATTCATGAATTGACTTGTTTCCATTTCTATACCGTGTTAAGTTATATACATGAAACTCTAGTACTAGATACTTGATCATCTTATTATGATCAAAGTGCCAAGGAACACTACATCAATAGTTGTGAATGTTTTATATTGTTATATTATATTACAAAGTGAAATGACGAGAGTACCAAGTACACCACAATCTTTTCGATATAAAACTATAAGTTTTATATCTTCCGTGATCTACTATAGACGATACCGTCAAGAAGATAGCAACCACAAGGTATACACTTAGTATGTAGTTACTAGTTAGAAACTGAAGCTTAACTATATGGATCAACCCAAGTGTTTTGGATTAGCGTACAATGTATTTACTTTTAATTATAACTAAAAGAATAATTATAATTTTGGAAAGTAAAAGTAAATGCACAATAATATTTTGTTAGCGAGAAAACCGCAAATGCAGAAAAATCCATGGACCTAGTCCAGTTTTGAATAATTTCAGAATTAAGACGCTATACAAAGACACTACTAACTTCGTATAGTTGAGACCAAGTAAAATACCCTTAGTAGCCTAGTTTCCTCGTATCCCTCCGCCTCACTATCTTAAGTATGTCAGTATCTCTGAAGAATTTAAGCACTCAACCCTTTCGATCGTCTTCCAAACAGTAAATGAATAATTTATTTGGTAACCACTCTCCTATCTCAGAAAATCAATCATAGATATTTTTGTTGAGTATGACAAATTATGTTCTGTTTAAAATCAATTAAACTTCTTTGTCGGGTTTATATATTTCAAGATCAGGATTACCAATTTAACCAGATCGAGTCAAACAGAACTACCGATTCAGATACCGAGAAGTACCACCAATCCAAATACGAGTATCAATAACAAGTCTGTAAAAATATAAAGTAGATCTAGTCGGATCCCATCCGATCAAGTTTGTGCACGAAGCAATTCACAGAGAAACGAAACCAATAAGAAAAATCTTATTGTCTTCAAATCTTCAATAGTCTTATGTACCTGAAGAATAACACACTTGATTCTGACTTATGATCGATCATACTCATAATGAAGTCTGTTAACAATTCAAAAGAGACATTAATTTCTTGATCTAGTTTGAGTGACCTTATGTCAAAGGAGAAGGCTCTCAAGAATAATCAAACTAGGTGCAATCAAGAGTTAACAAACCAATAGTTAATCGAATCAATAATTGAAAACTAAAATAACAATGCAGTTCTAGTTTCCCACCAACGGTACTAGTAGACGCTTCTTGATCCCAAAGAAGTTTTTAAACTAGCGGACGTAAGATATTTCGCCTAATTAGGTTACTCTCCTCTCCAAAATAGTATTACAAGAATAATATTAGTCGGCTACACCAGAAACAACAAAGATGAAGCTTTCCTGGCTCGGGATAAGTTTGTAAGAAGAACAAACTTCAATATTTATAGACCAACGTAGTTTGGACACCAAGGAATTTCCATAACCGAAAATATTCTTAAGATATGCAATAAAGCACCTAACTTCGCTTTTGTCTAATTCCAAAAAATATCCAACTGTATAACCGAAATCTTCATGGACAACTCAATATTAGACATCACTTAACTAGTACATTTTTCCAGAGATATGTTAACCGAAGTTAGCCATATTGACACTTATAACTTAGCCATATTCATCTAACACATCTAGATCAAATATATGATGATCAATCAATCATGATAAATAATCAAATTAATCTAAATGTGTTTCAAGAGAGTTGTTCAAATGTTCATCATCTAATAGAAATATGTATATGAACCATTTGAAGCAAAATCCGTTTGGTTTGTAATAGTACAAAGTACTTATACAAGAACCAATTCATGAACATAATGCCACGGTTTGTAAAACTAGTTCACATACCCTAATACATAAAGTTCCAGGGAATTTAAGTTTGCAAACGAATCCTTAGTTCATGAGTGTGAAAGTCACACTTTACCGATTTTAGAACATAACCTCTCTATTCGCAAACTGAGTACGCGAACAAGAGTTCCGGAATTTGGCTTTGTCCAGCCGTTCGCAAACAGCATATGCGAACAGGAGTTTCAGACTTGGCCTTGTCTAGCCTGTTTGAAAACAAGGTACGCGAACACAAGTTCCGAACCTTTCACAGGTAAACTAGTTCGCAAACAATAGTTCTGGGACCTGAATACTTGCACAGTTAGTATACAAAGTATACAACCTGTATTATATCCTAACATGGTAGTTCTAAAACTCTCATTTAATGTATTCTCACACATCGTTGGAATACAACAATGGTAATCTCACACATACCACTGGCTTCAAGTAGTTTTCAAGTGATTAATCAATCAATACGAAACTTCCCAAGTCGACATCAAATAACTGTCTCACACTAATCATATAAGATGTTTCAAGGTAATTTTCACATGATCGTCTTTTGACTTAATATTTAGTTTCCAACAAATAAATTGTCTCCAACTAAGATCGTCAAGAATACGATGAACTTAGATAAAGCTAAAAGCTTCCAACTCATATTTCGAGAAATTAAAATAAGAGATAAACTCGGCTCGAAATATCAAATGTGTATAATGTAAAAGTCTATATAACTATACGACTTAGTCTCATCAGAAGATATAATAGAATATATTTCTGAGTGATAGATGAGTTTTAGTCTCCACATACCTTTTGTTGATGAAGTTCCTCCAAGCTCTTCAATAGATATTCTTCTTCAATTGGTGAACGCCGTGAAATCTAAAGCTCAGCTACACACTTCTATCCTAATCCGAGACATAACTATAAGTAGACTAGAATTCAAGTATATAGTTTTGATCAACTAAACTTGACAAACAAGCTTGAGATAGCAACGCTTGCGAGTTCGACGAGCAGTGCTCTAACACTTATAAATTCTGTTTTTGCACATTTTCGCAACTTTGACTTGCTTAAAACGCGCGTAATTTCTTCATACGATGTCTGAATGATTCCATTCTTTCACTGTTGGCTTCGTCTTTTCGACCTATCCAAGATGATAATAAGAACTCCATTATTCCACATGGTCTTTGGCCCTTATCCACCTGTAGCTAACTTCGTTTATTGCACAATTAAGTGTCAATTCATTTCTTTTGGATGATTCAGCTAACACAATATAAATAAGAGAAAACAGGAATAATATACAATAATTTGCAAGAAAATCAACAAATATGCTAGCATGGAATCGACAACAAATATAAATGAAATATGTTATGCACTTATCAACCATCAATTTGGAAATGGGGTAAATAAGATTTGAGAGGGTTTAGGGAGGAAAAAAAGAGAGAGTGAAGAAGGAAATGGACTGATCCGTGCGTCTCCTGGATGTTTATACTCCAGAAACGGAAACTGATTATCCGTTTTGGTCAAGTCAACGCATTGACTTAAACGGATACTCAATATCCATGCGACACTATTTTGACGGAAACCCAGTTTCTGTGTGGTATAGCTAAGGGATAACGCAATACCATAGTAAGGTTAGCCTCAGACCCATTTCCCTTAACTTCAAATAATTTATCGCTAAGAGCTTCTCAATGGTTGATGTGCTTATTTCATATGTGTCAACATTGTCTTGACTTTCTCTTGATAAAAATTCTCGTATATAGATATTCCTCACCATTCCATTGGAGAAGCTCTAAAGGAAATTCCTTACCATAGTGTTCGTCCTTAGAACTAAGAAACAAGCTCATTAATTGCATGTAATTTCTTTATATATATATATATATATAATCTTAAAATATCTAATCTTAAATATTATCCTACCATGAAATAATTAACCGTGATTGACCAGTTTTTATGCAAATTCTACCGCCCAACAGATAAACGCAAATGACTAATGTGTTGACCGATTGTGAATTGTTTTTACTACTATTTTTGTCAATAATAGTTGATAAAGGTTTAATTTAGTCTTGCATAATGTGTGAAACTTTGGATACACATATATATCATCTTAATGACAGGTTTATCTAAGAGAGAGGAATCGGATTTGGGTTCCTCAGATATTATGTATAAATCTAACAAACATAATTTTCTTAGAATAAATTCAACCATAACAGTGGATTTATCCATTGAGAGAGTAAATCCAGACCTTTTTATTTATATTGCCTAACTTAGCCAAGTTTTGTTTCGTATTTTGGACCGGATCTTTATGAAACTTTGTACCGGCCATTTCATGACCACACGCCAATTCCATGATCGCACGGTCGTAATGAGAAAATGAATTTGCCCATCCACGTGGCTTCGTGACATAAAGCACGAGTGTGCTTGTACAATTGTACACCTAACCAAGCCGGCTTCCAAGCCATCTTTAGTCATTTTATATCATGATGAAAAGAGCAAGAACATAGAAAAGAATCAGGACTAAAAACTCCATAAAAATCCTCGAAACAAGACTTCACTATTGGCTCGACTTGTCCGAATGTGTATCATAACAAACAAATATAGCAGAAAAGTGTAAAAAAATTCTTATACGTACAACTGTACACCTAGCCCAGCCGGCTTCCAAGCCATCTTTAGTCATTTTATATCATGATGAAAAGAGCAAGAACATAGAAACGAATCAGGACTAAAAACTCCATAAAAATCCCCGAAACAAGACTTCGCTATTGGCTCGACTTGCCCGAATGTGTATCATAACAAACAAATATAGCATAAAAGTGTAGACTGATAAAAAAAATTCTTAAACTAAACAGCCGCAAACCCCTACTGACAAGTAGAGCTAAAGCCAGGACCTCCACAGTAAAAACTGTAACCAAAAATGTCGAGGCGTTCGGGAAAAACATAAAGACCGTAGCAATTTGGATTTGTCACGTAGATAGAACCGGCCACATGGTCTTTAATTATATGATCTCCATTAACTACTTTAACTTGACGAAAATAACTTGATATTCCAAAGTTCCCTTCTGAAGGAAAATGACCGCTATCCATGTCAGTAGTGGTATGTCGTCCTTGAGTTCTTGCGTTTCCTATCAGTCCACCAAAATCTATTCCGGTTGCTTTTTTAGATAATTGCCTGAAAAGAGACGGAGGCCAATATCCCACGGCAACACCTTGCCATTGCACCCACCAGTTTCCGGTATATTGATCCTACAAGATTATTGCATATTAGCTTAGTTTGGGCCGATCGTCACCAAAATCCAAAGGTTTGAGTCAAACCTTATGGACGGAAATAGTATCAGTCAAACCTTATTGACGGACTAAGTCAAAGCGGTCAAGACTGTTTGATCCCGAATCATGTCTAAAATACATTTTAGCCCTTTACGGCTTAACCAGGCGTGCAACAAGAAGTGTATGTATATAACCCAGACCCGTAAATGATACCCGAACGTCACATTATATTTTCTCTTTCAATCTTCGATCTCCTTCAATTCTCTTTCTCTCTCTTTTATCATGTTTATTGCCTTGTTCTTCTCCGGCGGCTGTGTGTGAATAAAGTATCAAAAGGATCGAGGGATGATGGAGGGGAATCCGGTAGCATGTAAACAATCATTTACTGAACCAAGCAGTAAAGCATGTAAGCAATCATTTTTGTGGTGCTTTACTTAGCTAACCCAAATTGTTCTTTGTAGGATTAATTTTGTCATTTCGTTCTAGGGTTTTAATTTAGGAATTGGTTTTACGGTCTTGAATTATAAATTATGTCGCGTTTAATTTACCGACGATACTGGGAAGTGATTTTTGGGTTTGGAAGATTGATACTGTTGTGGTGCCGTGGTGGTGGGAAGAAGAAATGTAGAATGATCTTGAAGAATCAAAACCTCTAAAGAAGTTTTCGAATCTAACCGTCGAGGATGGCAGTCAGAGAACAGTTGATGATCTTTGAAATTCCAACTACCAGAGATGATTTAGGGGAAGCTAAAAAGGCAAAAAGAGAAAAACAGTAAGAAGAAGATAAAGAAAGGAACCACAGGAGAGTCTAAGCTTGAAAGTGAGTATAAAAAGGGTTTGACACCAGTTTTATGGTTTGAGACCAGTTTTATGAAATTATATGGTATGTCCACATGAGAGTCTAAGCTTGAAAGTGAGTCAAGTCATTACTTGACATCTTAGCAAACAAGGTTAAGGCTGTTAGGAGACTCAGGGAGCTATTGACTACCAAACTGCCTAATGGCACGTTTCCTGTCAAGGTAATCATTTTTTTTATGCAACTTAAAACTAGTGATCTATGTATGTGAATTCTTCTTACACTGAGTGTGATTGTTTACATGATTTACTGTTGAAATATGCCAGTAGTACTTATAGCATTTCGCAAATAGAACCATCAATATCCGAAGCACTGAACCAGAAACAGAAGAATTTTAATTGGAAAGCTACAAGTAGTTGTAATGTTTTCAAATCTCTACATTATGTGGGAGTTGATCCGAAGGCCTATAGCTCCTTAACCATCAATCCCCAAGCCAGTTGCTCCTTGGCTCTACATGATAAAATCGAAGCTATTATATCATTAGAGAGCAGTGGGAAATGGGTCTTTGTTGATTTCTGTAGTGTGTTTGATTCAGTTCCATCTGAATTGGGATTCATGTTTAATTCAAGCAATGGGAAGCACCTGCTGTTCCTAATCGGGTTGAGGATTATTTGAGTTTGGAGACTTATAAGAAGATTGTTGGAAATTTTGGAACCCTAGAGTCTGCTATTTTGGGTGTGCTAATGTGGACACTTTAATCATTTATCTCTTGATTACATTTCTTTGTTACTAAGTACCTGTAGGTTCCTTATATGTGCTTTGCTATCTCTAAGCTTCATTATTTGGGATATATAGGAATATAAGCAAATTTCTCAACTCTTGAGTTACTTCATATACTGGTTACTTTGAACTACCATGTTAGGATCATGAACAGAACATATTTGTCACCTGGATTTGCATATATGCAAGACACTCGTTATGTGCTCTCTATAGCGAGGATAGATAGAATATTGGGGTCACTAAGAACTGTCCATATAAAGGGTATTCATGAAAATCTTCTCGGTTTAATACGGTTATACCTTGATGTATGATTCCCCCTCGTGTTTCTGCAGATTTTGTTGTTGATGTTTGATCTTCAACGGTACCACTAGCATCTGCACTCATTGTCACTTTGTACAACCCTTTGTATTCACCTACTTTAATATACATTTCTTGTGTTTGCAATCATAATACTTGTGGTATGTCCAATTTTCAATTATCGATTATTTTCACTTACTCGGATATGAAACACGTGTTACTATGAACTTTACTTTAAAAAGTAGAACCACATTATATAATGAAATGTGGAAACCCATGTTCACAAGGGGAATGTGGCATTCTCACTTTACGCAAGTCTTTATACACAATATCTCCATATTATTTTTTATTTGTTTAACGAGAGATGGTCTTAAGTGTGGAATAGTTTACTAATTCCAAATATGAATTTATAATGCTGAAGTGTTTTTAATAGAACATTAATTATTATCTCCGCCTTCCTCATACAAGGGTGACTGAAACTGAATTATGTTTTTGCAGGGTCTTGCTAACAGCATTTTTAAGGTTGCTCAAGTGCCAACTATTCGTGGAAGTGGGTTTGTTGACTTGTTGTACTGTATTGGATCTTTATTCTCAAGCAAACGTGAAACATAACTGGGAATGAATTTTCTCAAATACCAAACAATTTATATTTCCTACACGTTTTATTTTACTCGACATTATGGCAGATAATGTATGTTTTCTTATAAGGCACACGAGTTCATGTAAAACTAAAATAATAAATATGCGACGACTATATGCACAAATATTAACTAAACGATTGTTCTTTTACTTATAATCTCCTATTTAGTTGCATTACTAAGTACCACATTTTACTGCATTATTTGATTTCAGCAACGACACTGCGTATCCCACGTTATGAGAAAATAGATGAACTCTGGGATTTCCCTAGCCCTCCCCAACTGATGAATTACTTTCTGAGAAGGGGGACATACCATATAATTTCATTCATACATACTGCACGTAAAATAAAAGACTGCACTAAAGTATAAATCAGAGCATGCAAAAAAACAAATGCAAAAACCAGTTAAGCCTAGGCTTGATCATTGTAACTATGGTGCTTGTTTGTACACAGATCAACAATACCTAACTAATTTAACATTACTTCTTGGAACACCTACCTAACTAATTTAATAGTACATGATGTCAAATATACCTAGCTAATTTAACATTACTTCCTTGGAAATTTACCAAACTAATTTAACAATACTATGAAAAGGAGTAACAATTTATCTAACGGAGTTTGCGAAATATTCTTCATTTTTGTTTATGCATACTGTTTCTTTATGTGAATAAACCAAAGTTAATCCAAACGTCAGTTGAGGCGCATCTTGTAGGCAAATCACTCAGCTGCAGATATACCCACTGTAACGACATTCATATTATCCATCAGAATTTCCGAAATTAAGATGGAACTGATGCAAGGTTTTGGAAGCAAGATGTGACCGATTGCTTGCTGTAGTAGTCTACTGCACCATCCTCTTGACCTTATCTCCGTGATTTTGTGCATTCCAATGGCCATTTTGTGGCTTTCCAATGGAAACATCCACAAGTTGAACTATCAGACAACGTAAACCTACCCACCTCAAACTGTAAAGATGCCACTGACCCTGATTCTACAAACAAAGATGATGACCACCAAGTTAATTGCAAATTTAACACCAAATAAAATTGGAAATAGATGCTTTCGTCTAAAATAATTTAAGATTCCAAAACTTAGATCTGCACCAGAATTGGATTAATTCGTGGTGATAGAGGTATTTGATAAGCAAATGATACAAAGTGAAAAGTTGGGCACCTAGTATCTGTCGGGTTATGTTCACAGATGATCTCCTACTATTAGGGAACTTGAACTGAAGTACTCTTAACTTGCTTCAACCGATACTTACTACTTATTTCGAGATGGTCAAGTTAGGCAGTGGATCTTTCCAAATCATCTACTATTGCATTCACCAAAACCGTCATACGTGTAATGGAAGCAAATGAGAAGTATCGCGTCATTACCTTACTTGATGGCTCGGTCGTGACAGATGTTCCACTTATAATTTCTTAAGAAGGGCACACATTATCTCATGCCGGTAGGACTCGATTGATAAAGTTTGTCCTAGCAGAGTAGCTCTAATACGATATGGCAACGATTATCATGCCTAATCAAGTAATCAAAATTTGGTGGGGGCATAGCAGAGAATCAAGGCAACTATGGTTTATAAACTGGGTTTGGTTCCTGAAGAGCAAACACAGTGGTGAAATTGCGTTGCGCTCACTAGAACAACTCAACTAAGCAATGATTGCAAAATTGGGGTGACAACTACTTACTGAAACTGATGCAATTAGGGTATTGCTTCTCAATGCAAAATACTTGCGGAAAGGATGCTTTTGGGATATCAACAAAGTGGCTGATGCATCGGGTACATGAAAGGCACTATTGACTGTAAGGAACGACCCAGCTACGGTTTATGTGATCCTTGGATTCAACCTATCAGCTCCTTTCAGCCCGAATAAGATAATTTTCTTCAGAGACTCGGCTACAATCTAAACAACAGGGCCAATAAAATTCAGCTATACCGACAGATAATAATTGCAAAACATAATTTCCAGCTACCAATACCAAACACTTTCCAACCAACTATGAATTTCAAGGCAAAACCTAAGTACGTTGCATATATTATAGATATTGCGACTTGAAATCATTAATATAAAAAATGTACATGAGCTCATAGTTGTAACAACCCGGGGGTATTTCCACAACGAAATAACTACTTGGCGGTTGATTGCATACTACAAATATAATCACGGCAAGTTTTATTCCCAGGATTTTTCGAACTCCTGAAAACCATTTCAAACGGAACCAAATCATCCCCTGAAAAATGAAAAAATAAAAATAAAATTGAACACCAAATAAAAATGAACGCGAATGACCTGAAACTGCAGAATAGTTTTTAAATATTTTTACCCATTAGTTGAATCTAATAGTAGATCTTATCCATCCTCTTAACAGAAACAAGGAAATCCGGTCTACCTTAATAGCTATCATGAACGCCGATAGCGAGAAGGCATCGTCGTTTTTCTATAGTGCACGCTTCAAGTTCACTTCCCTATGAGCAAAGTAGTACATATTTTCTTTCATACGGTCAATCAAATTACATTGGGTACCTTAGTAACATGGTCGAATAAATTACATTAGGTACCTTAGTAATACGGCCATATAAATTAAAATAGGTGTCGTATTTCCAGGGTACTATAAATTATAATGGGCAACATACTTTGGTGGTAATATAAGTTAAAACAAGTACTTGAGGCAGAGAGTAACGTTAAAAAAAATGGGTAAACTGTTTTAAGTTCCAATGGAAGAGTATATTATTGTTTGGTATATATGTATAGAATTAAGAGGCGATTTGAAGCTAGAATTGAGCTTGTCGTACCCATGCCTAAATCAATGATCTCCATGTACATAAGGATCTTTATTCCAAGTTGCAATGAAAAGAAAATATGAATTACATCCATCGCATTCCTTGTATTTTAGGTACCCAATGTCGTAATTCCAATTCTTTGCGTTAAAGTAGATGGCGACTATTTTTTACTTCTTATAACTAACAACAAACACTTTGCAAACATTTATGTAACCCATATGGATATGGTGGACTAAACGGAGAATCCTGGTGGACTAAACTGATAAAAAAAATAGATTAGACAAGGGTAAACTACTACCTGAGTAGCCAGGTTTAGTCAACCTGTGCTTCCGCCCCTGTTAACAGATGAAACAATGAAATTTCTAAATTATCTTAATTTCAACATGTTAGCAAAGCAAGAAGAACACCAATCAAAGAATTTTGGAATGTAATTTGTTCAATTAAGTTAACAGATGGATTGTTCAATTAGTTATTATAATTTAAATCAAACGAAAAAAAATCAGTAAATTGTATATAGAAACGAGATAGCAATGTATGTAAGAATTACTCACAGATAACAGGTATAAGGGACTGGTCATCTTGATCACCATCTCCAGTACATGTCTTGTTCTTCATTTTCTTCTTATAATAATTTGCATTAGAAATGTAATGTTTTTCATTTAATTTGATCTTCTTTGTTCATCCTAACATTCTTACATCTCCATACCCCATGTTTTCCGGTTCTGAGTACAACACTGTTCATCTTGAGACAGCAGGAGAAGTTTCTTCCTCTTCATCTCCAAATCTTTGTGATGTTTTTCATAGTAACGCAATTTATTATCAGCACTAGCATTCTTGCATCTTCATATCCCAATCCCATTATTTCTTATGCAAATCTCTTCTTCTTCTTCAACCCATTTTTTATCGAAGTAGATGCTGGGTTACAAAAACTACCCGTATTAAGAACAGGATTGAAACGTAACCACAGTTGGTTCATATAATTATGGTTGAGGGGTAGGTAAATTTGGTATAAAAACAGAAAACTTAAAATACACAGAAGGACATACGATTTTGTCCGTCGAGTTGACAAAACTCAAACCTTGGCTTTCTGCAACGGAAAATAGAAACCTATGGATTTATATGAGGATTCCTCCTTAGTTTGGGTATGTCCTTTCGTGCCACACAAAAATATTCAATATTTTTTAAATGTAAATCTCGAAGACCGATATAGTTTTAACGTAGTAGTGGAAGTGCCTACAAATCTTAACTTTCCAAACTAACAGTCAAATGTCAGTTGAAAAAAAACAACAGTCAGATGTGTTACCGCGTCGCTACGAGGATATCCCAATAGCCGTCTAGAATTATTGAGTTAGTTTCCTTCTAGGTACAGAATAGCAATTATCTAGTATTCTTTGTAACTAGTTCTTGCTAGCAATAAACCTTTAACTTAGCAATAAAAAAAAAAAAAAAAAGTTACCTGGAATATACTGAAGGACGTGTCGTGTTGGGTGCCGTTATAAAGGGATATCGGATCGAATCTGGCCCCAATGGAAATGTTCGAGGCTATCTGCACAAAACCTGTGCACTTGATATCATGGCAACCTGTACTTTTGTAATCGTCAGCCTGAAAGGCAAAAATAAGATCATTCACATAATGTCATTAAGGACAAAATTACTTTTAAGAAAAAATATTTACACTAATAGCGCGTTTGGATACACATCCAGAAGTTACTTTTTGACTTCTAGAAGTAAAAAAGTCAGAAGTTAGTTTGGGTAAACAATTTCAGAATGACTTCCAGAAGCAGAAAAGTTAACTTTTTGTGAAGCAAAATGTTTTTGCTTCTGAATTCTGCTTCTGACTTCTATTTCTGGAGAAGCAGAAATCAAAAACAAATTTGTATCCAAACGCGCTATAAGGTGGCAATGAAAGTATATCCGTGTATGAAAGAATCTATATCACTTAAACTGACGAGAAGGGTGTCATACTTACAGTCCAGTACACAGAGACCATGGGCTCGTCATCGCCATACACTTTTGGGTTAACCTAATAAGAAAAAACCAACAGACTATTATACTCTCTCTGATTCAAAAGAAGAAAATAGGTTTGTTTTATTTCGCACAAAAATACTTATCAATTGCATATAAAACATTTTTTTTTTTTTTGGATCTGCTACTTACTTCCCATCCGGCACTAACAGCTTCTATACCGTCACCCGCAGTAACCCAAATTAATGATGCACTAAATTCATCAGGTTCAGTCACTAGTTTCCAAATGTTAATATTTGCTTGTGCACCTCGAAAATCTTCACAGTCGAAACTTATTACTGCACACTATAATGTGATGGTTCTCAAAATGAATTCTACGTCCGTATATCAAAAAATTATACAAAAAAATAATAACATGTCTATGCGGAAGCATAGTCTTTGATGAATTATAACTATTTCTAGACCTTGTTATAGGAATAGTTCCTTCTGGGCATGTTCCATATTTCAGCCAAGATTGTGTGAGATTCATTGTCCCCTGGTGACTTGACTGCATTCCTACGGGATATGAACTCGGTTTCATCTGTTCCACGACCATAACGATTTTTTTTTTAAGTATATACATGTCTATGAACACAATTATACATCTATTCTATTCTATAAAGCCAACACCCATTACTGTTGAAGAGTGAAGCTGTAAAAATTTTGGACAATTTTGTCCATGTTTTTATTCATCATTTATATACTGTAGACATTTCTATGAGGGCGAAATAGTAAATCAAACTACAAATTATTATTGATTACACATTTACCCCTGTCAATATATTCTGATTGCAGAGCCGGGCCTGAGACCGTGCAGGGTGTGCGACCGCACAGGGCCCAGCTCGGTCGAGGGCCTTTTTACTTACCCTCTAACCCCAGTCTAGTCAACATTTTAAAAAATCTGCTCGTGCAAGAATTCGAACGCGTTACCTCAGGTCAGGTGAGATAGTTACTTAAGGGACAAGTATCCACTAGGCCATCGAATTCTTTTTGTTATTTATCAGCCCCTGGACTGTACTTGAACTTTCATCTTTATTATAGTACACATAATATTGGCGTAACCATGGCTATAATTTTGCAACTTGACGTTTTATCTAGTGCACCATTGTCTACAATTTTACAAATTATTGACATTTTATGCTTGTGTCGTTGTAAAATTATCAGAAAAAAATATATTTGACCTTATAAAAGGCCCTACGAAATTTTTCGCACATGGCCCTTCTAGGCATAGGATCGGCTCTGTCTGACTGTACATTTTGTATGAAAACATAAGGGCATCAGAGTAATTTAAGGAAGTAAAAGGGAATCAAGCTCATCTTTATAGCAAGATTATGATTGTGATAGATAAAAGATTTGTCAAGTTCTTCAACATAAACCATCCCCAATTTGTAAAAATAACATCTTTTATGTATTGGTTGAGTCGAAGTTTTTTGCATCTCTTTTACAGATCGAATTACTAATCCTCCTTTAAAAATTATATAAATGGGTTAATTACCTTTCTCTATTTGGTGTGCTAATAGATGCGAAAAATGATTAAGGTGTTGGTGGTTAAAATTTTAATGAAAGAAGTGCAGCCGTGCAGTAGAGGGAGGGCAACCAGAGGGAATAGGAAAAACAAAAAGGAAGAAGAAGGTGGCGGAAGAAAAATATGACGGGTATTAGGGTGAGTTTTAGGCTTATAATATCAATGAATGGGCATGATCAAACAGAAGTAAGATATACGACTAAGATGAATTCAGATATGTTATAGCACGTGCATAGCGCGTGCAGTTCGTTCTTGTGTCAAAAAAAGCCAAGTCTTATGTATAGAATAGATATAATTGTATACCTGTATAGTATGATTCTGGAACAAGAGATTATCGAAGGCCAGCTGTTTATATATGTCATAACAGTCAATGATCTCTTCGTTGTCACCCTACAAATTATGTGTGTACATATTTCATCATCCTCCACGTATCTATAGAGAAACACATGGAAGGCACACCATTCAGGGCATCAAGATATGATGCCACGTGCATACAGCCAAGAGACGTGGGTCATCAAGGCAGGGCCCTCATCTAACAGATCCAATGACTAAGGATCGAGGAGTACCGAGATACAATGCCACTGCAAAACACTGAAAAGCACCCAAAGACTCACTTTATCCTATCTCAAGAAAGATCCAAGATCGACGGCTGGGGTTAGTCCAACTGACGCGGATGTGACAGGGGCAGAGGACCTTTGTCTGGTGCGTGAAGACGACTCAACCACCCGCATTAAACACTCTGAGCAGCATACGTGTCGACCAACCTGTGGAAGATACAGCCATCACTCTTCGACAATAAGCATAGAACGCTGGGGGCATCGTAGAAGATGAAGAGGTCCACGGTATTGACACGAAACACAAGACGATAAGGTTACAACGGTCTTCAGAAGTGGACCCCACGTTGTAACCCTATAAATACCCCTCCCCACTAAGAGTAGAGGGGGCAGAATTAAGAGAGGAGAGAGAGAATTAGGAAGAGTAAGTGATTCCCTTGATCATGATGCCTCAGTTCATACTTCAAAGTCATTTGACTATCTGTGTAATCAATCTATATATAGTGAAGCACCAACCCCGTGGATGTAGGCCTTAGTGCTGAACCACGTAAATGATTATCTCAGTTATATTTCAGCACTTACATCCCGCACTTTATATTCTGCATTTACGTTCCGCACATTATATTCGGTACTTGGCATGATAAACTTCATACTTATGCTTCGCTCTATATTTATTCTACTACACGAGCATTGTCGGTGACAATATACGACTAGACAAGGACGAGCCTGAAGGCTCTGAGTCGATGAATCGATATAATCATCCCCCTTTACGCATATATCGTATAATTTATGGTATTAAACGTATGCGAACACTGTTTGTGAACACGTGGATGCCATCGAGATTTATGTGTTCACAATCTGGCGCTATAAACAGGGACTCTGTCCCGGTAAAAGATTTATCTTATCCTGTGATTTAAGCACTCTGTCTGTTCCGTGCATCGCTCTCTGAAAATAACGGTGCTTGGAGCATTCTCTATTTCAGCATTCATAAAAAACGCCTGAAAATAACGTCACTCTGAGTCTATCCACGCATTATTTACTAGATCTACGTTTTTAATAAGAGTTTTCGAGCTTCGTATCTTTGAAAAGTAAAACCTATGGATAGATCCACGTCTATCTCAGTAGATCTATATCTTTGAAAGCGTTTTAAAGCTTTTATATTTGAAAAGTAAAACCTATGGATAGATCCACGTCTATCTCAGTAGATCTAAATCTTCGAAAATATTTTTGAGCTTTGATCTTTGAAAAATAAGAACCACGTATAGACCCATGTTCATTTCATACATTTATTAGAGGTCCCGCACCTCAGAAACGATTTTAAAGAAGTTAGTTAAACCACATCTTCGTCCACAGACTTTTTACCATGTCTACGTTTCCTTTTCAAACTACGCATGCTTGTAGTCAAACTTATAATATAAACCTGGGGTGATCAAGAGATCCGATACCTCTGAAGAGGGGAATAATAGCCGGATAATATCTTCTCACCTTCGGGGTCTGATTTCCGTAACTCTGCTAATAGGTTCCCCGTGGACCCCACTTTCTTTGTGTACTCTCTATCTTTTGCAGAAGATATCGGAAATGGAGAAGAACAAAGATGTAGGAAAAACAAAGGTCTCATCAAAAGAGGCGCCGAGGACGACACCAGTTATGACTAGGAAAGAAGAGGACTGGAGATTTGAGATCCATCTCTTTCTCAAAGAAGGGACGCTGCCCACAGACCTAAAACAGGCCAGGAAGATACAATCAAAAGCAGGAAGGTACGATTTAAGAGAAGGGATATTATACAAGAAATCCTTCCTCGGACCTTTGCTACGCTGTCTATCTAGATCCGAAGGCCACCTGGTGCTAAAAGATATTCATCGCGGGGACGAAGGAAATCACAGTGGAATGAGATCTCTAGAAGACAAAGCAAAGACCCAAGGGTATTACTGGCCTACGATGATACGAGACGCTACAAGAATGTCAAGAAGATGCGAAGAATGCCAACTTTTCGCCAAAAGAATCCACGCACCAGCAACGATGCTAAACTCGGTGGATAGTCCTTGGCCATTCTCAAAATAGGGCATAGACATTGTGGGTCCTCTGATCGAAGGGTCAGGGAAAAGAAGATTCTTGATAGTGTCCACAGACTATTTTAGTAAATGGGTAGAAGCTAAGGATCTGGCAAGGATTCGCGACTCGGATGTCTTCACATTCATTTTTCAAAACATTATCTGCAGGTTCGGCATCCCGGCAGAGATTTTCTCTGACAATGGTAAGCAGCTACGGGGAAAGAACATTGATTTGCTCTTCGATACTTCTAAAATCCGAAAGAACAAGTCAACACCGATATACCCTCAAAGCAACGGCCAAGCAGAAGCCATAAACAAGACCCTCGCTCTCATTCTCAAGAAACAACTAGACGAGCATAAGGGACGATGGTGTGAGCAATTATATAATGTTTTATGGGCATACAGAACAACCCGAAGATCAGCCACAGGGGAATCTACATTCCTGCTCACCTATGGAGCCGAAGCCGTCATCCCCACAGAGATCATCATGCCAACCACAAAGACCGAAGCATGGGAAAAGAACCTCACAGCGGACATGATGTTGGAAAAACTCGATGACCTAGAGGAAAGGAGAGAAGCAGCGTTGCATAAAATGGAGAATTACCAAAGAAAGTTAGCAAGGGAATACAATAAAAGGGTTAAGCTTAGAAATTTCTTAGAAGGACAGTATGTGCTGAGAACCATACCCCAATACCAACGAGAAAGGAAGTGGGGCAAGTTAGCACCAACATGGGGAGGACCTTTTGTCATACACGATATCATGGGAAATGGATCCTATTACCTGCGCAACTTAAAAGGGGAAGTCCTCAGACACCCATGGAATGCAAAATATCTCAAGCTATACCATCCATAGATAGCAGCGCAGCTCTGCAACTGCGTGAAGAGTACCAAAAGAAGAAGACGACACACCCGATCGACATGTTTCTATCTCTGGACGAGGAACAACAGACCTCAACTCATCAATCAAACAAGCTTTTTTGCAAAAATTCTTATCTAATAAGATAACCTAAGACAATACAAGGGGCAGCGCATCCGCAGAATGAATACTTGTAAATATGTCTGTAAATATGCTACAAAAACGCTGCGCCTACACATATAACGATTTGTCACTATTGGGGAAAGTAGATACCTACAATCTCTGAGGACTCCCTTGTGAACGTCTATAAGTGTAAGACCATGGGGAAGACATCCAACAGAAAGAGATCTCCAACCATTTTAAGACAGCGGGTCGACGAAATGGGGACACGTAAATATTTCAAATAAACACCCCATATCCTAGAACGCTGCATCGACCCCCACCGTTTGGGAATCTTCTGGCCAAGGATTAGCCAGCGGGGTGACAGGTCTCAAGACGATCATGAAGGTATATACCTTCGGCATCGCACTCAAACACTTTGTTCCTAAGGGAACTCTTTAATTAATTCTTTTACCTCATTTGAGTTCGTTAACTAAATAATACAGCTAAAATAATAATGCAGGTAAACGAAAGATGTACATAATTAATAAACGATGATACATTCCATGAAAGTTGATTACAAGTTTGGAAAAATAAACAAGAAAACGAAAAACACATCAACAGATGGCACGAAGCTCTATAATCAATAAAGATCAACTTTCTATAACTAGCGGAAGAATCTACTTGGATGATTCAGCTCCAACGGTGGGATCTTTTCTCTGCGACGAAGGCACACTCCCACCTGAAGAAAGCCCTGAATAACTAGTCAAGAGGGCGGGCATAGGGCGACGAGGATACTCCTTGAGGAGCCCATGCTCAGTCTTGAGATCATGCTCGATTTTGTTCAGAACCTTATTGGTCTCCTCAGCTAACTGACAACGAGCCTTATATGTAATGACGGTATTCCGCATCTCGGCCTGTGACAACAAGGAGGACAGACGGCTCACTTCCTCAGAGACCACGTTTGCTGCTTCATCTCGTGACGCAGCTAAACCCTTGTAGTACGTGGTCTGACCCTCTTGATGCACTAAGGCAGATTGAGCCTTCTCTAGCTCAGACTGAGCCTTTTCAAGTTTTTCAGTCGCAGCGTGAAGCTGTCCCTGAAGCTTTGAAAAGAAGAAAAGAAGAAATAGGAATGGTTAGGATGACGGATTAAAAAATCACACTCGACGAAGTAAATATATACCTTCGACCCTAGCCGAAGCTATTTCATATTCGTTAACAATTGCATCTCGAGCTTCGTCAAGAAAGTCATACTCGTCGGATATTTTCTTATAATCCATTTGAAGGATTGAGAGAGCGAATTGACTAGCGTCTAACTCTACCTGCTTCATTGAATCCAAGTGACGAAGATGATTGACTTCGTTATTCATCTCTTCCAACCCTTTGTTGAGTCTGTACATGTTCATTTCAAGATTTCTCTCAGACTCAACCTGGCGGGCTACATCAGCTCAAGACGCAGCCAAGGCCTTGCTAAGGGCACCGGCTTCAGCCTTGGTATCGTCTTTTTCTTTGGCAAGACGTTGTATATACTCTCTTACTTCAGAAGCTTGAGAGGAATGAGCCTGTCGTAACTCTTCCTCCATAAGATTTATTCTAGCTTCTAAAGATGAAGCATATTCTCGGGCTTCGCGAATATTGTCACGCGTCCATAGCAGAGTTCCATTAAACAGACGACGATCAGTGTTATACTTATTCTGCATATCAACTATCTGAGTATGCCTCAGACGCCACACCTCGGCCTTTGCATCCCATCTTTCGGCCTCACTTTTTATCTGCTCCACTAACTCTGCGATACGGGTTTTCTGCAGTTATCTCTCATTCCGAAGTCATACCAGCTCTGGGACTCTACCCGCTGAAGATAGGGTGGGGAGACTCAGACAGAACACCAATTGCTAGAAAATAGCGACGGTGAGAAAAGCGAAGAAAGAAAACGGACCTGTAAAAGACGAAGCATTTTTCCGAACCTCCTCCAACTCACTGCGGACCACGGCAAGCTCTAGACGAAGCTTTTCCTCTTCGTTGCCTAGCTGTTCCTTCCCTTTGAGACGACTCTTCAACTCACTTATCTCCTTATCCCTAGCGGAGATAACCGTCTCAGCCGTAGAAATCTCCTCTTCTCTGTGACGAAGCTTGGCCTCTAACTTGAGAGACTTGGCCTTAAAGAACTGGTACAGGGTATGGTTGCAATGTTCACTCCTCATCATCTACGTTCCAGGAAAGGAAGAAGTATCATATCAGAACTCTATACAATTCCCAAAGAGAGAGAAACAAGAGGAAAAGTGTAACGTACCTCTAGCATCCGCTGCTGAGGGAAACCATACTGATACCCATCAGCTATGGCCATCATATCGACAATGGTGGATGAAGGATCAACCACCAGGGTAGCCTCCAAGGCCCACACATCCGCAACCTTGTCTTCGGCAGATAATTGCATCATCCGACGAGTATAGGCGTCAGAAGTCTTCTCACCAGCAAGCACGGGGGCAGGATTTGGGACGAATATCAAATTTTTCTTTTTAAGCCAAGCAAGAATGGCGTCGTCACCCTCCAACATCAAAGATTGCGGGAAATCTTCCAAGGGAGACTCAGTAGAAGCTTCCCCAACATCAGTGGCCTTCCCAGCCGCTGAATTCTTCCTTGCTCCCATCTCCTGATTAGCAAGGGTTTCAGCATCATCACCCTCTAGGATATCACCTGCGTATACAACCTCTTGACCCGCGGCGTTCCCCTTGCAAGAATTACCAAGCACATCACAATCATCATTTTGGGAAAGCAAAGAGAACTCCCCAGCAAGACCCATGGAAGTATTCATGTCGAAGGTCTCCCCCGCGGAGTAAATCCTACCAAAGGAAAATTCTTGAGACCCAACAGGAATGGGGCCACTATTACTATTACCACCAGCAGTAATATTTTCTTCACTACCATCGTTGCCACCAGGGGCATTCTCTTTCCGACCAGCACCGCCACCATCCTCGTGGTTGGGGGGAGAAGTATCAGTATGTTCCTCCCCATCAGACATATCCTCATCCTCAGCAAAGTCTTCATTAGCAAGGCTGGTAACCTCCTCGTGAACCTCTGTCTCATCAGCTACAACGGTAGAAGATCGCTTGGGACCAATCTTTTTATTCTTCGTCACCTACAGAACAACAAGGGATGCCATCAAGGGATTATTTTCTCCTTTACTTGAATTTTTTTTTTAAAACACAAGGAGAAAAGGGGCAAGTATAGGAAGAAGCCATACCTTGGCAGTCGCGGTACTCCTCGAAGGAAGGATAGCATCAGTACTCTCTTCCTCATCCCCATCAATAACATCGAGGGCATAAGGAAAATTCATGCCTTCAAAGTTCGAACGCCAAGGGAAGAAGTCTCCATAACGAGCAGGAGCGACCTCACGAGGTTCGCTATCAGCAGTGGGACGCCATCCGTGTGGACCAGGAATCCAACCCCAACCCCAAGCCCATGGACCAATAACCTCAATAACAGTAGCATGCCACTCATAGTCGTGATCGCGCTTGATCCTCTCACGAGGAGGGAAAATTTTCTTGTTAGCGAGACCCTTCCGTACTCAGAACGTACTTGACTTGGCGTCGCTCACCTCACTTAGAAGACGAATCTCACCACGAGGAGCAGCAATGTTACGAAGACCAACACTCCACGACTTACGGTTCCTACTATTAATATAATCCCCGAAGGAATTATTAAAATTCTGGGGAGTATACCATTCTCTCTCAGCAGGATAAGGGACATATCAAGTCATCATCGTTTCTCCTTTGCTCCGAAGATAGCACTCCTTCAGTGCGCGAAGATAATTCCCAGTCAACTGTGAAACAGAACGACTATGGGTGTTTGTAGAAGAACCCTCACGATTAGCCAGTACGTCGTAATAAAAAGGATCACCTGACTTGTATAGAGGCAACATAAGGCCCGCCTCTAAGGCCCCTACGGTTGTCAGCAGATGAAACTCATCGAACTGATACTTCGAGATAAGCTCATAAGTGATGTCATCATCGGGAGCATAGAAGCAGACGTCAAAGGCTTGAAGTTCATGTTTCTCCTTAAACGCCTCCAGGTCAATATGCTTGAATGTGACATTTTTCTTACCAACTGACACACTTCATATTACCGGGGCAGCGTCTTCCTCATCGGCGGGATCTAGTGTGGAATCCTTCGGAGGACTCATGTCTGAGGCCTTTCTCTTTGAAGGAACACTTTTTGGCGGATCAGTCTTCGAGGTGGTACCCTTAGTAGACTTTCCCTTAGAGGGGACCGCTGGAGGTGGAGGCAGAGGATTTTGCTGGGGCATCGGAGGAGCCATAGAACGAAGAGGTGGAACGTCCAACGCTTCACTACGAGGAGGAGCCTGCGTGCTTCTAGAATCATCACGCGGACGAGAAGAAGCGTGGCTAACAACATACCTAGAACCAGGAGGTCCCTTCGGTGGATCTCATTTCTTGGTAGACGAAGATCTCTGACCAGAGGAAGACGAGACTCTTTGGGTACGAAGATCAGCTTGAAAAGACCTAGATGAACCTCCTCTTGGTGGAGATATATCAGGGTCTCTACGTGGAGGAGATCTACGAGGACTAGATGGCGGAGTCTGATAAGGAACCCGCTGACGATCAGCCATATTTACGAGATATACAAAGAAGTTATAGGTTTCCGCAGAATGACGAATAAGGATCAAAGAGCTAAATTTTGGCCAGTTCACCATAGTTATCCAACAGAAGAAAATAAGAAAAACCCTAACTCAGTCAAAACACCAAAGAAAATCTTCAAACACGAGTTTATACGCTTTGTAATGAAGAAGGGCAAGCATACATGCTTCGGTATATGTGCTCTTCATCACAAAGCTAAAGAATACAGTAGTAGAAGATGAACCAAGTGATCAAGATCAAAATCAAAGAGAAATCTCTTACCTGTGTATGAGAAATTTCGAACAAGGCGAGTGCAATCAAGGAGACAACAAACTACAGCAGCAGATGAGCTCAGAAGAAGACAAGAGAAGGTCGTATTCAATTCGAGGATAGTAGCAGTTAATGGCTAAAGAACAAGAAGGAAGAACAACAGCTACAGAAGAAAAGAAAAAGAATGAAAGACTGACAGGGAGGGAATGAAATTTATTTCTAAATTTTCACATTCTCTTTCTTATTTATAAGCCTTGAAGGAAATACAAACCGTCCCTTTACCCAAGGAGCAGTTATTGCTAGGAGTGGGAAACGTGCCTAATATCTAGGGGAAGTTATTAGGAGAGAGATGAAGAATATGTGACGTTTTTCTTCTAACTTCGACTGACGCCCAAGTCAGAAGAAAAGGGGCAAATTGTGTGTACATATTTCATCATCCTCCACGTATCTATAGAGAAATACGTGGAAGGCACACCATTCAGGGCATCAAGATATGATGCCACGTGCATACAGCCAAGAGACGTGGGTCATCAAGGCAGGGCCCTCATCTAACATATCCAATGACTAAGGATCGAGGAGTACCGAGATACAATGCCACTGCGAAGCACTGAAAAGCACCCAAAGACTCACTTTATCCCATCTCAAGAAAGATCCAAGATCGACGGCTGGGGTAAGTCCAACTGACGCGGATGTGACAGGGGCAGAGGACCTTTGTCTGGCGCGTGCAGACGACTCAACCACCCGTATTAAACACTCTGAGCAGCATACGTGTCGGCCATCCTGTGGAAGATACAGCCATCACTCTTCGACAATAAGCATAGAACGCTGGGGGCATCGTAGAAGATGAAGAGGTACGCGGTATTGACACGAAACACAAGACGATAAGGTTACAACGGTCTTCAGAAGTGGACCCCACGTTGTAACCCTATAAATACCCCTCCCCACTAAGAGTAGAGGGGGGCAGAATTAAGAGAGGAGAGAGAAAAAATTAGGAAGAGTAAGTGATTCCCTTGATCCCGATGCCTCAGTTCATACTTCAAAGTCATTTGACTATCTGTGTAATCAATCTATATATAGTGAAACACCAACCCCGTGGATGTAGGCCTTAGTGCTGAACCACGTAAATGATTGTCTCAGCTATATTTCAGCACTTACATCCCGCACTTTGTATTCTGCATTTACGTTCCGCACATTATATTCGGTACTTGGCATGATAAACTTCATACTTATGCTTCGCTCTATATTTATTCTACTACACGAGCATTGTCGGTGACAATATACGACTAGACAAGGACGAGCCCGAAGGCTCTGAGTCGATGAATCGATATAATCATCCCCTTTACGCATACATCGCATAATTTATGGTATTAAACGTATGCGAAAACTGTTTGTGAACACGTGGATGCTATCGAGATTTATGTGTTCACAAATTAATTAAAAAATAAATAAGTATAAATTGTACAAATTCCCAAAATAAAATCTGAACTGGTACAAACAACCGTAGATGATTAGACATGAAAAACCTTAATAATAGCTTTGATTATTGCAATGTTGGATGTTTGGTTGGTGGTTCCTCCATTAACTTGTCCATGAATAAAAATAATCAGAGCTACAAGGAGGAGTAAAGCACCAACAGCACTTAAGAAACTGCAAAACATGGAGGCAGGATTTGCCATTATGTTAAAACAAATAACGAGTTTTTAGAAGTCTAATCTTGACAAGAATAGGACCCGTTTATTTATAGATGTGTGCTGTCCTTACCGTTAATAAGATGATATCATGACATATGAGCTTCTTTCGTACCGCACTTTAAAAGGATAGTAGTGACTCTATATTTAGAATCTAGGATCTCTACTCAGTTGCAGAGAACGAGTTATTAATAGATGGCTGCTGTACAAATTTGGTTTAATTGGAGTCAATATGCTTTGACCGTGTTGGGTTTGTTGGTCGTCTTAAAAGTGTGGAAAGATATCCGAGAAACCAAAAGTTTGATCCCTCTTTATTTTAGATGACTTATATCTCTAGTTCAGATTTCTAGCTAAAAATAAGCAACTTTTAGAGTGAATTAGTATTTTTTCACATTTTCTTTTTCACTAAACTAATCTTCCACAAGAATACATCCTGAATGCATTCATATTTCATTTCTGCGTTAAAAGAAAAGAAAACAAAAACTTTTCTCTTTCTCAAAGACCTTTTATCTCCATTACAAGATTTTTAAGAATTAGGGGGAAAAGAAAAGCTACAGTAGGCCGTAGCTACCTTAAATATAAGTTTTTTTCCTTAATATTTCCTTTCCCCTTAGTTTGGCTTGGAATAGTTTGGTAGAGTTTCTTCATCTAAGCTAGTTTTTAGACGAGAAATTTTATTGTAATTTTAGTATACGGGGTTTTGGTTTTGTTTCTAACGTAGCTGATGCTTTTCTCAATTGTGTATTTAGCTTCTGATTATAAGTTTTTAATTGCACTGGGAACGTCTTATTCCGTAGTTCTATCTCGTTTTTTTCAGTTTTGATGATGCACAATGGGTGTTTGTTGTTTGTTCAATGTCGTTTCTCTCATCTCCATTGTCATATGTGCACAAGCATCATAAATAGAGAATTTTTGTCATCGCCACCAGCCTCAGAAGCCGGAACACTTAGTCCAAATGTTTCTCATGATAAATTATTTATTAATTTTACATCATAAATATCCCTTAATTAATATTAATACATATCTCCATCAATAAATAATAATTTTGACAAAAATTATTTCAAGAGATATTAGTGGTGGTGGTGGTAGTAAAGGAAGAAGTAAGTGGTGGAAGCGGTGGAAGGTGTTACTAAGTGGTGGAGGCGGTAACATTAGTTTTGGTGGAAGAAATAGTGGCATTTGGATGGTTTTAATGGCGGTGGTATTGGTTTTTTCTTTTTGAATCAAAAATAATGATTTTTTTTTACATGACGGGTAACATTGTATTGTGAAAAGTATAGTTGGTTGTTTTTGACACGATCAAAAAGACGGGTAACAAATACTTTTGGGATGATACCAAATCATATAAGACAAAATGGTTGTTTTTGGTACCACTTGCTATCTTTGGTAACCTTTCGTACGCATGATTTTCGTATTAACAAAAAACATATAGTTGAATAAATTAATTGACGACCTAAGTTTGTTAAATCCAAACTTTATACATGACGTGTGGGATCAAAAGTTATAAGTGTGCCAAATATTCTACGAGGGATGGAAATTTAAAATGGTGGTGGTGGAGAAATAAGAGATATCCGGTGGTTTGTGGTAATGGCGGTTTTGATGAGTAGTAATTGATTATGTTAATTATGTGTGCTACAAAAGGATAACACTATAAATTAGAAATGTGGTTGATCGTCTTAATGCTAATATAAACTCGGTTAAAATACATGAAAATTAAGAAGAACAAAAAAACATTTGGATGTCACGTTATATAATAAATAACACTAAAAACTACATATTTAGTATCAAGGTTTCTCCGTCCAATAGATAAATCTAAGGTTGTATTGAGATCCCGTAAGCGAGAGGCGAGTTGGTTTTGGATTTACGAATGATAATGAATATAATGAAACGCTCCCTCTCGGTTTCTCCAATGAAAACCGAAACCTTCTAAAAAAATAATCAATCGAACAACACTTAGATGGAACGCATCACCACCGGTGTAAACTTCTCGAATTGCTACATATCCAGTGAAATATCTACAAATTAATCTGGTGATTTCGTCCTACCGTGGTTTTTAATGAGGCATGCAATTAAATCTCTAATAGTGATTTTAAAGGTATTTAATAATTACAAAATTCTCTTATAAGTTTTGTTTAGGCAAGTATTGATTTAACTTGGGTTCTTTTACATTTTTGTGTTAAGTTGATGACTTTTTAATTTGAATACATGTTTGGTTAACAAACTTTGATACATATAGGTATTTTCTTTGTAGAATCGATGTTAGTCTTTCATTTTTCCCGTTAGCACTTTGTTTCGATCCCGTATTTGTAGACATTATTTGACTAATGTTGGGGTATTTGTTTAATCTCAAGGCCGATTAAACCAAATGTGTGTTGTATACATTGAAGGCGACAGAAGTTTGTGTCGGCTCTACCTTGAAACTAATAATTTTATTTCGGAAGGTTAGTTGAATTTATGTAGATACAAATATCAAAATGACTATGCTCTTTAAAACTCCAAATTACTTGAGTAACACTAGATGTGAGAACGTCATTCATGCACTACTTACCATAGTTGGTGTGAAATCTTTTTATCCACGAATTTCTTCAATTTTATGTTATCAATATGATTGAGAAAGAATCTTACACATGTTTTGATTTACTATTATAAGTTTATTTTTTCAACTCACGTGTGTATATCTCACCTTCCAATAGCCAAGGGTTCTTCATTTTTATAACTCTCACATTTGCAAAAAATAAATAAATAATGTTTATCTATAGTAGGAAAAAGAATATTTCATGGATATGTATGGCACGGGCCATGATGTTGGTTCATTTTTAATATATCGTATAATTTGTGTCCTTAATACTTATTTACTCCTTATGATTTAATATGTGTTTGTCATAAAAATAGTTGGGATTTTCCTCTCTTTTTTACTTTGTTTTTTCCTTTAATATTTTACCATGGGAGATTTGCTCAAACGAAAGAAATATAATGTTAACTTTCGGACACTTTTTTTATTTAGGTTCATTGCTTATAATGAGATAATGCTCTACATGACCATGGAAGTTATCAAATGACATACGGAAAGTATTGATTTAACTTGGGTTCTTTTACATTTTTGTGTTAAGTTGATGACTTTTTAATTTGAATACATGTTTGGTTAACAAACTTTGATACATATAGGGTATTTTCTTTGTAGAACTGATGTTAGTCTTTCATTTTTCCCGTTAGCACTTTGTTTCGATCCCGTATTTGTAGAAATTATTTGACTAATGTTGGGGTATTTGTTTAATCTCAAGGCCGATTAAACCCAATGTGTGTTGTATGCATTGAAGGCGACAGAAGTTTGTGTCGGCTCTACCTTGAAACTAATAATTTTTCTTCGGAAGGTTAGTTGAATTTATGTAGATACAAATATCAAAATGACTATGCTCTTTAAAACTCCAAATTACTTGAGTAACACTAGATGTGAGAACGTCATTCATGCACTACTTAACATAGTTGGTGTGAAATCTTTTTATCCACGAATTTCTTCAATTTTATGTTATCAATATGATTGAGAAAGAATCTTACACATGTTTTGATTTACTATTATAAGTTTATTTTTCAACTCACGTGTGTATATCTCAAACCTTCCAATAGCCAAGGGTTCTTCATTTTTATAACTCTCGCATTTGCAAAAAATAAATAAATAATGTTTATCTATAGTAGGGAAAATATTATGGATTTTTGCTTCACTCCTTAGAGCCTTAGTTATCAATAATTTTAACAAATGTATTCATAAACATCATGGAGTTGGATTGGCGGTTTAGGTATATGTTTGTTAGATGAAATATTCTTTTTGAAGTTTGAAATTATGGTATGATGGAACAATAAATGGGGTAAAATTTTATTTACTTTGTATTTTTTTTATTTTATTTTCATGTTGGCACAACATTAATACTCAAATCCAGATAATAAATTGGAATAACATGCTTAAGATGTATACATATACGCGAAAGAAAAGAAGGTTAGATTGGTGCCTAGACAAATATCCACTACCACCGTGGTCACTACCGAGAAACGGTTATATCAAGATTTCATCCCAAACGAACCACTATATAATCAATCCACCAGAATCATCCGATGACATATCTTGTATTTTCTAGCTGAAACTTGCCACCGCTTTCGTTACCACTACTCTCTGTCTGTCAAATCAGCCATTTCTGCAACGACCTTCTCTTTAATTTCTTTGTCACACCGTAAGAAGATTTCTTCTCTGTTAAGGTAATATTGGTGTTCAGTTCTTCATATTCTTTTCCCTCTTAATACAATCATTCATCAATCTTTACCCTTTTGTTTCACTTTACTCCTAATAATCTTCTTGATCATCTTTCATTTTACAATTTCTACTGTATTTTTCTTGATTTTCTCACTGTATGATTATGTTAAACTAAGATGAAGAAGAAGATGGGTGACCAAAATATTGTCTCAAACTCCGATTCATCTCCACCGGAAAAGAACAGCCCAGCTGCTGATCAATTTACTTGCAGGTATAAACAAGATGATACGAATGCCTTGTAATCTTGTTGTCTTTTGTCTTGTTTTCTTAATTTGTCACCAGATTCTTATTTCTGTCTTTTGTTTTAGTACTACTCATTGCAGGATCTATCCGGATGGATCATTAAGACCAATCGGTTTTAGATTTGAACCAACTGATGCACAGTTGATATCTGATTTCCTCTCTAAAAAAATCAGAGGCCAACTAGAATCTAATGACATCCAAGAAGTTAATCTTCGTGATTTCACTTATGCGGACCTTACAGGTAGATATATTTTGTTTATGAGTTTCATCATCTTCTTTATATATATCTTACATGTTATTCACAAGGTGATGTTATTGTTCTTCTTGATAATTGATAGAGAAGTATAAGGAATATGCTGTATTTGGAGCAGAATGGTATTTCTTCACTACCAGAGAACGAAAATATCCTAAAGGGGGTCGACCTAGACGTGATGCTGGTAATAATGAGGGACACTGGAAATCTTACAAGAAACTTGAACAGATAGAAGACGAACACAAAAGAGTAATTGGGACTAAAAGGACTTTGGCTTACCAGATATAAGAATTCATCGACCAAAGAAAGTACCAATACTGATTTCAAAATGGTAGAGTACGTTGTGGTCGATGCTGAAATTGCAGCAGTTCCTGACACTAATATGGAATGTGCAACCGATACAGTGAAGCCAGTAAGTACACACACCCTCATATACATTGCCGGTCACCCTCATTATTGTCATTTATTCTTCCGATTATTTTGTACAAAATTTTGATTTGTTATCTTTAATTTGGTGCAGTTTACAGATTTTTGCTTGTGTAGAATATATAAGAAGCCTAGTAAATCACCAGGAAATTCAGATTCACCCACTGATGGTGATGCTCAGGAGATGGAATTCGTCGATCCGTTTCCATGGTTTGGAAATAATCTAAGTGTAGAAGAGGAAAATGAACACTGGGAGATGGAACTTAAAGAAGAAAATCAAACGAACGCTTACTTTAATGAGCTACCAGATATGAATCAAAACGATCCGGATTTCTGGGATTTTGATGGACAACATCTTCTCACAGATGAGCAACTCTCCCTTATCAGATGTGACCGGATTAATTCACCAGTTGCCGCGCAGCATCAGCTGACACAACAACAATGGCATCAGCAGCAGCAGCAGACACAACAACAATGGCATCAGCAGCAGCAGACACAACAACAATGGCGTCCGCAGCAGCAGCTACAACAACAATGGCTTCAGCAGCAGCAGCCACAACAACAATGGCGTCCGCAGCAGCAGCCACAACAACAATGGCTTCAGTAGCAGCAGACACAACAACAATGGTGTCCGCAGCAGCAGCCACAACAACAATGGCGTCAGCAGCAACCTCAGCAGCAGAGGCAGCAGCGCAAATAGCTTGAGATAGTGTGTCACCTCAATGAAGACAGCAGTTCTGCATCCTGGACTGGATGTTATAAGCTTTTAATAGATCAGTACTTTTTTCCCCCTAGGAACCTCTGGATTATAACCAAGCATGGATTCATTAGTTTGATCATAGTCAAACCAAATTGTGTTTTATTTCTTAGATTTAATTTCGCCTAAACTAACAAGTGATGAAGGCTTAATCATTTCAAGATCCTTAATGTGGTGGTTGGTGTGGAACTCACCACTATGAACCTATAGTGTTAAATTGACTTCCTCTCATATGTTTGTGAGCTGTTGTTTTTTGCTTCTTCTTAGTTGTGCCAAAGCTACATCTGTCTATTATTCAAGTCCATTTATGAGATTGCCGTTTGCCAAGTTGAGGAGCAATGCATCATTGTACTGTATTGTATCTTCAAGGTGCTAAGAATTATTACGAGTTCAGTACATGGTTCAGAATGTGGTACCTTAAATGAGAAATGCTTTCTCATCTGATTAGTTGAACCCGTGTCCAGCTAAAGCGATGGGAAATTCAGGACAACTCTTGTCAATATGTTAAATGATATTTCAGAATACATGATCCTAAATATTAACTGGAGATCATTTTACAATGGTCTTGGGGTAGATGCAGTATCTTAGGGGCAGAACTTTCAATGAGCATTTTCCAATAGATTGTAGTTCGGAACATCATTGTTTAAAACGTAAGCGAAAAAGAAAACCATGAAGCAAGAAATAGAAGTTCCCTACATTACAAGTCCTACTGCTATCTAAGACTAAGCGCGCAGCAGGTTTGTTCAGTGACATTTTCCGAAATAAAAACAAGAGTCATGAGTTAGAGACATAAGACAAGCAATATTTACATTAGCAGTAGCCTGGCTACTTTCATTAGAAATACTAGTATTACAGGGGCTAGTCGGTTAAGATTTATAGGGAATTTTAAAGATATGCCAAATCTCTTGTTAGTCTATAGGGAGTCTTTGTAAATCTTCTAGAGTTTATGTTATAGGATAATGACTTTCTGAAAGTCTTTCGAATTCTCTGCTACTGGATTTGGATTTTCAAATCAATGATGTAAGGTTGTGGGAGATTTATAGAGACTTTTATGTGAAAACATACTATAAAAGGCTTAAAAAAATCTCTCCAAAATAGGTGATATTTGGAGAGACTTTTGGAGAGACTTTTAGTGTAGTGGAGAGCATTCAAGGGACGCCAAATGGGGCTCCGGATTCGTAGTGTTGTTTTTGGAATGCCTCCTAAGTTACAAAGGGTGTGTTGGAAGCCTAACAACAAGCTGGGGCCAACTCCCTAAATAGTTAATAAAGTTTCATAATAGAGTTTTGAGTTGGCAGCCGATCAACAAGCTGGGAACCAACCCTTTTTGAATAGCAACACCCAATCTACAAAAAATAAAACTACCTAGACCATTACCAGCATCATTGCTAACTAAGCAATTCTTCTGACGCTTGAAAAACCAAACGGTACTTCACTCCCCTAAAGTTGTGAAAGCTAAAACGCCTAAACCATAACCATGTGAAACACATTTATTCAAGTATTTATTACGCTTGCACAAAATTACCTTCAAAATAGCCTTGCCTGGGATGAAAGCACCAACTCCATTTCCAGTGAAGGGTGAGACACCTGTAACATCCATACACACATCTTGGCCGTTTTCCCAGTTGATCACAAGAATATCCGCTGGGCGTAAATCCATGTTATTATCTGATAAAATACCCAAAGCAACTTCTTTGCGCGTAGGTACACCAGCCTTGTAACAAATATCCGCAATTACATCACGAACCAAGTCATGTCAAAACTTAAGTCCAACGTCCTTAGCACAATGAAGCGCATGATCACCAAAAATGTCTATAGGTCTATTACAACAGGAGCACAACCCGTCTTCAACAAACAAAGGGATACCAAGGCGATAGAAAATTACTGCTCTGAACTGTCTGGGCCCAAGACATTGATCTAACCCACTGATAGGGACTACCAGAAGGTAATCTTGAGCATGTTTGATCTATTACATTGCCATAGAATGGAGTCTCTTGCAGATAATGTAAATTGGACATGGATTTGCTTCTTAACTGCATCAAAATAAGTGACTGCCAAGGAGTGCATAAAAGGGGGGGGTAGTGTCATCGTCGCAATAAGCAGAAGGAAAACCACATACCTGAATGAATTTCTGAAGAGCCAACTGATAGGAAACACCATTATCCGTAGAGAATAATCCACCAAGAATCGCCTTCCGCACCGAAGTAGTCTGACTCTGAGAAGCAATATAACAGTAGATGTGAGTGTCTGTCATAGTGTATATACCAAGGACACCATCTTTGATAGGTAGAGTAGCCAATCTCTGTTACAGAGGCCCAAAACCAGCTCCATCTCTCGTGATTAAAATTCTCAAATACTTGTGTAAATGTGTCATGTACCCATGACTATAGTTACTAACCATTTCACTGAGTGAGTCCTTGTGAGCCGTTGGCAAGGATAGTGTAGGAACTATTTGGTAATTGTAGTAAAAATCATTTCCTCGAGTTTAGTGTTCTAAGGGTGATGCAATAAGGGCCGTCAATGTTTAGTTCACCGATTGGGTATTAAGTACCAATGATTGTAAACCCTAAGAACCAATGAATGAAAATTGTTTTTGCTTTCAATTGAAAGTTAGGATCTGCTTGCAGAGAGAAGGAAGATTGCTACTAATTATCCATATCAATTCTTGTAGTTGTATCTCTGTACACTACAATTGGTATCAGACTCCTTCCTAGAACCTGTAACCATGGCCACCAAAGAAAAACTTCAAGAACTCACTGCTACTGTTAGTCAAAACACCACTTATATCGATGAAATCAAAACAGAAATCAATTCGTTGAAATCTTCCGTAACTGATGTCGGTTCCAAATTGAATCTTATCCTCAGTTTACTGGAAAACAATCATCAACTACAACCAGATCCAAATTTACCTCCAGATCCAAATTCATCTGGTGAATCTCAGTATGATCATGCTCATTCCTTCAATAATCTTCGTCAGATCATCAAGACTATGTCTACTAACACCCATCTCGTACCCCTAAAGTAGATTTTCCAAGATTTAATGTCATTAATCCTCGTGGATGGGCTCTTAAATGTGACGATATTTTTCGTTTCACAAATTCCATGATGAAGACCGTGTAGATATTGCTGCTATCCACTTTGATTCTCAGGTAGATTCTTGGTTCTTAAGCTACCAAAAAGGTTAAACGTCTATCCAGTAGGATGAATTTATTCGTGATTTATGTATTCGATTTGAGGATATTGCACAGGATGATTATGTAGGTAGTTTTAATATACTCACCCAAACTACTACTGTGGAGGATTACTATGATAAGTGGGAACATTACAAGGGTTTTATGGTTGCTAACAATCCCTCTTTACCAGAGAGTTTTTATACCCTCACCTTTATTAGTGGTTTGAAGAAGATATACACACTACTGCGAAGATGTTCAAACCTGAAAATACATCTTAGGCTTTTTTCTTAGCAAGGATGCAACGAGCTTCAATGTATTATCAACTAAAACCTCTCAAATCTTTCTCTAGACCTTTTGTACCCACACCATTATCTGATTCTCATCCACCCTCAACTGTTAAGCCATTTTTTTCTTCTACACCAGCTTCCAATAAAACCAATAATTCATTAATACATACAATTGTGACACACCTCACCAATCCAACAAAAACTTCACCAGAAAATTCATTTCCACCTATTAAAATACTTACTCATGCCCAGATGCAGGTGACGAAAGACAAAGGATTATGTTATAATTATGATGAATTTTATAGACATGGCCATAAGTGCAAGACTTACCAACTATTCATGTTGATATCTGATGATGAGGTAGAAGAACAAGAACCACTGTCCACTGAGGAAACCACTGTTTCTTCTCCTTACACTAGTGATTCCACTATTGAAATTTCTCTACATGCCTTAACATGACATGTTGTTCATGATACAATTCGTATATCAGGTTCTTTGAACAAGCACCCTATCATGGTCCTTGTTGACACTGGAAGTACTCACAACTTCATCGACTTAAACATTGTTGATAGGCTCTACATTCACGCTTCTCCAACAGGACACATGCTGGTTACAGTAGCAAATGGTGATAGCATCACTAGTAATGGCTTATGTCACAATCTACCATGGGAAATGCAAGGATATCAGTTTTCTTCTGACATGAGAATTCTGCCATTAGGAGGTTATGACATGGTTTTGGGAGCTGATTGATCACAACAATTGGGAGATGTCACATACAACTTTGCAAAACTAAATATGTCTTTTATGCATCATGGTAGCTACATAACTCTTTGGGGCAGTTCTTCCAAACCCTCTCTCAGTATTATTAATGGTTCTTCATTGAGAAAGTTTCTCAAAATCAATACTCTTACTTTAATTGGTCAGGTTTTTGCTATCTCCACTCCTCCTTCAACCCCTGTACCTTTACCTATTACTACAATTTTTGATTCCTTCTCAGATATTTTTGCAGAACCTACTAGCCTGCCACCAACCAGAACTTTGGACCATAAAATTCCACTTAAGCCCAATTCCACCTCCACTTCTCAGAGACCTTATAAATGCCCTTACATTCATAAATCTATAGTGGAACAAATGATTTGGGAGATGTTATCTGCACGACTCATTCAAAATAGTAATAGCCCTTTTGCTTCTCCCATTCTTCTTGTGGGAAAAAATGATAGTACATGGAGGTTTTGTGTGGATTATAGGAAGCTGAATGAACTGACTATTAAGGATAAGTTTCCTATTCCTTTGATTTATGAGTTGCTGGATGAGTTAAAAGGAGCTGTTATTTTTTCAAAGATAGATTTAAGATCTGGCCATCATCAAATAAGAGTCTATGGTACTGACATCTACAAAACAACTTTTAGAACTCACCATGGTCATCATGAGTTTAGGGTGATGCCCTTTGGTCTCACCAATGCCCCTGCTACCTTTCAGGCTCTCATGAATGACATATTTCAACCATTTCTAAGGAAATTTGTTCTGGTATTTTTTGATGATATCTTAGTTTACATTTATTCCTTGGAGGAACATGTTCTTCACTTGCAGCAAATATTTTCTCTCATCAGACAGCATTCCTTGTATGCCAAAATGTCTAAATGTGTTTTTCTCAACCTCAGTTGGATTATTTAGGACACCTAATTACTGCTGATGGAGTAGCTTCTGAACCTGACAAAATCTCTGCTATGCAGACTTGGCCACTACCAACAAACTTGAGAACAATTAAGAGGATTTCTGGGCTTAACAGGGTATTATAGAAGATTTATCAAAGGCTATGGTACTATCTCTAAACCTCTCACTGACATGCTCAAGAAAGATGCCTTCCATTGAACTCCCACAGCACATCAAGCTTTCACTACTCTTAAAATTGCAATGACACATGCCCAGGTGTTGGCATTGCCAAATTTTTCAAAATAGTTCACTTTAGAAACTGATGCTTGTGATAGAGGAGTATGAGCAGTTCTTATGCAAGATGGCAGACCAATTTATTTCTACAGTAAAGCCTTGGGTCTTAAATGGCCTTATCCACTTATGAGAAAGAGTTTTTGGCTATTATTATGGCTGTGCAGAAATGGAAATATTATTTATCCCACAATCAATTTGTTATCTAATAAGCATGTATGTGCTACATTTTATACCACATATTTATATTAAATAGGACTCGATATTTTACTAATAACATTATTTTAGTGCTTTTATAGAAAGTACTAGCAAATTCGATCACTCGAAGAATGGATGGCTAAATTGGAAGTTAAATAGTATTTGTAGTGCAAACGACCGAATGTGGCTGGCCTGGTATGTCTATATATCAGCACCACTCGATTTACTCACGACACCAAATGAAAAGGAAGATTAATGGAGGTGATTACGGGTTGCCAAATCAATATGTTCGTGGCATCTTTAACCATAACACGGACAGAGAAGTATTGAATGAGTCAAAGAGTCGTGTATTTCGCTGGGGAGTTTCAACGCCACCTGTCAAACCCATCACCGCACTCATATATTATGTCTTACAAGAGAATTTCGAGCACTCTCTCTTCAGAACTCGGATCTGGTGAAACAAGTGATGGAGTTGGACCAGTTGGTGTTCTCCTACTTAAAATCAAGGTACCAATCTTCTAATGGCTGAAATCAGCGAGAGAAGTGGTGAGTTTCTTTTTAATATCATACAACAGAAATAAGGTTTGCCGTACAACAATATCAACATCAACGGATTTGGGGGATGCAAACTGAAATTACTATTGCGAACTCGTGGTGTTCGATTGAGAGCAATTGGCAGCAACAAAGTTGGGGCTCTAGTCTCGCTGTTTTGAATGGTGTTGCTCGACTGAAACAATGAAGAAACAATTGAAGAATGAAATAGACCGTGGTTGGTATTAATGGCAAGGTGCAATACTACATCAGCTGGATGATTGCCGTGGGTGGTCTTGTTCGGAGAATTTAATGGCTTGCTGGTTCGAGTTAAATGCACATTATATGTTTGAGAAATTGTCACAATAATCAAGCAGTGTAAGAAGGTTTTGAGTAAGATAGTGTTGCTGGTTGTGATGGGTATTATCCCAATTTTTCTGTTGAGATCGATGGAGCTACAGGCTAACAGATGGGGATGGATTCTGTAGGGGTTAAATATCGCATAATCGATAAATCATGCGAAGCAACTGAATTGAAAAGGGACGAATGGTATTCGCACATTGCATATCCTAAATGACGGAATCAGTGACGTCACAAAGTCACGGATAAAGTGTGAAATCTATACGAAGTTGAGGAGCACGCGCGAGAAGATCAGATACAAGGGTGCGAAGACATCGCACGAGAGATCCGAAAATAGGGGCTTTGTTAGCTGTCCTCCACTATGTAAAATCTTTATATATAGGACCAGCCACCCCTGTAGGGAAGAGATCTTTTTGAGAGTTGAGATAGAAATTTAGGAGAGAGAAAGTTATTTGCTTCCCAAGTTAGGGTTTTATCTTCTTTGTATTGATTTCAATACTTAATAAAAATCTCTTTAAGTGTTCTTCACAATGATTTCGTAATTTACTATATAGATCGTTTAAGGGGTGTAGTAGTAGGATTTTCTACTACTACATTTTGGCTCTAGAATACAGCTTGGGATGGGGATTGTGCCTATTTGTGAAAATTTTAAGTTGATTTTCTTTTTGAAAAATTTATTATTGTTCTTGTTTTCGTAAAAGATTTCAATTATTTTCTCAAAATTCAGTTTTCATTAAGAAATGAAGTTTTAGTTTAAACGAGTTTTAGTTTTAGTTTGAAGAATACAAAATGGTGAGACAAATATCTGCAGGAGAAAACACAACATCAGTTAGGAGGAGTCGAAGAATTGCGGGTAGAAGAATAGGTGAAATCGCAGAGACATCAAGAATGGGATAGAGGAACAACAGGTCTCAGCCGATCAGATCTCAGATCCAGCAGGAACCAAGAGAGGACGATCATAGAAATTACGATGCAGTAAGTGTCCATACCACAGATTCAGATACCGCCGAGGAAAATGAAGAAGGGACGCACGAAGAAGGAGATGTAGGAGAAATTGAAGACAACATGACCATCGCAGAATTAAGGCAGCGATTGGCAGAGGAAAGAAGAAGAGAAGCGGAACTACACGCGAATTTGACACGACTAAATGATGAACTAAGAGAGGAAAATCATAGATTACAAGAGCAAAGGTCACAGTCAAGATCCAGAACAACACGTACGAGTGCGAGATGAAGGACAAGCAGGAGTACCACTAGGAGGAGTATATCTGAGCATGAGGATAATACACAAGGATAATTTTTGGATAATACTTTTCAGGTAAATGAAGACTCGCAGGATGACGAGCAACGTGAGAATTATGCAGAACAAGCAAGGATGATACTCCATGGAAGAGAGATGCAGAGACAGCAGAATGAGAGAGATAGAGCAGCACAAGAATATGCGAGAAATGAAAGGGAAAGACGAAGAGAAAGAAGAGACGATGAAGAGCGACACCAACTAGAAGAAGCCATACGACAAAGCAGACATGAAAACAGAATGGAGCAAGGCCGGTTGAGAAGACCAAGGCAACAACAAGAAGTAGACATATTCCCAGACGCTGAAATTCGAAGAGAAATAGCGGAGTTAAGAGAGTTAGTAACTAAAGGGAAAGATGGAGGAAGAAGACAGCTAGAGGATGCAATATAAAAAGCAGCAAGGACACCCTTCACACGGAGAATACAATCGGCAACAATACCAAGAAACCAGTCTCGCAGGAGAAGCCTTGAAGTGGTTCGATGGGTTGCCAGTGGGAACAATAAAATCATTCGAGCACTTACAGAGTCTTTTCTTGGGGCAATACATCAACAGTAGTATGATAAGACCAGGAATTGAAAAAGCATTCAGTCTGCGAAGGAGAACGAACGAGATCCTGCGAGATATAACCAACAGATGGAGGACAATGAGTAGTGAAATGACAGGACGAGTGGATGAAAGAAATCTCATCTTGGCCTTCATCAATGCATTGTTACCAACTGACTTGTTATTTACACAGATCTTTAGAATAAAAGATAGAATAACGATGGCTGAGCTACGCGAGTACCAAGAGGAGCACATCGCGCTAGAAGAAGACAGAGAGATATGGAGTCTTACCCGATCGCAGTAACAAGCGAAAAGATAGGGAATGCAAGTCTATTATCAAGAATTGCAAATGCCATTTCGAGTACCTCGCAGGGAAGCAAAGAAAAAATAATCGTAGAAGATCAACAAAGGCAGGTTGCTATGAGTAGCAGAGACCAAGAAATGTACAAGCAAGAATACAGAGAGAGGCAATACAACAACCATGGAGGAAACAACAAAGTGGCAAGGTACGGTAATCATGGAGACGGATATGGAGGGAGCAGGAGGTATTACAACCAGAGTGCAAATTACAGGGTCCATGAAGAGATCAGGATGCCACCTCTTAACACAACAGTGGAGAAAGTTTGGGAAGCTGTTATATTAATGGAGGAGATAACACCACCACCTAATCTTGGAAAAGAACCACCATCATGAAGAAGAAGTAAAGAGTTTTGTGCTTATCATCGTTTCCACGGCCACACAACAAATAACTGCGAGAATGTTCAAAGAATAATATTAATACTGATTGGACAAGGAAATCTTAATCACTTCTTAGCAACGCCACTACCTCCACCACCACCAGCACAACCAACAACAGGATGGCAATCGTCAGGGGTAGATAAAGGAAAAAACACCTTTTTAATAGAAATAGGAGCAAATGCCAAAAATATGCAATACAATGCAATAATACATTCGTTCAAAAGCATAAAAGACTTCCACGACAATGTGTTGAGTCGTGTATACGCAAGAGATGCTGAAGGAAAAGAAATACTGAATTTAGCAAAGATACCAAAGCTCAAGGAATGGCAGAAGCATCCAATAAAATTTAGCGCAGATGAATTACCAGGAGGAGGCGAACTCCATGAGAGTCCATTAGTGGTCAAGATGGAGATAATGCCGAAAGAAAAATTGGACAAAGGAGAAGATGAGGAGGACGTCACATGGTCGATAAATAGGTGTTGATGGTGGATTTTCATTTAAAGTTAAAATTGTAAAAGTCAGAAAATTATGCGCTAACATCTTGTAAAAGATAAAGCCATTAATAAGTGTTGGATACTCCCTCACTTAATTTACCTAGAATGGAGCATGTGGAAACAATCCCATTCTGTGAATACACGAAATTCATACAGGTTGGAGCATGTAGCAACAATCCCATATACCCTGTGAATTTCTAGAATTATTAATTAATGCGCAATCAGCCTTGTATTTCCTGTACTCATTATCAGTACGGCATGACGACTGAGTGTTTCTCTTACAGAGCAACACGAACCTCCAAGCATTATAATGAAACCATGTACGAAATACCCGTACAGGCTGACTCTCGGTGTGTTATACTAACCCGATTGAGCCCCTCTCGGTGTGTTATACTAGCCCGATTGAGCATCCGGACTGACCGTATCGATCGGATATGATGTGATCATCCAACTCCACAAGCATGATTGGATGACCCGGATCAATTCCATCACCCCCAGCGGTATGGAATATCCACCGCCGAACCAACGCGGACCCCGCATGGTCGGCCTCCCAAAATATTGGCCTAGCTTGCCAAAAACGTCCAAACCAGAGCGTATGGACGGAAAACCCTAAATTAAGGTTTGCGGCATATTACATGTGTCGCAAAATAGTCTCAACCATCCATCTTTGCGGGTATAGATGGAGGGTGTAGATGTAGATTCAAAGGGCCCCGAGCATGTCAACACAATCACCGTGGGCGCCTACATACCCGACACCAGGCTTTGGGTGCCTACCACCTTCACACCAGCACCGATCGGCCAAGACCGACCAAGATTGGTCATATTGGAACGTGCGCGGCAATTAATATCACTCTCTCATAAGAACCATAGAAACGTCTTCAATCTTCGGTCTTCGGTCTTCCGAATTCCTTGTTGTTTGGGCATCACTCCATGGACAAAGGACTTTGTCACTCAATATTTCCACAACTTGTATTGCTTGATTTTTATAAATTTTATTAATTCTCATCCTATTTTTTTCTTTGTTGCACATAAACCTTGGACTATATCAATTTTTCTTTCCATATTCGATGACGCTCCGTTTCTTGTGATGATGTGTTTCACTGATTGAGAGAGAGAGAATGATGCTCTTGTAACGTCTCCGAACTCAAAGATTCTATCATATTATCTCGCATACACATGCTCTTCTAACATATCATATTCATCATCATCATCATCATAACAAAAAATGCATTTCCTATTAGCATTTCTAGTGTACTCATTTTCCTCTAGATTAGGTTCATATTCAGTGTTAGTTGCATGAGTAGGAAGAGAAACACTATTTTCAAGATTTTCTTTATTAGGGACAATAATCATTCTATCATGAACCGCCTTCCATTCTTCTTTTTCCAAATGAATCGGTTCATCTTTAAGAACATGTGACATTGTTCAATGGAGGGAGAGTCTTCAATAGTGGGTACCAATGGTTCTAGAGAAGGGGTGCATGTTGCTATATGGATGGGACCAACCATGGTTGGTTATCGGGGAGTATAAAATTGTTCAACTCCCTTGTGATACACTGGGCCGAATAAAGCATGGTCGCACATGATTTGGGCCTTGAAACCCAAAATTAGGGTTTTGAGCATCCAGGGTGTGTAGACGAATGGAGGGTCCAAGATTAGATTAAGCGATCTCACTCAAAGCCTCGACAAGTCGGTCATACCACAAGTTATACGGGTGGTAGACCATGACCACCGTGGACCCATCTATCCCCTCACCCGATCGGCCAAGGCATATCATGCCAGCAATTTTATTCCAAGACGCGCGCCCAAACTAGCGTGGTCACACCTCCCAAACCGCAACCGAGATTGGAATGGTGATCTGATTCCCCCGATTTGGATGGCTCTTGGCAGTTAATGGAGAGTTGGATCACGTTTTCATGGGATATTCTAGTCAAGAACTTAGAACATAATTCAAATACAAAGTATAGGCGTGAACACCAGCCTACCACCTTCATCGGAGGTGAGGTGGCCAAGACCGACCAAGATTGGTCATATTGCGGCTCTTGCTCTTTTGGCTCCACAATTCTCCGAGCTTTATTTGTACCTAAAAATACAAAATTAATTAATACAAATATTTTTCTTGAAAACAAAGAAAACACAGAATGCGGGATAATATCGATTCTCGAGCACAAAAGATGAGTAAAAATTGATCTCGACCACTCAACTTCACCGGACGAATTGAGTGGCCCATATCATACTTTCGTGAAGTAATGGGTATATACGCCTACACCGTCATACCGTCTATACACATGTACGGTCGGCCTGGCCAAAGTCATATCCCAAGATGGGATTCGACCAGGCTAAAGAGGGATGCTTGCGCACCTCCTCAAGAAACCCTAATTTCATTAACGGTCGCAGATGAGTGTCTCAAAGATCATCTCATCCGTCCAACTTCACCAGCTTGGTTATACAACCTTGGTCAGGAGTTAATTGGTCAGTGAGGCGTCATCTCCCGTCACTTTACCACATCATGATGCAGTACCTGCATAAAATACACACGATACTTCACAAGTATCAACTTTATGAATAACGCAGTTATTCAACTTAGCATTACATGCTACCTTTCGTGGATCCCACGATCCACAGACTCGAGACATCAATCATGTCACAAACTGGGGGATACATACTGGGGTATTGGTCTGGCGGTTTACAGCGTGCAACGCGCTATCACAAGAACGTGTCAGGAAGTCATTGACGGTTAAGAGATGACAGTAGAAGTGGGCAAGACTGGTCGTGTAACACCAACACACACCTCCACTACTCCATCATTCCACTTCCTCCACTTCCCACGAGAGACGTGAATAAGGCTCAAATGACTTGTATAAATAGATTCTCCTACCTATTTTCCAACACAGAGAAAAACAGGAGACAAGAGAAACAAAACAAGTCCAGACAACAGAGGCAAGTGTTTATACAATCGTATTCAAACACCAGAACTGATTGCTTACTCCTGCAAGCCAGTTCAGCTTTCTGATACAAGTCATTCATAGCCAACACCTTCACAATATCAACACCTTCTTCGCTTCCTTCCCTAAGATCAACCCCATCTCCTTCACTTTGTGACCGAAACAAGTCTGGAACGGCCATTTCTTGGTTTAGGCCGGACTTGCATAGATTGATTTCCGAATCTACAAGCACTCACCGCGCAGTGCATTTGTTTAGGGTTTAGATTCATTCCTCATCCACACACCCCAAATTACCAAAACCGGCAGGAATAATTTTCACCCATAAACAATTGGCGACCACAGCGGGAGGTTAATCTCTCGGTTGTAAAGTCAATTTCTTCGAAATCCGATTCAATTTCATCAATTTCAAAAAGGGTAGATCTTATAACCAATCAACAATTCATTTCAAGATGATGGAACTCAGGTCTGGATCTGTAGTTGCAGTAAATCCTACACTACACCCCTCACAAGAATCCACACAACTAAGACATTTGAAGATGAACAATAATGATTTTTATTGATTAATTCCTTGAATATTTACAAGATAAAATGGAAAAGAGATAAAGAAATTACAATCACTACAAACTTTCTCTCTCCTAATGACTTGCCCAACACTCGGAAAAAGATCCCCTCAACAGTTCTATTCGACTCCTTATATAGGGTATTACACATTGAATGACGCCTAAGTTTGTCCTTTATTTTCGAGAATCACTTGCGAAATACCGCAAGTGTATAATTATATAATCTCGCAACTATCCTAAATCTCGCTAAGTCTTCACATCTTTCTCGTGTTTTGGCTATCGTCATTCATTCCGTCATTTATATTGTTCATTTGCGACATTTCACAATGCCGTCGTTTATTAATCTCGCGAAGTATTGATGTCGCGATATTCTGATCCTACATCTTGCCTCTTCTCATGTCTTCTCTGCGAAGAAGAGAATGTCATGAGAACTAGTATTTTGAAATGCCGCAATCGTTTGTTTTCCATCAATTTTTTGCCGACAAGATTCCGTGAATTTAGGAATGACTGTTTACACGTATCTAAAATTTTCCCTTTTTACCAGCACATTTAATATTATCCGGTTACTCTTTTCTTGTCTATTTAAAGGAGAATTCCTTGTGAAAGTATTTCTTTTCTTTTACTTCGTCTTCTTCGTCTCTGCAATTTTTTTCATTGTTTGTTTTCTTCATCGTCTTCTTCATCATTTTTCGCTACTATTCTTCCTCATTGTTCTCATTTTTCTTTTTCTGCTACTGTTTCTATGGAGCCATCAAGGTTTGTTAATTTTTCTGAATTTGATCATTTTGTGATTGATCTCTCTTATTGAAGTTATTTTGTTTTGATACTGTTCTTGTTTTAATGACTCCCCTGCCGTTTTTGTTTTAGCAAGAACAAATCTAACACCAAGTTCACCATTGTGAACCCTAATATCTCCATGGCTCGCAACCGAAATCCACTTCCACTAAAAGAAAGCCTGCGAATAGCAAGGTATTTAAGAAACATTTACTCTTTTAATAACAATATTGTTGCCTCTGTTTCTTATTTAACTTGTAATTCGCAGGATGACAAAAATGTTGATACGTGATAGGTGTTATAAACACCTTGTTTTTTTATCTATTGTTTATGCTTTCTTTGCTACTTTTCTTGTAAATTATGTACCTTATGTTTGCTTTTGAGTTTGTTAGGTATAATGGAGTCATTTGGAGTAAAAAAGGGGAAATCACTGGTTTGGAGCGAAAAGCCAAAACCAACGGCGAAAGAATGAGGTCACTCCGACATCGCATGAGAAAGTTATGAACAACATAGATGATTAAGCTTGTCAGTCCCCTGGAACTGACAGAATCATGCAGGAAATCAAGCTGCCAACACTCAATAGTTGAATGGAGGTGGCCCTTATCCATCAGTTGGGTGCCTATAGCCATCACAGTTCACTACATACCCCTGGATTAAATTTCTCTTCTTCATTAGAGTTTACCTGAATTTCATAGTGAGAAATGGCTGCGCCATTAAGTGTCGGAGTTTACTGAGAAATCGATGATGGTGTGGAGATTTGAAGACATGGAAATAGAGAAGTTGGGTTCTTTCGGGAATCAAAAGTGCAGCAAAAGAAGAAGGAGATGGTGAAGATTGAAGAAAGGGGATCTACTGATGATTAAATTTGGTCTGAGAAGATTAGAGTTTGCTGTTACTATGTGTTGATGTTGTAGATGAAATTGTTAGGGTCTGAGACGAATTAGAACATGGAACTCAGATGTAGTTCATAAGGAATTGGAGATGCTGCTGCTATATAAGGAAGAGCTGGTGGTATTAGATGTTGGCAAGTTCTGAAGAATACAAAGGAAGAATGAAGCCGATGTTGATGATGAATAGGGAGATTATGAATGTTCACTATTGTATGAATGATGGGTTACGAATGAATGTGAAATTGCAGGTCAAAAATAACTCATCAGACTGCAAAATTGTTATCTCTGAATTACCAATAGAATACACAAAATGTGCTTGCAGAATTGCCTAAATCGAGAAGATGAAGAATATCATGGTGTTTGAGTCAAGTTCTGGATGTACAGGCAGCAAGAGTAGGTGGAGAATCGAAGATAAGGTGGTGTTGTTACTGCTTCATGGGTTCAAGGATTAGAATTGCAGGTGGTAATTGGTGGCATCTTGAAGCAGTGATGCAGTGGCTAGGCCTGGAGATTGCAGGGAATTGGCAGAGTCTGGGCGTGATGGTGGTTATGAAGTTGCACTGAACAAAATGGACTGAGCAGGGTTGTGCTGCTTTGGTGATGGAGCTGAAGATTGGAGGTGGATTTACTGGTGCACAATTATTCATATTATGAGGTGGAATTGAAGCTAAGTGAGGACTTAACTAAAGATATTGCAGCTGAGTTGTTGTTGGTACAACAGGAGATGATGTTGATTCATGGGAAGTGGCAGCAGTGAAATGTTACAGAGAAGGAGAGGTTATTAGAGCTGGTGGTTGTGTTGAATGCTACCAAATCCAGTTCAGATTGTATACAGTGGTTGGTTCATGGCGCTGGCACTTAGAGTTGGTGACACTTAGAGTTGGTGGTACAAGTAACGCTACTGAAGCTGCGTAGAATGGAAGCAGTGGTAATTGGTGATTGTTATGGGTTTGACGGTGATGAATATCAGTTCTGGTGAGAATGGGAGCTGGCGTTGCCGCTCCAGGTTGGAATCGAGCTGAACAGGTGAAGTGCAATACATGGCCTAGCTTCCGGTGCTGATGCTATAAAGAGGAGGAATAGATGATGTTCATGGAAGAGCAAGTTCTGACGATGTTCTGGCACGAACTGAAACGGGTTTTGGTGGTGTTGCAGAAACAAGGAACTGCCGAGATTGAAATCGATGGTGTAGCTGGTGAGCTGAAGTTGAACCTGCAGTGAAGTAAAATGGAGATGCTTAGATGTATGTTAGGACATGATTTTGCAGAGAAGAGCTGCTACTGGTAGAATTCATGAATGGAGATGAACTGCAGTTGGGGTCAAGTGATGTTGCAGCTGTTGTGATGTTGCAGTACAAGACTCAGGATGTGGTTTTGGTGGAATAATTGGTTGTGCCGGTCAGAATGAGGCAAGGAAGATGGTGCTATGTGTGTGTCACTGCAATTAGATGGAAGTGTTGGTGGTTTGAATATCAAGAATTGAGATTTAAGTGTGAGAAATGGTTAGGTGCAGCTGGAGTTGAAGCTGCAGCTACTGGCAGTGAAGGTGGATGTGCACATAAGTCTTGTGAGTGATGGAAAGAATGGTTTGAGTCAGAGTTGGCATTGCAGGGAAGGCCTTGTGTTGTCATTGCAGGCCTGAGAATGATAGAATGAGAGTTCGCTTGAACAAGTTCTGAAATGTCGCAGAAACTGTGCGAAAATGTAGCAAGAATGGCGAGCCCGTGGTACTAGTTCCGGTTGCCGGATTTTGGAACCGAAAGTGGGGATCATAATATTTCAGTGAATCGCGAAGGGGGTGTGTGTTGGATGCATGATTCGGCCGCGGCATATATGAGCTACGAGTCACGCTTTTGGGCGCGTTTTCGCAAGAAACAAGGAATTGGTTTAGATGGTATTTTGTGATTGTTTGAATTGCAGAGATATGGAGATGAGCTGCTGGGAGTGTGCACTTGCTGGTGACAGTTTCCGATGGTTCAGGTGGTCGGAGACAAATTTTCCGGTGACAAATTCCGGCGACCGGTGAACGGATTCCGACGATGACGTCATCAAATCCGGCGACCAACTTTGGACCTAGAATTTCCAGAAGATATGTTTTCACACATGGGCTTGGTGGACGAATTGGAGTTGGGTTTTGAGAAGACTTGACCTACTTTTGGAAAGAGTATCCTTTTGGGAGAAGCATATAAATAGAAAAGTCTTTCTTTAAACCTAGATATCTCCATTAGGGAGACTTCTACTTGTTTTCTAGGGTTTCACATGATAGTTTTCTTCTTTGCTTTCTATGATGATTTCCAAAAACACAAGTAACTAAGTTTTTATTATTGGTTGAAGATGTAGTTGGATTTTGCAACCAAGTTATGATTTTTATGAATTAGTTTTCTCTCAAAATCATTGTTCACTTTCTACGGGTTATAATAATTGCATGATTGATGTATTGCAATATTATTGAATGTTTGTTTAGTTAAGTCTAGAATTGATCGAACTCACATCCATATCTATAGCTATTTTAGGGTTCATCCTTGAGCGATAACCTTGAATACGAGTAGCATGATATGATTCTAGGTTGTAGTGATACATCCTCGTAGTCATATGTAGAAATTGACCTTTGTCCGAATTGTCATGCGCAATGTGTGATAGTTGCATTGATTAGCCTATTTCTGAAACTTAATGCTCCTAGGAATTGAACTTGATTAGCGCAAGGCGTTAGGTTATTCTTTAGGTAGATTTCACATACGCAGCTCTAATGTGTGTGTGATGACTTAAGAAATTTACGGAGTATTCTTGCAATAAGGTATTCTATGGCTTTTGATGATAACGAGATTAAATATGAATTCTATTCATATATTCAAAAACTTGTTTACAATTGAAGATGAAACCTTTATCTAATATTTCACATCCTTGATTTGCGTGCTTTATTTGTTTTTTTTGTTTATTTTTATTTACACAACCAGAAAATCCCCCGTGTTACTATTAAGATACCGAAACAATTTGACAACCTAGTCCTCTCTGTGGGAACGATCCTTTCTTGCCCTTGCTATATTTATATTTTGAGTAGTAAGAAAGTGTAATTTATATTTGTGACGCCTCCGACAGCGATCAAATTTTGGAGCCGCTGCCGGGGAGGCAGCGGTTGTCACTTGTTTTGGTTTCTTATTTTTGTATTTAGTTTTGTTTTACTTTTTCTTATTCTTTGGTTCTTAACCGAGTTTCGAGAATCTCGTTTCAGGTACCAATTTCTATGGACGGAGCATATTGGAGCAATCAATACGGCTTTCAACCTCAACAATATGACAACTATCACCCTTACGGGGAGTATAATCAAAACCAATCCTTTGGTTATGGTCAATACTCCACGTACCCTTTTAGTTATTCTCATACATTCCAACCTTCTTATGGTGGGTATGTAAGTGAGCAACCACAAAGAGGGGATGATACTTGTGCTCCTATTAATATTTCTTCTAGTTTGGTAGATGAAATGCAACAATTTATGGTCAGCATGGAGTCAATTCGTAGACAACCAAGCGTGGAACCAGTTTCATCGATCGAATGTGCTCATAGTATGTTTGGCCCAATTTCTGATCGTAGTTATGATCATTCACCCATTCAAAGGGAAGATAAGTGGCCTAACAATACTGAAGTAAGTAATTCTAATTTTGCCTTGTCGGATGAGCTTTACAAACAAATGGAACACTATATTCAGAATTTGGATGGATCACTCCAAGAGCTTCAAAGAGGTGTTTCCGACGTAAGAAAGGGCATTGATGAATACATAGAGGAAATGAATAATTATGTTGAAAAAGGCGAACCTTTGGGGACTTTCGTTGATATTTGTGTAGTTAACTCAACTCTTGATCGTACTAATGATCATTCACCTATTCAAAAGGATGAGTTGGAGATTAGCAACACTAAATTCAGCGAGAACCAATCTTATGTTGACTATGATAGTGATGATGATTATTATGAAAATACAATGGAGTCTTTTTGCGATCAAGGTGAAGTTGAAAAGGAATATGATGACGCTAGTGTAGCTACTTGAGCATTGATCTTTATAACGATCAAGAACCTATTCAAAAGGTAGAGCTTGAGGATGATGCAAGGAGTGTTCTAAAGAAATTCCATATGGACAATATTGCATCCGCAAAAGATTATGTGCCTTACAACAAAGAGGAGTGTGTTGAGAATGAGACCGGTTTGACCAATATTGTGGAAGACCCAATTGAGCTCGAATGATTGTAATGATGATGTTTATGTCGAAACTTTGGTTAAGGCAGAAACGGACGAAGAATGGTTGCAAGGTTTGATAGAGGACCATGATATACAAGAGGTGAATAATTCACTTGAATTTTTCAAGGATGAAGAGGATTCCGTAATACAAGAGATTGTGCAAGGTTTATCTAACCCTTTGCCTATTGTTTCTTCTCCTTTACCTCTTATTGGTTTGAAATATGTGCTTATCGAGAATATTGTTGAATGATTTTATTTCTCGATTTCCGCCATTAGAGATACTTGATTCTCATACCCCGCACACATGAGAGACTAAAAAGCGATCTTTTTGAGTGCAATTATCATAAACCCTAATGTGAGTGGCGAAGTCGAGGCTTATGATCACAATCGAATCCGAATTCTTTCATATGGTATGGTTACTTCTCGCTCAGCACTTAAGGATGAGAATGCGTTCTTCGATAGTTCTAACTTCTAGCATGCAGAAACTCTATGTCCTCATAGCTTCTTGGAGGCTTGAGACTCTTTTACACTGAAGTTGGAGTAGGTTTGTGGGTACACCTCTTGTAAACCCTCACGAGACTACAACTCGTCCACTAGGGACACCTAGGGGTTTAAAGGCTTAGTGCATACGCTAAATGCATTCGAGAGACCTGCGACAGGGGTATAGTTAGGATTTCTTCATTTCTGTTTCACTTGAGGACAAGTAAAATTCAGGTTTGGGGGTATTTGATGAGTGCCAAATATTGCATATTTATACATCTATTTATTGGCATTTTACTCATCTTTTGCGCATAGAAATCAGATATTATCCCAGATTCTGTGTTTTCTTTGTTTTCAAGAATAAATATTTGTTTTAATTAATTTTGTATTTTTAGGTACTAAATAAAGTCCGGAGAAACTGAGGAGCCAAGGAGCGAAGAATTGGAGTCAAGCATCTATGGAGTAGATAGCCAAAGCCCGCGCGCAACAGTTGCAACCCAACAAGGAAGACATGGGCTAAAGCTACCCGCGACCGGATATGCCACCATCTTCCATCACCACCTCACTCACACCATCAACATCAGCCCACACCACCTTCTCCCTCTCTAGACCTAGGCATCTCTTTCTTAGCTTCTATCATCACCCTAGAAGCTAAATCGAGATGACTAGAGCTAGGGTTTCACCAAAAAATCCATCAATGATGTTCTCGAGAGCCGCACGACAAGAGGAGAAGCGATTCAGGGTATGGGGTTGATTTTATTTTAATATTGATTTCGATTTTTGAATTAGGGTTTGGTGTTTGGTATTTTCAGTTGCATGTATAAATAGAGTGTTGAGGGTTTGTAGAGAGACACGCCTGGATTAGCCAGTGCTGTCATTTAGTTGTATTTTGTGTTAATGTTCTAGTTTGGTGCTAGGGTTTCATTGAAACCCTCATTCTCTACTTTGTTTTAACTCTGTGAACTATCTTGAGTACTTAATATCATCAAATGTCTTCAATACAAGTATCCGGTTTTTTCTCTCACAGTGGATGCCTTGCATCCATTGTAGTTAGGTTACAACTACATTGAGGTTACTGCAACTCATACTTTAGACCCAAATGCTGATCCCTTTGACTAGTTGTACTTAATTAGACAACTAGTGCTCTGGGGTGACACTTTAGTTGTTCTTTGAAGCATTACAGGGAGAGATAAGTGGTGGGTTTGTGCCCCTTATCGGTCACAAGGCAAGAAAGTCTCAACTCAGTTGAGCACACAGTAGGAGTGAGTGGTGGAATTGAGACCTTAGCATCCCCTGTCACTATTTGTTTACCTTAGTTTAGGTTCACTTGATTTCAATTCAGCCGTTTCGGCAAAACAAACATCTGTTGTCACTTGTTACATTACCTTCACTTGAAATCAGTTTTAGAAAGCCATTGATCACATATAGGGCACCACAAGTCTCTGTGGTTCGACCCGCACTTGCTCAGTCCTACATCACGACACCGTGCACTTGCGGTATTACCGTAGGCCGTAAAATACATAAAATTATACACTCTTTCGGGCCTACCACAAGGTTTATCTAACCCTTTGCCTATTGTTTCTTCTCCTTTACCTCAGCCTTTGGAACAAGAAACCGTGGATGTACCCGACTTCTATACTTCCAAGTGTGGACAAGAATAAGTGTGGGGGAAGCTTTTATCGGTTCATAGCTTCACTTTTGCTTTATTGTACTAATATTTGTGTGAAGCTAGTGTTTGCAAAACAGGTTCTATGGAAGGATCCCCAACTTTTCCGATTGTTAGTATATGGGGAATGAATCTTGCAAGGATATAGTCGGGCTGACGACTTTAAACCAAGCGCTACATGGGAGGCAACCCATAGGTTTTGTATCTCTTATCTTTTAATTTTTCTTTTCTTATTTTTTTTTTTCTTGTCGCATATTGTTTTATGATTTCCCACCTTGACTTACTTTGGACGATTCAATTTACATTGAGGACAATGTAAAGTTTAAGTGTGGGGCAGTGATTAAGCATTTGCGTTGTAAATTTTCAAAATTTTCAACTTTTGTGTAAATTAGTGAATAAAAAACTCCAACTTGTTGTTAGTTTAGAGTCACATAGTATACATGTCGCTAAGATTACATCGAGAATCTCATAAGAGTGACTGAACTTAGAGATGACAGAGAACATGATCGGGTTTCTTAATTGTATGAGAGTTAAAGTTGGATTTAACCATGCCAGTGGCAAATAAGGTGCAAACTGAATTCGGTATTAGAGTAGTGATCCCCTATAGTGGAGACTACCCATGTTACATAATGTGAGGCACCAACCTTCAATTCTTTGTACCTGTCTAAATTTGTGCTTTTAGAGTGTGTGTCACCGTACGTAAATTCCGGGCAGAATGGTGAGCTGCCCAACCTCCCACCATAGAAGCACTATTTTGATCTCTTGAGTGCTATTTTTATCAACCATGTTGGTGACATCGAATTGCTAACTTACATACCACTTGTAATCTTGTTCGCAGTTAGCACCATCCACCTTATCTCTCTATACACCAACAGGTCCATAGAAACACCATCATCATTAACAAGAGGAGCATCACAAATTCGAAGGAAAGTTGAAGACGTTCAAGGTTTACAAGCAACAGTACAGAAATGAGCAGATTTCAGATTCAAGTAAAGCAACAAGACAAGGAGCAGAATTTTTACAAGTTGAAGACTATTGTACAAGAGTGAGAATTATCAAGGATGAGAGTTCGAGAAGATTATGATATCAAGACATACAAGTTGTGAATAATCATGCGGTAAAATACTTACACCATGGCCATTTGTACTTATTTTTATTTGTATGTTCAGTTTGTGTTTATTTCTCTTGTTCAAAAAAAAAAATATATATATATATATGTATATAAATAAAAAAAAAAAAAAAGACAAGAGAAAATTTTAGGTTCGTTAATAGTTTTTATTATTTTGTTTTGTTTTGTTTTTATTTTGTATTTATTTTTCTTGTCTCATGAAAATATATATATATATATATATATATATAAAAAAAAAAAAAAAAAAAAAGAAACAAAAAAGAGACAAGAAAAAATTCATTGTATCATATTTTGGGTTTGTATAGTTCGTTTTTAGTTTTGTATTCTTTCAATAAAGCCAATGGAAGAAGAAATATCTATAATGAAGTTTCAAGCAACAAGAATTAGAGGAAAAGAGTTACATTGTCAAGATTCTACGAAGTTCAAGAGTTATCATCAAGAGTTGAAGACCGAAGACGAAGATGAAGACACCGATTGAAGACCGAAGACGTTTCTATGGATGTTGTGAGAGTGGTGCTAGCTGCACGCCGAACGGATAACGAGGTAAGTAAGCATATTCCCACCTTCGTTAAGTGGTTGATTTCCTTTCTTAGAGATCGTCAGAAAAATGGGTTTTCAAAAATGATAAAAGATGTGGGTTTTCAAAATACTTCGGAGGGTTTTTGCCTTCCTACCATTCAACGTGTCGCAGGATTCTCTCTTCATTCCTACCTGGACACATGTGTGACCCATAAAAAGCTGTTTATTATTGAGAGCAACGTCATAAAACCCTTTCTTGTGAGGCAGAGTCGAGACTTTTGATCACTCCGAACCCGAATTTCTTTTGATAAGGGATGGTAATTTCCCTCTCAACTTTTAAGAATGAGATTGTGTTCATTTATGTGTCTAACTTCTTATGACTAGTGTGCAGAATTTCTATGTCTTCTTAGCGCTTGGATACTATCATTTCGGAGAACTAGTAAGTTGGAAAAGTAGGTTTTGTGGGTATATATCTAGTAATCCCTCACGAGACTATAACTCGTCCACTAGGGACACCTTGGGGTTCAAAGGCCTGTTACTCATGCTAAGAGTAACCGTAGCCTCGACGACACGGAGTTGTTGTATTTTAGTTTTGTTTGGTTTGCTCGAGGACTAGCAAAGTCTAAGTGTGGGGGAATTTGATAGGTGTTATAAACACCTTGTTATTTATCTATTGTTTATGCTTTCTTTGCTACTTTTCTTGTAAATTATGTACCTTATGTTTGCTTTTGAGTTTGTTAGGTATAATGGAGTCATTTGGAGTAAAAAAAGGGGAAATCACTGGTTTGGAGCGAAAAGCCAAAACCAACGGCGAAAGAATGAGGTCACTCCGACATCGCATGAGAAAGTTATGAACAACATAGATGATTAAGCTTGTCAGTCCCCAGAACCGATGTGAATTATGCAGGAAATCAAGCTGCCAACACTCAATAGTTGAATGGAGGTGGCCCTTATCCATCAGTTGGGTGCCTATAGCCATCACAGTTCACTACATACCCCTGGATCGAATTTCTCTTCTTCATTAGAGTTTACCTGAATTTCATAGTGAGAAATGGCTGCGCCATTAAGTGTCGGAGTTTACTGAGAAATCGATGATGGTGTGGAGATTTGAAGACATGGAAATAGAGAAGTTGGGTTCTTTCGGGAATCAAAAGTGCAAAAGAAGAAGGAGATGGTGAAGATTGAAGAAAGGGGATCTACTGATGATTGAAATTGGTCTGAGAAGATTAGAGTTTGCTGTTACTATTTGTTGATGTTGTAGATGAAATTGTTAGGGTCTGAGACGAATTAGAACATGGAACTCAGATGTAGTTCATAAGGAATTGGGAATGCTGCTGCTGTACAAGGAAGAGCTGGTGGTATTAGATGTTGGCAAGTTCTGAAGAATACAAAGGAAGAATGAAGCCGTTGTTGATGATGAATAGGGAGATTATGAATGTTCACTATTGTATGAATGATGGGTTACGAATGAATGTGAAATTGCAGGTCAAAAAGAACTCATCAGATTGCAAAATTGTTATCTCTGAATTACCAATAGAATGCACAAAATGTGCTTGCAGAATTGACTAAATCGAGAAGATGAAGAATATCATGGTGTTTGAGTCAAGTTCTGGATGTACATGCAGCAAGAGTAGGTGGAGAATCGAAGATAAGGTGGTGTTGTTACTGCTTCATGGGTTAAAGGATTATAATTGCAGGTGGTAATTGGTGGCATCTTGAAGCAGTAATGCAGTGGCTAGGCCTGGAGATTGCAGGGAATTGGCAGAGTCTGGGCGTGATGGTGGTTATGAAGTTGCACTGAACAAAATGGACTGAGCAGGGTTGTGCTGCTTTGGTGATGGAGCTGAAGATTGGAGGTGGATTTACTAGTGCACAATTATTTATATTATGAGGTGGAATTGAAGCTGAGTGAGGACTTAACTAAATATATTGCAGCTGAGTTGTTGTTGGTACAACAGGAGATGATGTTGATTCATGGGAAGTGGCAGCAGTGGAATGTTACAGAGAAGGAGAGGTTATTAGAGCTGGTGGTTGTGTTGAATGCTACCAAATCCAGTTCAGATTGTATGCAGTGGTTGGTTCATGGCGCTGGCACTTAGAGTTGGTGACACTTAGAGTTGGTGGTACAAGTAACGCTACTGAAGCTGCGTAGAATGGAAGCAGTGGTAATTGGTGATTGTTATGGGTTTGACGGTGATGAATATCAGTTCTGGTGAGAATGGGAGCTGGCGTTGCCGCTCCAGGTTGGAATCGAGCTGAACAGGTGAAGTGCAATACATGGCCTAGATTCCGGTGCTGATGCTATAAAGAGGAGGAATAGATGATGTTCATGGAAGAGCAAGTTCTGACGATGTTCTGGCACGAACTGAAACGGGTTTTGGTGGTGTTGCAGAAACAAGGAACTGCCGAGATTGAAATCGATGGTGTAGCTGGTGAGCTGAAGTTGAACCTGCAGTGAAGTAAAATGGAGATGCTTAGATGTATGTTAGGACAAGATTTTGCAGAGAAGAGCTGCTACTAGTGGAATTCATGGATGGAGATGAACTGCAGTTGGGGTCAAGTGATGTTGCAGCTGTTGTGATGTTGCAGTACAAGACTCAGGATGTGGTTTTGGTGGAATAATTAGTTGTGCCGGTCAGAATGAGGCAAGGAAGATGGTGTTGTGTGTGTGTCACTGCAATTAGATGGAAGTGTTGGTGGTTTGAATATCAAGAATTGAGCTTTAAGTGTGAGAAATGGTTAGGTGCAGCTGGAGTTGAAGCTGCAGCTACTGGCAGTGAAGGTGGATGTGCACATAAGTCTTGTGAGTGATGGAAAGAATGGTTTGAGTCAGAGTTGGCATTGCAGGGAAGGCCTTGTGTTGTCATTGCAGGCCTGAGAATGATAGAATGAGAGTTCGCTTGAACAAGTTCTGAAATGTCGCAGAAACTGTGCGAAAATGCAGCAAGAATGGCGAGCCCGTGGTACTAGTTCCGGTTGCCGGATTTTGGAACCGAAAGTGGGGATCATAATATTTCAGTGAATCGCGAAGGGGGTATGTGTTGGATGCCTGATTCGGTCGCGGCATATATGAGCTACGAGTCACGCTTTTGGGCACGTTTTCGCAAGAAACAAGGAATTGGTTTAGATGGTATTTTGTGATTGTTTGAATTGCAGAGATATGGAGATGAGCTGCTGGGAGTGTGCACTTGCTGGTGACAGTTTTCGATGGTTCAGGTGGTCGGAGACAAATTTTCCGGTTACAAATTCCGGCGACCGGTGAACGGATTCCGACGATGACGTCATCAAATCCGGCGACAAACTTTGGACCTAGAATTTCCAGAAGATATGTTTTCACACATGGGCTTGGTGGACGAATTGGAGTTGGGTTTTGAGAAGACTTGACCTACTTTTGGAAAGAGTATCCTTTTGGGAGAAGCATATAAATAGAAAAGTCTTTCTTTAAACCTAGATATCTCCATTAGGGAGACTTCTACTTGTTTTCTAGGGTTCACATGATAGTTTTCTTCTTTGCTTTCTATGATGATTTCCAAAAACACAAGTAACTAAGTTTTTATTATTGGTTGAAGATGTAGTTGGATTTTGCAACCAAGTTATGATTTTTATGAATTAGTTTTCTCTCAAAATCATTGTTCACTTTCTACGGGTTATAATAATTGCATGATTGATGTATTGCAATATGATTGAATGTTTGTTTAGTTAAGTCTAGAATTGATCGAACTCACATCCATATCTATAGCTATTTTAGGGTTCATCATTGAGCGATAACCTTGAATACGAGTAGCATGATATGATTCTAGGTTGTAGTGATACATCCTCGTAGTCATATGTAGAAATTGACCTTTGTCCGAATTGTCATGCGCAATGTGTGATAGTTGCATTGATTAGCCTATTTCTGAAACTTAATGCTCCTAGGAATTGAACTTGATTAGCGCAATGCGTTAGGTTATTCTTTAGGTAGATTTCACATACGCAGCTCTAATGTGTGTGTGATGACTTAAGAAATTTACGGAGTATTCTTGCAATAAGGTATTCTATGGATTTTGATGATAGCGAGATTAAATATGAATTCTATTCATATATTCAAAAACTTGTTTACAATTGAAGATGAAACCTTTATCCAATATTTCACATCCTTGATTTGCGTGCTTTATTTGTTTTTTTTGTTTATTGTTATTTACACAACCAGAAAATCCCCCGTGTTACTATTAAGATACCGAAACAATTTGACAACCTAGTCCTCGCTGTGGGAACGATCCTTTCTTGCCCTTGCTATATTTATATTTTGAGTAGTAAGAAAGTGTAATTTATATTTGTGACTCCTCCGACAACGATCAATAGGTCCTCCAAGAAACCTCGCCGTTCTAAACCTGTTGCACCTGCTATTTCCTTTCCTATATTCAAACTTACAACTCCTCCTGCGAAATCTTCGCAAGATAAACCCATTGTTTCTACTTGCGAAAATATTGTTGATAATCCTTCTCCCGTGCCTGAATTTTTCATAGATCAAATCCCTCATAACAGTCCCGTTGCGAATGAGCCTATTTCTTCTTCTATTGTCAATGCCTCTACCGTTTCCCCAATCATTGATCTTCATGAGATTTCCTCTTCTCATGACATTCCTTTAACAAAAAATGACTCATCTCTTCCTTCTTCTATCGTCATTTCTTCCTTACTTGAGCAAATCCCTCTTACTAAGGAAAATTTGGAAGGAATAGACGTGGCTTTCAAAGTTCTGTCAGATATTGTGAACGATGCCAGGAAGACTTCTGTATCCTATCAAATCTGATGTCTGCGAGGTTTTGAGCAAATACCTTGGCTCCGATAGAATTTTGCAAACATCTTTGGAGCAAGAAGTTAATACTTTGAAGAATGATCTCCAAGCTATGACTGCAAAGTGTAATATTCTACAACTTGAGAATCAAAAACTTCAAAATGTTTCGCTGGATCGTGATAATCTTCGCAAGAAGAACGAAGAATTGAAAGGTACAATCTTTCCTCTATATTCTCCATTTTTCCTTTTTTTTTTTTTTTTTTTTTTTTTTTTTTTTTTTTTGGAACCTCAAGCCCTTGTTCGCCATGAAGCTTTAAACCAGAAGCGAAAAATGGAGATTTATCAGTTGGAATCTACTGTTGAAGAAGCTCGAATGGATAGAGATGCTTGGATGGAGCAATATAATCAATTAGATAATCTTCATACATATTCTGTTGATCAAATAGATAATCTTTCTAAAGAAAATGCTGACTTAGTTCAGGAACAAGGCTCATTAAGTAATAAATTATCTCGCCTCTCTTACTCTTTGACTAAAGCTAATTTGGAGTTGGAATTTATCAGATGAGAATGGAATTCTTTCTCAAGAGAAGCGAACTCTGTCAAACAAGGTGGCGAGTTACTCGCAACAGTCTGATGTTTGTCAAAAAATATGTAAAGAACAAGAACAATCTCTTCGTTCGCTGAGAAATCAACTCGAAGAAGTTACTGCCGAGAAGGATAAACTTATCCAGGGTAGAATAACCTTAAGTGTAAAGGCAAACCAATTCAAGGATCAATGTTCTAAGTTAGAAAAGTCCAATTCTTCTCTTGCGAAAGAAAATGCCTTACTTGTTTTGAACGAAAAAGCTTGCGATCTCGATCGAAAGGTTTAATTGGAGATAATTTTGATAATGCCATGGATCACTTGGAGAATAGTTGTTCGGCTTTAATCCAATATCTTACCTCGTAAAAGGAAGGTAGTCATATTATTTGACTACCTTAATCCATTTATTTATTATTTTGTGATATTTTCCTTGCGAATTCCAAAAATCTGAATAATTTTCTATGTTCTTTTCTTTTGCAGATTCTGAGAAAAATCTTCATTCCTCTATTGCCACTCTAAAGTCTGACTATTCAAAAATTCGCAAAGAAAATGGAATACTCACTGCTTCCCTTGCTCGCTCTCGCGATCGTGCGTAAAGAAGATTCGATTATATGTCGATCTGTAAAGATATAGAGAGTAGAAATCATCAGAAAGCACTCCTTCGTCAATTTCATCTTAAGGCCGAAGTTCTTGTGAATGATGTTCTACTATCTAAATCTCTTGATCCTGTATGTATCGAACCTCTGGAAGTAAGCGACGATGAAGTTCCTAATTCTCCGACGCCGATTTTGACTACAATAGTGGCGAAGAGCTCGCAAATGAAGAGACAATCCCTCCTAGTAAAATTGTCAATGATGATGCGGGTGAGGGAGGATCGGTGGAAATATAATAATCGGCGAAAATATGGATAAAGTTGTTGAAGAAAGCCCAAGTATCTCCTTCTCGGTGAAAAACCGATATTTGAGAATTGACTTTCTCTTGTAATTTTTCTTCTTGTACTGTTACTTCCTTACGTACTTCCATCATCTTTTAGATGTGTTCATCTGCTTATTATTACTCTTTCTTTCAACGAGTATAATTTTTGATGTTTAATAATTGCTATTTTTTTTTCCATTATCTTCATTTATGTTGAAATTCATCATTGCGACAAGATCGCAGGACGTCTTTACATTTTCATGTAATGACCCATTGATCTTGCCTTATCATTGCTCTTGTGTGGTCTTATTTTGCCTTCCTAGTTAAAGGTCTTATTTTGCCACCCCTCATTTTTGCGTCAATATGACAGGCCTAAATATTCTTACGAACATAAAGTCCCATGACATTGCCGTCTTGCGACAAAATCGCAGGACGTCTTTACACTTTCATGTAACGACCCATTGATCTTGTCTAATCATTTCTTTAGTATTTTTGCCTCTGCAGGATATTTTTCTTGCGACAATATGACAGGCCTAAATATTCTTGCGAACATAAAGCCTCATGACATTGCCGTCTTTGCGACGAAATCGCAGGACGTCTTTACATTTTCATGTAAAGACCCATTGATCTCGTCTAACCCTCGCATTAGTATTATTGCCTCTTCAGGATCATCGCACAAATATGACAAGCCTAAATTTTCTTACGAAAATAGAGCCTCATGAAATTTGCATCTTAAGACACTTATCAGCTCCCTAATGGAGGGTGCCGCCCTTATCATCTCCCTGGTTGCCCCTTCAAGGTGGCGTACATTGGCCATACAAGACTATCTCCTCCCATCCGGTCTTAACAACAACCAGTTGTTTTCGCAGCCTCTTATCCCTTATACCTATAGGGCTTATGGTTACGAGACTGCACCCTAAGTGGAGTTTTCTTCGGGCCGATAAGCATGTGCCAAGACTTGCCAAGAATGGCCGAGACACTTCAAATGCCCTGCACTCTTGGCTCAACCGTGTACCTCGGCGCCTTGGTCATACACCGACTCCTTGGAAGAGACCCTCGGTCGTCCAACCAGGGTATAACCTTATATATATAGTTGGAAATCCAAGGTATCTCCCCCGGATGGGCTTTATTGACCCCAAATTTTCATGACTCAGGTTCCAGGGGTGGTGTAACCTTTTCCCTGAGCCATGTCAAGAGATACCCCCTTATATGACTCACTTTAGGTCTTACATTTGCCTCTTACGAAATATCATTCGCGAACTAGGGTGTACGCCATAAAGGTTCGTCCATTCACTCATTCTTTCATTTCTGTCAATTCGTTCAATCATTCATTTTTGATTATCTCTTGTTATTTCATTTGCGAGATATTCACACATTCTTTCTTTATTTTATGCAATTTCGCAATCACTCTGTCGCAGGAACATTTCATATGAATTCATTTCATTTCATTCATTCAACATTTCGCAACTTATTCTTTCCCTTCCATCTTCTATGGGTAATATTTCTTGAGATATAATCTATTCCACGGTCTATCCAATCTTTGGCCCACATCTTTGCCCTCGGGATCCATTAATCTATATGCCCCTGTTCCAACTATCTCCTTGATGATATAAGGTCCATCCCACTTTTTCGCCAATTTGCCACCACTTTCTCGCTGATATATTGGTGTTTCTCGCAATACCATATCACCTGGTTGAAATTCGCGTGCCTTGACACGTTTGTTATATTCTCTGGCTAATCTTCGCTGGTAATTCTCCATATGCTGTAGTGCTCTTTCTCTGTTTTCCTCTAATTCATCTAATTTAACCAAAATGTTACCCGCACTAAGATTTTTCTCCCAAGCTTATCTCTTTGTTGTTGGAATAATAACTTCTGTCAGAAGTACAGCTTCAACTCCATATGTTAGACAAAATGGTGACATTCCCGTAGCTTCTCGCCTTGTTGTATTGTAAGCCCATACTGCATTATGCACTTGTTCACACCATCCCTTATTATGTCCTTCTAACTTCTTCTTCAAAGTATATCTCGCGATTGTTTTATTTGTTGCTTCCGCTTCGTCCATTGGCTCGCGGGTATAAAGGAGTTGATTTCCCACATTTTATTTGAAATGCATTAAGCAAACAATTCTATATTTTGTCCTCAAACTGTTTCCCATTGTCAGATACCAACTGTGCTGGAATTCCAAATCTGCATATTATGTTTTCGAATATGAAGGTAAAAATATCTTTATCGCGAATGTGTTGTACTGCTTTTAATTCTGTCCATTTTGTGAAATAATCTGTAGCGACAATCAGATATCTCCTATGCCCTGTACCTGGTAAAAATGGTCCCACAATATCTAACCCCCACTTTCCAAAAGGCCATAAACTTGTTGAAGAAGTTAATGGTGCTCCTGGTGCATGTATTCTCTTTCCGTGCCTTTGACAATCTTCGCAACGTCTTGATATTTGTTTCGCATCTTCATGCATATATGGCTAATAATAGCCTTGCATTTTCGCCTTATGTGCTAGAGATCTTCCACCACTATGATTGCCAACATCCCCATTGTGTAACATTTTTAACACTGCTTCTCCTTCCTTTCGTGTTAAACATCTAAGCGAGGGTCCATTAAAGGATCTTCGGTATAATACCCCGTCTCTTAATTCATAATTTGTTGCACGGCTTTTAATTTTTGCATCTCTAATCTATTTCTTGGTGTTTCTCCTTTCATTAGATAAGCATGAAGTTCTGTTCTCCAATCTTCGCAATTGGGTCTTTGTGTTTCATCTTCTATGAGCATTACTTCTGCTTCTTCCTCTTTCTCTTTGTTGATTGATGGTGATTGAAGTGTTTGTATTTTTATGAATCTCGTAGATGGATCTGTCATCATACTTGATATAAAAGCAAAAGCATCTGCGAGTCTATTGTCTTTTCTTGATATGTGTCTCCATTTAATTTTTGGTATCTTCGCTGACAATTCTTCAACAAGCTTTTTGTATTTTTTCAAGGATGCTTCATTTGTATTATACTCTTCTTTTATCTGGCGAATAGCTAACTGAGAATCACTGGTAATTCTTACATTCTCTAACTCAATTTCTATTGCAAATCGCAAAGCATGTATTATAGCTTCATACTCTGTTTCATTGTTAGTAGATGCAAACTCCAATCTGAAAGAGAAAGCCATTTTATTGCCTTCTCGGCGAAATTATAATGATCCCAATTCCGTTACCTTCTCCATTTGACGATCCATCTACCAATATTTCCCATCTATTTGGCTCGTTAATAAATCCCTTGGATTTCCATGTTCTTCTTCTATATCCATCATTTCTTCCACTGCCTCATCTTCTTCCAATGGAAATTCTGCTAAAAAGTCTGCCACAACTTGCGATTTTGGTGAGGATAACACTTCATATTTGAGTTTGCAATGACTTACTTGAGCATTCCATCTTTCAACCCTTCCTGAACTTTTTGAATTTTTCATCACTGACTCAATTGGTACTTTTGTCATTACCTTTACCGTGTGTACTTCGAAGTAGATGCGAAGTTTAAATGTTGCGTAAACTAATGCCAGAATTAGTTTTTCAATTTTTGAATAATTTTTCTCCATGCATTGAATGTTTTTCTTTGATGTAATAGATTGGCTTTTCCACTCCCGCATCCATTCGCAATAATCTGCGCTTAGTGCATGCGAGGTTGTCGCAAGGTAAATTAGTAATTCTTCCCCGGCTCGCTTTTTGTAAGATTGATATATCCATTAAATGTTCTTTTATTCCTTGTAATGACTTTTCACATTTATCTGTCCATCTAAATTTCGCTCCCTTTTTAAGTATGTTGAAAAAAATGCTTGCACTTATCAGATGATCGCGAGATGAATCTTCCTAGCGAAGCTAATAGTCCATTTAACTTTTGCACATCTTTCATCGTTCTTTGTGTGTCGGCATATCGCGAATTGCTTGTACTTTCTCTGGATCGACTTGTATTCCTTCTTTTGAAACAATGTATCCTAAAATTTTCCAGATGCCACCCCAAAAGTACACTTTTCCGGATTTACTTTGATGTTGAAATGTCTCATTTGTTCAAAAATTTCCTTCAAATCTCGTACATGATCTTTTGCTTCTTTACTTTTTATTAACATGTTATCCACGTATACCTCTAGTGTTTTATGTATCCATTTTTCGAACACTTTTTCTACCATCCTTTCGTATGTTGCTCCAAGATTTCAAGACCAAATGGCATTTTTGTGTAAAAGATAATCCCCTTGGAGCGGGGAGCTAAAAAAAGGCAATGAATAAAGATGTTCTTGGTCTTCTTCAAATGAGAGGAATTGATTGATTGTATCCATCAAGAGAGGATATCCTTTCATCAATAAATATTCTTGATTTTACATCTTTCAAGAGATTAATTAAGCAAAATCGAGTAAGGGGTGTAGTGTGGGAAATTTCGATTCAACCATTTGCGGAATATCAATGGACAAGGAGAGCAAGGAATGAATGGAGAAAACGAAGAAAATCGCAGCATTAGAAAGCAAATGAAAACTATCTTTTGGACAAGCTTTGTTTAGATCGGTAAAATCTATGCAAATTCTTATCCCTTTTTTCTTCTTTGGGACTACAACCATATTCGCTATCCTTTCGGGGTATTTTGCTTGTCTAATAATTCCAGATCAAGCATCTTTTGTAACTCTTCTTCTCCATAGGAGAATTGGCCGGTTGAGCCTTATTTCTAAAAGATGGGTTTGTATTATCATCATTATTATCGGAAGAATCAGAATTTGAGTTAAGGCGAGAAGAAAGCTTTTCGTTTCTTAGATAATGGAGCGGAAGATTTATCTTTGCGGCATTTGTTTTACCCTTACTTTTTTAATCTTGTGACAATAGTTTCTTCAACTCCAACCTTCGCATACGCGTAAAGATAAGAAACAGAGGCAACAATATTGTTTTAAATAAGAAGAAAGGAAGTGTTTCTTACTTCTTTCGTAAGCGATCGAAGCAATGTCGAGTATCCTCCGATGGATCCTTTTTGTAAGCTTCTTCCAACTTGGTTATACGAAAGATTTCACAAACTCGGCAATTATAGAAAGAAAGTTGCGAAAGCAAAATTTGAAGTCGGAAACATACCTCTTTCTTCTCGAGGCCATTTGAATTCCCAAGGATGATATCTGCGAGATTCGCGGGAAGAATATGCGAGCCGCGATGTAAGGGCCGTTTAAGATTTACGACCACCATCTCTCATCTTTGGAATGACGAGGAAGTATTATTGCCTGGATGCCAATCAATATCTTGCATAAGTAATTTATCTTCAGGGACATTATCCTTTTTCTTCAGGCGAACGCCCCAGCGAGATTTCACATTCACCATAGTTATCACTGCGTAATTTTCAAAAAAGTTTTCCACAGTGTATTTCTCAACAGCTATTTCCAAGTCTGCGAATTTGGGATTTCTGACAGAGTTAGGGTATAAAGATCCTTTGCCTCTGCACAGCGGTTCGCGAACTCAAGCATCAGGCGAATACAATCACCACTTAATTGATAAACAGCCCGAGAGAATTTTTCATGGGCCAAAATTTCATAAAATAAAGGCAACTTCGGGGATTGTACAAGGGAATGGGAAGTCCCGCGAGGAAGGCGACCTAAGCGAGACTATAATCTTTTGATCATCACATTGATGATCGGAAAACGCTTTGCGAAAGAATAGATGAAGGTTCTTGATCGGGAATGGTTGATAGAGTAAAACCCTTCTCAAAGCAACTTTTGTTGAACTTCTTCAAAAGAAGCTTTGTATGCACGATTGATGAAAGCCATTTTATCGGTATGGGAATGGATGGGAGATTGGAGATTAAGATCGGCGCTAGAAAGGATGAAGAAAAGATTGCGGTGGCGGGAGCGCAAATTGCGGAAGGAGAGAGTCAAAGAAAGGTTGCGAGAGAGAAACTAAAGAATGAAAAAGGAGGAAAAGAAAACTATATATAGGGAAAAAGATCCTCGAGAAAAGCGAGGTCATTTAATGCGAAGAGACATGAATGGTCAAGAATAAGCGGTTGAAAGAAACGTGTCAAGAAAAAGACATTAATAATCAAAATCCGTGTAAAAAGTCAGATAAAGGTAAAGAAACAATATTGTAAAAATCTCATGATACTCTTCCCCTCGCGGGAGAAATATGAGGAGAGATAGGAGACCTGCATATATCTCAAAGAAGCTTAGGAACTTTGCAAAAGAATAGAGGCAAGTACGTACTTTTCAAGGAAAGTATTCTTTTGCTCGTTCCTTCACCAATTGAAACCAAGGAATATGACAACAATGAATTTTTCCTTCAAATCGCTCTTCAAGCAATATTCAAGGAAAAAGAGGCAAGATGTAGGATCATAATATCGCAGCGTACAAGGCTCGCGGGATTAATGAACGACGGCGTCGCGAGGGAGTCGCAGGGAGCTAAAATAAGCGACGCAATGAATTGGCCAAAACATAAAGAAGACGTGAGACTGGCGAGGTTAAGAAGTGTCGCGAGTGAATGTTTGTGCATCTGCGACGACACTTGAGACACTCGAAAATAAAGGGGAGCTTAGCTGTCATCCACTATGTATTACCCTATATAAAGGGCTAAATGAGTCTGTAAGGGGATCTTTTTTTTGAAGGGTTGAGCAAGTCATTAGGAGAGAGAAAGTTTAAGAGTGTTTTAACTTCTAAGTGTAATTCTATTTTCCTGTGTAAACACTTCATGAATTCAATCAATAAATATTCTTGATTTTACATCTTTCAAGAGATTAATTAAGCAAAATCGAGTAAGGGGTGTAGTGTGGGAAATCCTGCTACTACATCTTCAGCGAGAGGAATTTGATTGTATCCATCAAGAGAGGATATCCTTTCATTACCTGCTGCTGATTCAACCATTTGCGGAATATCTGGCAAATGAAAACTATCTTTTGGACAAGCTTTGTTTAGATCGGTAAAATCTATGCAAATTCTTATCCCTTTTTTCTTCTTTGGGACTACAACCATATTCGCTATCCTTTCGGGGTATTTTGCTTGTCTAATAATTCATCAAGCATCTTTTGTATCTCTTCTTATTTGAGGATGATATGATGTTGCAATTTTTCTAATTCTCTCGCTTGAATGGTCTTGCATTTTTATCAATCTCTAATTTATGGCACGCTATAGATGGATCTATTCCAGGCATCTCATCCATATCCCACGCGAAAATGTCTTTATAATCTCGCAACAAATCAATAGTCTTTCTTTCCTCATCTATCTCCATTTTAGTCCCGATTTTTAACATCTTGGGTTCTTCTTCAGTTCCAATATTCACTTCCTTTGTTGGTTTCCGCGGTGCAGCTGTAGCTAGCCTTCGGTTCTCCCATGGGCGTTGGTCCTTTTACTTCCTTCGCGAGATCATTCTCTTCAACGTATATTCCTTTTCCTTCTTCTGCTCTTATCATGTAAGTTCTAAATTCTTCTTCCTTTTTCGCTGCTTTTGCCATCTTCTTGCGATCTTTTCGCCTCTTCACCTGTTCTTCATAATGTTTTACTTCGATTTGATGATATATTCTTCCTTTATCAGTATCTCCTCTGATTTCGCCAATTCCACTCGGTATAGGAAATTTGACACATTGATGAAATATTGATGCTATAGCTTTTATTGCATGTATCCATGGTCTTCCCAATAGCATGTTATATGGTGATTCCATATCCACTACACATAACGTCACATGTGTTTCAATTTCTCCCAACAAAATTCGTATTTTTATTTCCCCTTTAGGTTTTGTTATGGATTTGCCGAAACCATAGATATGATATGTTGCGGAAGTCATTTCTTCAACTTTGTACCCCAATTTTTTATAAGCATGATAAAACATTATATTCACTGAACTCCCTGTGTCCACCAAAGTTCTATTTATTGCCCATTCTTCCACTGTTTTTGTTAATTTTCCTTCTTCTTTGCTTGCACTTATCGTAATCACTAATGGAGATGTGTGATTTAAATTCTCTCATGATATCTCCGTTGCGGTGAACATAATCTTCTGTTCTTCCCATTCTTTCAAGGATGATGCTTTCTCTACTGTTATAATCTTCTTTCCTTCAAAATCTCTTTTGTGTATTCTCCCTCTGATACTTTCATGAAATTCATTAACCATTTCTTTTGTAATCATATTACATTCCAATTCTCCATTACTCTCTTTGATTCTAGCTTTCTCCAATTTATCCATTATACTCTTGATTTAAACAATTTTAGTGACAATATCCAATCTCTTCTCTTCAATCGTCCCTGTTTCTAGCGCCAATATGTAGTTGCAGGAAATCCTACACTACACCCCTCACAAGAATCCACACAACTAAGACATTTGAAGATGAACAATAATGATTTTTATTGATTAATTCCTTGAATATTTATAAGATAAAATGGAAAAGAGCTAAAGAAATTACAATCACTACAAACTTTCTCTCTCCTAATGACTTGCCCAACACTCGGAAAAGATCCCCTCAACAGTTCTATTCGACTCCTTATATAGGGTATTACACATTGGACGACAGCTAAGCTGTCCTTTATTTTCGGGAATCACTTGCGAAATACCGCAAGTGTATAATTATATAATCTCGCAACTATCCTAAATCTCGTTAAGTCTTCACATCTTTCTCGTGTTTTGGCTATCGTCATTCATTCCGTCATTTATATTATTCATTTGCGACATTTCGCAATGCTGTCGTTTATTAATCTCGCGAAGTATTGATGTCGCGATATTCTGATCCTACAGGATCAGCAATCAATTCTGATGGAGCTAGTTTGGATAATACTCCCGGTGTCGATGTACCTGTCAGTGGAGCTACCGTGGTCAATACATCTTGTGGAGCCGTCACTTCTATCACCAACGCTAGCGGATCAGGAGACATTCCAGTAGGTGTAACTCCTCCCATCACCAGAGCCAGAGCAGCCGCAAATCCCGGCATCTCCTTAAGTGTAATGTAGTTGCATGAAATCCTACACTACACCCCTCACTAGAATAAACACAATTGAGTCATTTTAAGATGAATGATTATGATTCTTATTGATTGAATACTTGAATCTTTACAATATGAAATAGAAATGAGTTATAGAATTACAATCACTCTAAAACTTTTTCTCTCCTAATGACTTGCTTAACAATTCAAAAAGATCCTCCTCTTACAACAGATTTACTCAACCCTTTATATAGGGTAGTACATAGTGGATGACAGCTAAGCTGTCCTTTATTTTCGGGAATGACTTGCGAAATATCGCAAGTGTACATGTATTAATTCTCGCGACACTCCTAAATTTCGCTGAATCTTCACATCTTTCTCATGTTCTGGCTGTCGTCATTCATTGCGTCATTTATATTATTCTTCTGCGACGCCCTCGCAATGAGGTTGTTGATTGATCTCGCGAGGTATTAATGTCGCGATATTCTGATCCTACATCTTGCCTATTCTCATGTCTTCTCTGCGAAGGAGAGAATGTCATGAGAACCAATATTTTGACGTGATCGCAATCGTTTATTTTCTATCAATTTTCTGCCGACAAGATTCCGTGAATTTAGGAATGACTGTCTACACGTATCTAAAACGTCCCCTTTTACCGGTTCATTTAATGTTATCCGGTTACTCTTTTCTCGTCTATTTAAAGGAGGATTCCTTGTGAAAGCATTTCTTTTCTTTTACTTCGTCTTCTTCATCGTCTGCAACTATTTTCTGCTGCTTTTCTTCATCATCTTCTTCATCGTTTTTCTGCTACTATTTTTCTGCTACTATTTCTATGGCATCAAGGTTTGTTAATTTTGCTGAATTTGATCATTTTGTGATTGATCTCTCTTATTTAAGTTGTTTTGTTTTGATACTGTTCTTCTTTTAATGGCTCCTCTGCCATTTTTGTTTTAGCAAGAACAAATCTAGCACCAAGTTCACCGTTGTGAATCCTAATATCTCCCTGGGTTCGCAACCGAAATCCACTGCTTCTAAAAGAAAGCCTGCGAGTAACAAGGTATTTAAGAAACATTTATTTTTTTAATAACAATATTGTTGTCTCTGTTTCTTATTTAGCTTGTAATTCGCAGGATGACAAAAATGCTGATAAGTCCCCCAAGAAGCCTCGCCATTCTAAACCTGTTGCGCCTTCTGTTACTTTTCCTACATTCAAACTTACAACTCCTACTGCGAAATCTTCGCAAGATATCCCTACTGTTTCTTCCAAAGATAACATTTCTATGCCTGAATTTCTCATAGATCAACTCCCTCATAACAGTCCCATTGCGAATGAGCCTATTTCTTCTTCCATTGTTAATGCCTCTACCATTCCTCCAGTCATTAATCTTCGCGAGATTTCTTCTTCTCATGATATTCCTTTAACAAAAGATGATTCATCTCTTCCTTCTTCTACCACCGTTACTTCCTTTTCTGAGCAAATCCCTCTTACTAAAGAAAATTTAGAAGGAATAGATGTGGCCTTCAAAGTCCTATCAGATATTGTGAACGATGCTAAGAAGACTTCTGTCGACCCTATCAAGTCTGACATTTACGAGATTTTGAGCAAACACCTTGGCCCTGATAGAGTTTCGCAAACATCCTTGGAACAAGAAATTAACACTTTGAAGAATGATCTCCAAGCTATGACTGCAAAATGTAATACTCTCCATCTTGAGAATCAAAAACTTCAAAATATTTCGCTGAATCGTGATAATCTTCGCAAGAAGAATGAAGAATTAAAAGGTATACTCTTGCCTCTGTATTGTCCATTTTTTTTTTAATTAAACCTCAAGCCCTTGTTCGCCCTTCAAGCTTTAAACCAGAAACGAAAAATGGAGATATATCAGTTGGAATCTACTGTTGAAGAAGTTCGAGTTGATAGAGATGCTTGGATGGAGCAATATAACCAATTAGATAATCTTCATACATATTCTGTTGATCAAATAGATAATCTTTCTAAAGAAAATGCTGATTTAGCTCAGAAACAAGATTCATTAAGTAATGACTTATCTCGCCTCTCTTACTCTTTGACCAAAGCTAATTTGGAGTTGGAAACTTTATCAGATGAGAATGGAACTCTTTCTCAAGAGAAGCGAACTCTGTTAAACAAGGTGGCGATTTACTCGCAACAATATGATGTTTGTCAAAAATTATGTAAAGAGCAAGAACAATCTCTTTGCTCGCTGAGAAATCAACTTGAAGAAGTTACTGCCGAGAAGGATAAACTGATTCAGGGTAGAATAACCTTAAGTGTAAAAGTAAACCAATTCAAGGATCAATGTTCCAAATTGGAAAAGTCCAACTCTTCCCTTTCAAAAGAAAATGCCTTACTAGTTTCCAACGAAAAAAGTTGGCGATCACGTCTGAAAGGTTTAATTGGAGATAATTTTGACAATGCCATGGATCATTTGGAGAATAGTTGTTCAGCTCTAATCCAACATCTTACCTCGCAGAAGGAAGGTAGTCATAGAAGTTGACTGCCCTATCTATTCTTTCTTTATCAAGTCTTCATATTTTTTGTTTGTATAATTCCTTTTATTTTTTGTTTTGCAGAGTCTGAGAAAAAACTTCACTCCTCCATTACTGCTTTGAAATCCGATTACTCAAAAATTCGCAAAGAGAATGGAATACTCGCTGCTTCTCTTATGCGTTCTCGCGACAGGCGTAAAGAAAATTCGACTATATGCGTGACTATAAAGATATAGAGAGTAAAAATCAGCAGAAAGCACTCCTTCGTCAATTTCATCTTAGAGCCGAAGTTCTTGTGAATAATGTTTTACTATCTAAATCTCTTGATCCTGTGTCTGTTGAACCTCTGGAAGTAAGCGATGATGAAGTTCCTAATCCTCCTGATAGCGATTATGATTATAATAGTGGCGAAGAACTCGAAAATGAAGAAACTATCTCTCCCAATAAAACTGTCGATGATGATGTCGCGAATGAAGATGTAGGTGAAGAAGGATCTGCTGGAAATATACTAGTTAGCGAAAATATAGATAAGGTTGCTGAAGAAAACCCAACATCTCCTTCTGGTGAAAAAGCTATTATTTGAGAAATGATTTTCTCTTGTAATTTTTCTTCTTGTTCTATTGCTTCTTTATGTACTTCAACCATCTTTTTTGGTACTCTTGTATGTACTCGTCTGCGTTACTTTTCTTTCTTTTAATAATTGCTACTCCATTAGTTTTATTTATGTTGAAATTCATTGTTGCGACAAGATCGCAAGACGTCTTTACATTTTCATGTACTGACCTATTGATCTTGCCTTATCATTGTTTTTGTGTGGTCTTATTTTGCCTTCCTAGTTAAAGGTCTTATTTTGCCACCCCTCATTTTGCATCAATATGACAGGCCTAAATATTCTTGCGAATATAAAGTCCCGTGACATTGACGTCGTGCGACAAAATCGCAGGACGTCCTTACACTTTCATGTAATGACCCATTGATCTTGTCTTATCATTTCTTTAGTATTTTTGTCTCTACAGGATATTTCGTTTGCGACAATATGACAGGCCTAAGTGTTCTTGCGAACATAAAGCCCCATGACATTGCCGTCTTTTGACACTTATCATCTCCCTAATGGAGGGTGCCGCCCTTATCATCTCCCTGGTTGCCCCTTCAAGGAGGCGTACATCGGCCATACAAGACTAGCTCCTCTCATATGGTCTTAACAACAACCAGTTGTTTTTCGTGACCTCTTATCCCTTATACCTATAGGGTTTATGGTTACGAGACCGCACCCTAAGTGGAGTTTTCTTCGGGCCGAGTGCAACATGTGCCAAGACTTGCCAAGAATGGCCGAGACACTTCAAATGTCCTGCACTCTTGGCTCAACCGTGTACCTCGGCGCCTTGAGCATACACTGACTCCTTGGAAGAGACCCTCGGTCGTCCAACCAGGGTATAACCTTATATATATAGTTGGAAATCCAAGGTATCCCCCCGGATAGGCTTTCATGGGCCCCAAATTTTCATGACTCAGGTTCCAGGGGCGGTGTAACCTTTTCCCTGAGCCATGTCAAGAGATACCCCCTTATATGACGCACTTTAGGTCTTACATTTGCCTCTTACGAAATATCATTCGCGAACTAGGGTGTACGCCATAAAGGTTCGTCTCATTCACTCACTCATTCATTTCTGTCAATTCGTTCAATCCTTCATTTTTGGTTATCTCTTATTAATTCATTTGCGAGATATTCGCACATTCTTTCTTAATTTCGCAATAACTCTGTCGCAGGAACATTTCATTTTATTTCATTCATTTAATATTTCAGAATTTATTCTTTCCTTTCCGTCTTCTATGGGTAATATTTCTTGAGATATAATCTATTCCATGGTCTACCCAATCTCTGGCCCACATCTTTGCCCTCTGGATCCATTAATCTATATGCCCCTGTTCCAACTATCTCTTTGATGATATAAGGTCCGTCCCACTTTTTCGCCAACTTGCCACCACTTTCTCGCTGATATATTGGTGTTTCTCGTAATACCATATCACCTGGTTGAAATTCGCGTGTTTTGACACGTTTGTTATATTCTCTGGCCAATCTTCGTTGATAATTCTCCATATTCTGTAGTGCTCTTTCTCTTTTTTTTTCTAATTCATCTAATTTAACCATAATGTTTCCCGCACTAAGATTTTTATCCCAAGCTTCTCTCTTTGTTGTTGGAATAATAACTTCTGTCGGAAGTACAGCTTCAACACCATGGGTTAGACAAAACGGTGACATCCCCGTAGCTTCTCGCCTTGTTGTATTATAAGCCCATACTGCATTATGCACTTGCTCACACCATGCCTTATTATGCCCTTCTAATTTTTTCTTCAATATATCGATTGTTTTATTTGTTGCTTCGCTTTGTCCATTGGCTGCGGGTATAAAGGAGTTGATTTCCCACATTTTATTTGAAATGCATTAAGCAGTAATTCTATATTTTGTCCCTCAAACTGTTTCCCATTGTCAGATACCAACTGTGCTGGAATTCCAAATCGGCATATTATGTTTTCGAATATGAAAGTAAAAATGTCTTTATCGCGAATATGTTGTACCGCTTTTACTTCTGCCCACTTTGTGAAATAATCTGTTGCGACAATAAAATACCTCCTTTTCCCTGTACCTGGTAAAAATGGTCCTACAATGTCTAATCCCCACTTTCCAAAAGGCCATACACTTGTTGAAGAGGTTAACGGTGCACCTGGTGCATGTATTTTCTTTCCGTGCCTTTGACAATCTTCGCAACGTCTTGATATTTGTTTCGCATCCTCATGCATATATGGCCAATAATAGCCTTGCATTTTCGCCTTATGTGCTAAAGATCTTCCGCCACTATGATTGCCAGCATCCCCACTGTGTAGCATTTTTAACACTGCTTCTCCTTCATTTCGTGTTAAACACCTGAGCGAGGGTCCATTAAAGGATCTTCAGTACAATACCCCGTCTCTTAATTCATAATTTGTTGCACGGCTTTTTAATTTATGCATCTCTAATCTATTTCTTGGTGTTTCTCCTTTCATTAGATAAGCATGAAGTTCTGTCCTCCAATCCTCGCAATGGGATCTTTGTGTTTCATCTTCTATGAGCATTATTTCTACTTCTTCCTCTTCCTCTTTGTTGATTGATGGTGATTGAAGTGTTTGTATTTTTATGAATCTCGCAGATGGATCTGTCATCATACTTGATATAAAAGCAAAAGCATCTGCGAGTCTATTGTCTTTTCTTGATATGTGTCTCCACTTTATTTTTGGTATCTTCGCTGACAATTCTTCAACAAGCTTTTTGTATTTTTTCAAGGATGCTTCATTTGTATTATACTCTTCTTTTATCTGGCGAATAGCTAACTGAGAATCACTGGTAATTCTTACATTCTCTAACTCCATTTCTATTGCAAATCGCAAAGCATGTATTATAGCTTCATACTCTGTTTCATTGTTAGTAGATGCAAACTCCAATCTGAAAGAGAAAGCCATTTTATTGCCTTCTGGAGAAATTATAATAATCCCAATTCCGTTACCTTCTCCATTTGACGATCCATCTACCAATATTTCCCATCTATTTGGATCTGTTAATAAATCCCTTGGATTTCCATGTTCTTCTTCTATATCCATCATTTCTTCCACCGCCTCATCTTCTTCCAATGGAAACTCTGCTAAAAAGTCTGCCACAACTTGCGATTTTGGTGAGGATAACACTTCATATTTGAGTTTGCAATGACTTACTTGAGCATTCCACCTTTCAACCCTTCCTGATCTTTTTGAATTTTTCATTACTGACTCAATTAGTACTTTTGTCATTACCTTTACCGTGTGCGCTTCGAAATAGATGCGAAGTTTAAACGTTGCGTAAACTAATGCCAAAATTAATTTTTCAATTTTTGAATAGTTTTTCTCTGCAGCATTGAATGTTTTGCTTGATGTAATAGATTGGTTTTTCCACCCCCGCGTCCATTCGCAATAATATGCGCTTAGTGCATGCGAGGTTGTCGCAAGGTAAATTAGTAATTCCTCCCCTTCTTCTGCTTTTTGTAATATTGATATATCCATTAGATGTTCTTTTATTCCTTGCAATGCCTTTTCACATTCATCCGTCCACCTAAATTTCGTTCCCTTTTTAAGTATGTTGAAAAATGTTTGCACTTATCAGATGATCTCGAGATGAATCTTCCTAGCGAAGCTAATAGTCCATTTAACTTTTGCACATCTTTTACTGTTGCTGGTGTTGGCATGTATCGAATTGCTTGTACCTTCTCCGGATCAACTTGTATTCCTTCTTTTGACACAATGTATCCTAAAATTTTTCCAGATGCCACTCCAAAAGTACATTTTTCTGGATTTACTTTGATGTTGAAATGTCTCATTTGTTCGAAAATTTCCTTCAAATCTCGCACATGATCTTTTGCTTTTTTGCTTTTTATTAACATGTCATCCACGTATACCTCTAGTGTTTTATGTATCCATTGTTGGAACACTTTCTCCACCATCCTTTGATACGTTGCACCGGCATTTCGCAGACCGAATGGCATTTTTGTGTAACAATATAATCCTCTTGTAGCGAAAAAGGCGGTATGTTCTTGGTCTTCTTCAGCGAGAGGAATTTGATTGTATCCCTTATATCCATCAAGGGAGGATATCCTTTCATTTCTGCTCGCCGATTCAACCATCTCTGGAATATCCGGCAAGGGAAAACTATCTTTTGGACAAGCTTTGTTTAGATCGGTGAAATCTATGCAAATTCTTATTCTTTTTTTTCTTTTTGGAACTACGACCATATTCGCTATCCATTCGGGGTATTTTGCTTGTCTAATAATGCCAAAGCATCAAGCATCTTTCGCAACTCTTCTTCTATTTGAGAATGATATGCTGTTGCGATTTTTCTAATTCTTTGTTTGAATGGTCTGGCATTTTTATCAATCTCTAATTTATGACATACTACAGATGGATCTATTCCAGGCATCTCATCCATATCCCATGCGAAAATATCTTTATAATCTCGCAACAAATCAACGGTCTTTCTTTCTTCATCTGCCTCCATTTTAGTCCCAATCTTTAACATCTTGGGTTCTTCTTCAGTTCCAATATTCACTTCCTTCGTTGTTTCTGCCTCAATGTAGCTAGCCTTCGGTTCTCCCATGGGCGTCGGTCCTCTTATTTCCTTTGCGAGATCACTCTCTTCACCACATATTCCTTTTCCTTCTTCCGCTCTTATCATGTATGTTCTAAATTCTTCTTCCTTTTTTTTGCTTTTGCCATCTTCTTGCGATCTTTTCGCCTCTTCACCTGTTCTTCATAATGTTTTACTTCGATTTGATGATACATTCTTCCTTTATTGGTATCTCCTCTGATTTCGCCAATTCCACTCGGCATAGGAAATCTCACACATTGATGAAATGTTGATGCTACAGCTTTTATTGCGTGTATCCATGGCCTTCCCAACAACATGTTATATGGTGATTCCATATCTACTACGCATAACGTCACATTTGTTTCAATTTCTCCCAACAAAATTCGTATTTTTATTTCCCCTTTAGGTTTTGTTATCGATTTGCCGAAACCATAGATATGATATGTTGCGGAAATCATTTCTTCATCTTTGTACCCCAATTTTTTATATGCATGATAAAACATTATATTCACTGAACTCCCTGTATCCACTAAAGTTCTACTTATTGCCCATTCTTCCATTGTTTTTGTTAATTTTCCTTCTTCTTTGCTGGCACTTATCGTAATCACTAGTGGAGATGTGTGATTTAAATTCTCTCCTGACATCTCCGTTGCTGAGAATATAATTCTCTGTTTTTCCCATTCTTTCAAGGGTAGCACCTTCTCTGCTGTTATAATTTTCTTTCCTTCAAAATCCCTTTTATGTATTCTCCCTTTGATACTTTCATGAAATTCATTAACCATTGATTTTGAAATCATATTACATTCCAATTCTTCATTACCCTCTCTGATTCTAATTTTCTTCAATTTATCCATCATACTCTTGATTTTTACCGTCTTAGAGACAATATCCAATCTCTTATCTTCAATCACTCCCTGTTTCTAGCGCCATTATGTAGTTGCAGGAAATCCTACACTACACCCCTCACTAGAATAAACACAATTGAGTCATTTAAGATGAATGATTTTGATTCTTATTGATTGAATACTTGAATCTTTACAATATGAAATAGAAATGAGTTATATAATTACAATCACTCTAAAACTTTCTCTCTCCTAATGACTTGCTTAACAATTCAAAAAGATCCTCCTCTTACAACAGATTTACTCAACCCTTTATATAGGGTAGTACACAGTGGATGACAGCTAAGCTGTCCTTTATTTTCGGGAATGACTTGCGAAATATCGCAAATGTACATGTATTAATTCTCGTGACACTCCTAAATTTCGCTGAATCTTCACATCTTTCTCATGTTCTGGCTGTCGTCATTCATTGCGTCATTTATATTATTCTTCTGCGACGCCCTCGCAATGAGGTAGTTAATTGATCTCGCGAGGTATTAATGTCGCGATATTCTGATCCTACATGTAACACCTCCGGTAGTCACCAGAGCAACAACTTCCACTCCTTCATCAGGAAGAGGAGCCGGAGGGACGAGAGGAGGACCATCTCCCATTACCATTGCAGACTTGATGGAGAAGCAGGAAGTTCTTGCTAAGACTCAAACGGATATGACCGCAACATAGAAAGAGGTACTCACTTTTCTTAAGACATTAACTGATCGATTTTCACAAGACCCGCAACAACCCCTGGAGCCAACAAGGAATGCATTCAACGCACCGGAAAAGGTACTTCAGTGGCGCGGACCTTCATGGGCCTGATCAAAGAAGCGACATCAGATATGAGCGGTCCTGTCATGGAGACTCCTACACTGGGGACTGATCCTCACAACGATCTTCCTCAAGTCAATAGTTTCACTATGAACCAGAGGTCGGTGGATCGGGAAGCGGTTTCTCTAGTGGAAAGTTTATGCGAACTTTCACACCTCTCGAAGAATCAGCGCGCGGAGACGTTTTGCTGCAATTAACCAGAGGAAGGTCACGACCGTGCCCTACATGTCACCGCACGCATCAAGGATACAGAGTTCAAGACGGACCTTATCTACACAGGAGCGTCTTCGAATGTGATTACTCTCAAGACTCTCAGGACATCCAAGGTTCTCCCAGGCAAGGTCGTACGGAAGCCTACCACAATGACGGACTTCGAGGAAACCAAACCAGCACATACGGGAGAAGCTCCGTGGAAAGAATCAGACAAGTTCGTTGCGTCCCACTCCCCACGTGGGCGTAAATTCAGGAAAAAGACCGGCTTGCATCATTGAGGGCTAAAACCCACGATGCATCTTTGCTGACGAAGCTGTAGGAGCAGAACATCGCGACATCAATACTTTGTGAGAGTAATGAACAACTACATTGCGAAGGCGTCGCAAGAAAGAAATATAAATGACGCAATGGATGACGAAAGCCAGAACATGAGAAAAGTATGAAGATTTGGCGATATTTAGGAGTGTCGCAAGTAAAAACGTTTATAACATTCGCGACACTTCGCGAGATGTTCCCGAAAATAAAGGACAGCTTAGCTGTCATCCAATGTATACTACCCTATATAAAGGGTCGAGTCAGTCTGTTGTGGGGGGATTCTTTCTGAATTGTGAAGCAAGTCATTAGGAGAGAGAAAATAAGAGTGATTGTAATTTCTTCAGCTCTGTTCTACATTTCTTTGTAAATCTTTCAAGAAAACAATTAATAAAATATATTGTTACTCATCTTCAAATGGATCAATTAAACAAATTCGAGTGAGGGGTGTAGTGTGGGATTTCCTGCAACTACATATGCGCTAGAAACAGGGACGAGTAGAAGATCAACCTTGTGAATTGGAAGAATTAGGTGTAACAAGAAAGAAATCTCGAATAATTTTTAACAAGTTACTAAAATTGAGAAATGGCTAGAAGAAAGAATGCATCAGAACAACCAACGATCGTAAGGAGAAGTGGAAGATTAGTTGGAGAAAGGAGAAATGAAGTAGGTGAACCATCAAGGATAAATGCAAGAAATGGAGAAGAAGATCGAATTCAACCACCAATTCAACCACCAATTCAACCATCAGTTCAACCACCAATTCAACCAGCGCTAAACAGAGTAACCGATTATGATAGAGTAAGCGTTCATACATGGAGATCAGATTCTATGGAAGAAAGAGAAGAAGTGCAACAATTGATGAATAGTGGACAAGAAGAGAGAAATCGAGAAGAGATGGGAGAAACAGTTCGTGGAAATGAAGAAATTGCAGCGCTAGAAGCGTTGAGACAGACAATACATGAAGAAAGGCGGTTAGAAGCAGAAGAGCGCGCAAATTTAACAAGGCAAAACCACGAATTAAGGATGGAAAATAGGAGGTTGCAAAATAGAAGATCAAGGAGTAATAACAGATCGAGATCAGGATCGATTAGAGAAAACGTGAGAAGAACATTACCTGCAGAAAACGTTAATGAAGAAAATTTGGAAAGAGAGTTAAATTTTGGTGAAGGAGGTCGCGAAGAGAGAGAATTAGTAGAGAATCTTTATATTTTGGTGAATGATCAAAATGATGGAAATCAGGAAGATAGGCGGCCTCAAGGCGAGAATAACTTGATTAATGAAGAAAATCGGGAAGAAGAAAGGAGAGTACTATATGGGAGAGAAACACAAAGGAAACAAAAGGAAATTGAAGATGACATTGAAAAACATTATACTGAACAAGCGCGTCTAGCTCGCGAGAGAGAAAGATTGAGAGCAGAAATGGAAAATCGGGAATTAGAAGAGGCGATTCGGCAGAATAATCATGACAATCGAGAAAGAAGGCGCGAGCGAAATCGCAACAATGGAGATATCAACGAAGAATATGAAAGAATACAAAAAAGTAGACACGAACGAAGAAGGAGGGAAGCAGAATTAAAGAGACCGATAAATTCAAATTCTGAGGCAAACGAACAAATTCTGCGAGAATTGGCAGAGATGAGAGGAATATTGAACAGCAGAAGAGAAGGAGGGAGAAGACAGTTAGATGAAGCTATCGCAGCAGCTGCGAAAAATCCTTTTACATTAGAAGTGCAGCTAGGAGGAATACCCCCAAAGTGCAACTTACCAGCATTAACTAGCATTTTTGATGGGTCAACTTGTGCAGTACAACACATCAAGGCTTACGTGAGATGTATGCTACAGTGGGAAAACCATGATGCTATATTGTGCAAATACTTTGCGTCGAGTTTAACGGGAGAAGCGTTGAAATGGTTTGAGGGTCTACCAAGGAATACAATCACATCATTCAATCATTTACAAGCTATATTTTTAGGGGCGTATATAAGCAACAACTCTTCGCGACCTGGCATTGAAGATGTATTTGGGCTAAAACAAAGAATTGGCGAGAGCTTGAGACATCTAACCGTAAGATGGAAGACAATGTGTAGCGAAATGGCTGGACGGGTGGATGAAAGATATCTCATACTATCATTCATAAATGCTATGTTCGCAACCAACTTATTATATGTTCAAGTTTTCAGAGTCAAGAATACAATCACGATAACCGAATTGAGAGAATTGCAAGAGGAATATATTGCTTTGGAGGAAAGACAAAATGAAGTAGAATCGTACCCAGTCGCGAATACAAGTTCAAGTGCTGCGAATGCAAGTTTGTTACCCAGATTAATACAAACAGTGGCGAGTACCTCGCAAGGGCAACAAGAAAAAGTAGTAGATGATGGACAGCCAAAATTAGTAACGATGGGAAGCCGAGATCAGGAAGAATTTGAAAGAGAAAGAAACTGCTACAATCGTGGTGGCAATAACAAGATTCAGAGACTTGATCACCCGCAAGAAACCTATGGAAGTCAAAAACAAAATTATCATGGAGGACAACGACGTCATAGAGTAGTATGGGAAGAAATCAAGATGCCACCACTAAATACTAGTGTGGAGAAGATATGGGAAGCTATACTCTTGATGGAGAATATACCTGCACCATGGAACATGGGGAGTGAACCGCCACCAGGTGATAGGAGTCACGAATTCTGCTCTTACCATCGTTTTCATGGACATCTGACAAATGACTGCCGAAACATCAAAAGAATTATCCTTAGAATGATTAATCAGGGGAAGCTGAATCACTTTTTAAAAAGCGAAGAGAAAGTTCAACATTTACCGCCGCCACCATCAAAGGGAAAAGAAACGTTCATGATAGAAGTCGGGGCGAAAGCTAAAAATTTGTTTTGCAACTCCATTGTTCATTCATATCGCACCATTGAAGATTTTCATGATAACGTACTCAGTAGGGTTTTTGCGAGGGATGTTAATGATAAGGAGGTAATAAACATCGCGAGGAAATCGCAGATTAAAAGAGTGGCGATTCAGATTATCTCTTTTCGGCGGAAGAAATACCCAAAGGTAGAGAAATACATGATAACCCGTTGGTGGTAAAACTGGATATTAATCCAAAACCTGTTGATGGGGAAGATGATGAGGCGAAACTTTATTTGGGCAATAAATAGAATATTAATCGACATCGGGAGCTCAGTCAACATTCTTTTCTACCATACTTACAAGACTATGGGAGGAAAGGATGAAGATTTGATCCCTTCAACATACAAAATATATGGTTTCAACGGTACCGCGAACAAGCCCAAAGGAGAAGTACACATGAGAATACCTTTGCAAGGATTGTCAATCGATATCTTGTTTTGTGTGGTCGATGTGGAGTCCCCTTATAATGCATTGATTGGAAGGCCATGGTTGCATGCAGTGCAGGTGTGGCGTCAACGTATCATCAGTGTATAAAGTTTCCCCATCCTAGCGGTGTTGGAATTATTAAGGGAGATTGGATAGAAGGGGAAAATGTTATGAGATCGATGTGGAGAGTCTGAAGAGAGAGCCACAAAAAGAAGGGATGGAAGAAGAATATAAAAGAAGAACAAAGAAAAGAAAGATTGATGGTAGATAGCATAAATATAAGAAGAGAAGACACATTGCGAGGTGAAGATATGAAGGCGGTTGAAAGTCATCTTTGGAAAAGAACTATTCAGAGGTTTTAATGATACGAGGCGAGGAGGGAAGCAGGAGTAAAAGGTGTAAGAAGTGAATAATTGCGAGAAGTGACAAAGGTTAAGTGGCGAAGGCACGTTAGGGACAAGAAGAATAAAAGGTAGTTGAAGACGCTTTGCGAAGTAAATACATAAAGGCAGTTGAATAATGCAGAGACAGAAAATAGTAGGATCAAAAGACTAAAAAATTAATAGTTGTTGTTATCAAAATTAAGTGACAGAGGCATATCAAAAGTAGGAGGAAGAAATAATAATTGAAGAAGAAATGTACGAGAATCTCGCGATCAAGAATGTATGAAAATCCGATTGAAGAGTTGAAAAGAGAATGTTGCAAACAAAGCAAAATTATGCGATAGCATCGCAAGCAAAATAACATGAAATTATCAAGAATGAATGATTAATTGAATTAACAAAAATGAATGAGTGAGTGAATGGGACGAACCTTTATGGCGTACACCCTAGTTCGCGAATAATATTTCGTAAGAGGCAAATGTAAGACCTAAAGTGCGTCATATAAGGGGGTATCTCTTGACATGGCTCAGTGAAAAGGTTACACCGCTCCTGGAACCTGAGTCATGGAGATTGGGGATAATAACATCCATCCGGGAGAGATACCTTGGATTTCCAACTATATAAGGTTATACCCTGGTTGGACGACCGAGGGTCTCTTCCAAGGAGTTAGCGTATGACCAAGGCGCCGAGGTACACGGTTGAGTCAAGAGTGCGGGGAGCATGGAACTTCCTTACCACTCTTGACAAGTCTTGGCACATGCCGCACTCCTACTCGAAGAAAACTCCACTTAGGGTGCAGTCTCGTAACCATAAGCCCTATAGGTATAAGGGATAAGAGGCTGCGAAAACAACTGCTTGTTGTTAAGACCGGATGGGAGGAGCTAGTCTTGTATGGCCGATGTACGCCTCCTTGAAGGGGCAACCAGGAGATGATAAGGGCGGCACCCTCCATTAGGGAGCTGATAAGTGTCAAAAGACGCAAATGTCATGAGACTTTATTTTCGCAAGGAAATATAGGCTTGTCATATTTGTGCAATGATCTGTAGAGGCAATAATCTTGACGCAAGGATAAGGCGAGATCAATGGGTTATTGCATGAAAATGCAAAAACGTCCTGCGATTTCGTCGCAGAGACGATAATGTCATGGGATTTTACACTCGCAAGAGTATTTAAGCCTGTCATATTGTCGCGGATAAAATATCCTGCAGAGGAAAAAATACTTAGTAAATGATAAGACAAGGTCAATGGGTCATTACATGAAAATGTAAAGACGTCCTGCGATCTTGTCGCAACGAGGGGTGGCAAAATAAGACATTTAATTAGGAAGGCAAAATAAGACCACACAAAAACGATAAGGCAAGATTAACGGAATTCTTCATTTATGGAGACATTCTGCGATCTTGTCGCAATAACGGGCTTCAATATGTTTACGAAAACAGATAGCAAAGGTAAATTTCTCATTTGAAAATGAATAACAGAGGCAAGTATGGGAATGAATAGGATAAAGTTTTGTTATTCATTTCCATATGAGGAATTTATGCATTCATAATACTAGTTAGTCGAATTATAAAAGAGAATTGCTTGATTAATATGTGCAAGTAAAGAAAACAAAGATTGAATTCATATTTGACAATCCAAGAAGATTGATAGAGTATATATATTACAAATAGCGAAAGAAGAAAAAGAAGTTATTTCTTTGAAGAATCATCTTCTTGGTCAGATTTTTCAGTTTCATCATTCTCTTCGCCAGATTCTTCTGCTTCGCTAGCATCACTATCAGAGACATCTGAGAAAAGTGTATCTTCAGGAATATCCTCGCGAAGACAAGGATATGAACTAAGAGGAATCTTGTGATCATTGCAAACTATCTCAATAGTTTGATTGCGAAAACGAACTGCATAATTATTAAAGTTCGCCACTGTAGCTTGCAGTTGTTTCTTCAACTTAGAATATTTGTTGTTGCGAAGAGAAAAGTCTTGTGCGAGTTGTCCTTTTCAGACTCAAGTTCTTCAATCCTTATTTGAAGTCTTTTTTTCGGATTCTCGAGAACATATGACAATATATTAACAATTTAATAGCAATGCTACGGAAATAAGAAACAGTAAAGTATAATAAACGACCTTCTCTCGTCGGATATCATATCCTTAACCAAGGCAGTATGCTCGGCATGAAGGCTAACATCAACACCTAAGTTATTCTGGCATTATCTAGAACCTTCGCATCCCAAGCAAACTCATCATCATTATTTATAACAAGAAGTGAACGAACTTGTTCTTCTCGCTCGATAAGTATGGCATTTGGCGAAGGGATTCATCTCGTTCAATTTGTACTTCGAGAAGAGACTTTTGAAATTTTGCTAATGCCTGTGCACCTCTATTAGTAATGCGATCTTTCTCATCTATGAGATTACTAATTTTCTTCCTTAAGGTTTTGGTTTTCTTATGGGAATTAAGGTACATTCGTTTAAATTGATTAGCTAAACTTAAGCTAGCTCTATGCTCGATCTCTAAGAGATGACATTTGGACTGGAGATCCTTTAATGGAAGGAGGTTAGTCTTATTTGAGGAACTACTTAGAGATTCATTGAGATGAGTAAGAAGGACGTCATCATCCATGGGCTCGGGAAATGAATGGAGAAGAATGGCTTCTTCAGAGAGATTATATATGTCTGCGAAAATAGTAAGTCAGGCAAAGAAAAGCAAATGATAAAGTAAAAAGGATTTGAGGAGTAAAGATTGTTATACCATAAAGCTGCTGATTTGCACTTTGAAGAGTAGATACTCTATTCTGTTGAGAAGTAAACTCAGCCTCCAGCTGTTTAATTCTTTCATCTTTCTTGCGATATGACGCAGCTTCAACCTCTAGTTCTCGGATCTTCTCTTTAAGTTGCAAATTTTTCTTTTCAAGACTGTGGTGTCTTTTCTCAAGGTCTGAGGCAACAACAAAAGAAGCTCTCCCAGACTATAAAGAAAAATATGGGAACGATTAAGATAAAGCTTATAATTGAAGTCACAAATAAAGAAAGGGATATGAACATACCAAAGCAGTGAGAGAATTTAAGTGACTGGAGGTCAACGTTCGGGAGACTCCGCGAAAGGACTCATTATCCTCTAATAGCGGGGCATCGCAGATTTTAGCGAGAGCTCCGCAAGTAGCAGTTAGATGATCATCTCCTAATCCTTGCATAGAATCGGAGAAGACACTGGACAATTGCGCCATAACAGAAGTAGTCAAGTGACTCTCTTTCGCGGAGGAAGTACCAACCTCATTTTCACCCTCATCAGAATTTTCATTGGTTTGAGAAGAGAGTTTGGGTTTTCCGTTTTTAGAAAGCGGGGCGTAAGACTTGTCCTTGCGAAAAGTAGTTTTATCCATGCCCTCGGCCTTCGCAGCTTCAGCCTTTCGACTTGACCTCTTCAACTTCAACCTTCGCATACGCATGAAGATAAGAAACAGAGGCAACAATATTGTTTAAAATAACAAAAGAAAATGTTTCTTACTTCATCCGTGAGCGATCGAAGTATCGCCAGGGTACTCGGCTTTGGATTTTCTCTATATTTCTTTCTCATTCTGGTGATCTAAAATTTTTGAAAGTTAATAAATAAAAGAGGAAGAAGATGTCGCAAAACGAAAGCGAAGAAAGGAAATATACCTCTTTTTTCTCCTCAGGCCACTTAAACTCCCAAGGATGATAGTTCGCGAGGTGTGCAGGGAGAACATGTGAACCTGTGATGTAAGGTCCACTCAAAAATAAAGGAATAACCCACCATCTCTCATCTTTGGAATGACGGGGAGTACTATTGTTGCCCGAATGCCAATCAATATCTTGCATAAGCAGTTTGTCAGCATCAACGTTATCATTCTTTTTCAGTCGAGCACCCCAAATGAGATTTATCATTTCTCATATTTATAACTGAGTAATTCGCGAAGAAATTGTCCACGGTATACTTCTCAGTAAATATTTGTAAATTTACAAACTCAGGATCCCTAACATTATTAGGATATAAAGATCCTTTACCGGCGCCACGATTGTCGAATTCAAGTATTAAACGGATACAGTCGCCACTCAACTGATAGACAGCTCGCGAGAATTTCTCATGAGCAAGAATTTCATAGAATAATGGCAACTCGGGATTGTACAGAGGAATGGGGAGACCTGCGAGGAGTTGACCCAGCGAGACTATGATTTTATGATCATCACAGTGATGATCAGAAAACAATTTTGCAGAGAGAATGGATGAAGATCCTTGATTGGGAATGGTTGATAAAGTGAAACCCTTTTCCTGTAATTTCTTTTGAACATCAGTAAAGAGAGCAGTGTATGTACGACCAAGTGAAGCCATTGTTAGAAGTATGGGAATGAATAGAGAATTGAAGATCAAAAGAATGAGAAAAGTATAGGACTGTGGTAGCAGGAGCGCAAATTGCGGAAGGAGAGAGAGAGTTAAAGAAAATTTGCAGAAGGAAACTAAAAGAGAAAAAGAGAAGGGAAAGAAAGCTATATATAGAGAAGAGAATCCTCGAGAAAACAAACGCATTTAATGCGAGATGGGACGTGAATGGTCAAGAATAAACGGTTGAAAGAGACGTGTCAAGAAAAGAGTGGAAGAAGAAACACCTGTAATAAATTCCGTACATAAATAAAACAAGTAAAAATGAACAATCGCGAGATAAAGATGAGCAGTTGTGGCACTTTAAAATATTGGTTCTCATGACATTCTCTACTTCGCAGAGAATACATGAGAAGAGGCAAGATGTAGGAGCAGAACATCGCGACATCAATACTTTGTGAGAGTAATGAACAACTACATTGCGAAGGCGTCGCAAGAAAGAAATATAAATGACGCAATGGATGACGAAAGCCAGAACATGAGAAAAGTATGAAGATTTGGCGATATTTAGGAGTGTCGCAAGTAAAAACGTTTATAACATTCGCGACACTTCGCGAGATGTTCCCGAAAATAAAGGACAGCTTAGCTGTCATCCACTGTATACTACCCTATATAAAGGGTCGAGTCAGTATGTTGTGGGGGGATTCTTTCTGAATTGTGAAGCAAGTCATTAGGAGAGAGAAAATAAGAGTGATTGTAATTTCTTCAGCTCTGTTCTACATTTCTTTGTAAATCTTTCAAGAAAACAATTAATAAAATATATTGTTACTCATCTTCAAATGGATCAATTAAACAAATTCGAGTGAGGGGTGTAGTGTGGGATTTCCTGCAACTACAGAAGCATTCTTCTCCATTCTGTGAAGCCACGTCCCACGTTCACACGAAGAGGGAACGAACTTTTGTGGCGAGTCGTGACCAGAAAGGGAAAACGGTATACCGACACTGCCATTATCAATTAGCGGGGAGACTGTTACCCAGTCTCTCCACCCAATGGAATGCTACAACAACAACGAACCACAAGAACAAGTGCTAGATGCTCCACAACAGCTGCAAGATGGCACCAACTCCACAACTGATGAGATTGAAATCGTTGAGGAATCTCCTAGGCCTATCTCCATCATCTCAAACTTGTGTACGGATAAACACACGAAGCTCGTGGAACTTCCCAAAGAGTACCAGGACATATTCGCTTGGAGATATGAAGAAATGCCGGATTTAGATGAAAATTGGTCACCCATCATCTACATGTCATACCTGGATCCAAGTCGGTTAAACAGTTGTAGTTCGGACACGAGGAAAATGGATAGATCAGGTGCTGCATAGACTTCGAGAGACTTGAACATGTCTTTGCTCCAAAACGATCCTCCTCTACCTAACATCGACATGTTAGTAGATGCAACCAGCGGACACGGCATGTTCTCCTCCATGGATGGATGTAGCGGCTACAACCAGATAAGGATGTACGAGCATGATGCAAGTAAGATAGCTTTTCGAACTCCTCTCGGAAATTTGTATTATACCATACTGCCATTTGGTTTAAAGAATGCCGGTGCAACGTATCAACGCTCTATGACAGCAATCTTCCACTGGAGTCGATACCTCAAGGGAGCAGCCTCAAGAAGATAAAGATGTCCACGCGTCATATCGAGCAAGATCCGGGCGAGTCACTCTATCAGACAGTGGTTGAACAAGATCCGGGCGAGTCACTTTATCAGACAGTGGTACATGTCTATCATGCTATGATGGAGAATCCGTGCTTTTGGTCATCCTATGGAGCTGTTGAACGCTCATCTACAACGACATATGCCCTGATAGAAAGAACCAGGCCTGCTGGTAATGAAGAGCCTCATAATGTTTGTAGGGGCATATATCTCACCAACAGGCGATACAACCTTCAGCCTTCTGTAAGCAGTTCCCTGAAGCAGCAAGAGGAAAACCATCGAGATACAACATACTGCGCGTCCGTCAACTCCAACTCCATTACCACATGCACGACTCCCACAATGATAAAACAATATCCAAGATATTCCATATCTGGCTCGACAACAACTATTACGAACAAACCATGTAAACCACGCTTGGGGACTGAGGCTCAGCATGAAGTTCCTTCACCGTCAGTCAAGGAATTCTTCAACATGAGATAGATGGTCAGTCAAGAAGCATGGAATTCGTAAGGGTAAATCGAACTGAAGAGGGAAACACTTCGACGCTCCCTCTAGCAGAAGCTGCTTCAAGGGTCTATTCAAGAGCCGCCTCAACGCTCTCTCCGGGACCCACGTTCGCTTCAGAATCCTTCTTCAACACTCTCTCCAGGATTCACCTCAACGTTCGCACCAGATACTACTTTAACATCCTCTCGAGCCATTTCAACACTCAAGCTGCATCAATAATCTGCGCTCTGGTCAAGTTATCTTTGATGTACTCATTGCTCAACATACGTCTCATCCATCCTTCATGAGGGCCAGTGAGCATAAAAACCTTGAAGTCGATAGGAGAAGGGTTATCTTGTGGAACGGATATTTTAATATAGTTAAAAGGGCGCGGTGAATAACTCATCATCAATGTTCGGCATATCTTTGAAGCTGTCAACACCTCCTGACTTGGCACCAGCGTTATCCCCAGAAGACATCTCAACATGAGTTCTTTTCTTCATTCTAGAATAAAAGACATGAGTCAGTACTTGTATAAAAACACGTGAGATGTGTAGTCACACACGACAGAACACACATTCACGTTGGAGTACACAAGGCTGGTATTGGGTCCAAACACCGGTATTGCTCAAGTCTCAAGTCCGGTATTGCTCAAGTCTCAAGTCCGGTATTGATCAAGTCACAAGTCCGGTATTGCTCAAGTTTCAAGTCTGGTATTGATCAAAGTCACATGGCTGGTATTCGAATAAAACAGGCGCACACAGCAGGGCCGGTTGATAGACACATTTTTGTGTCTAATTTGTCTCTATTCTATATATTAATAGTGCTCATTTTTTTGTACTTATTATGGTGTTTTATGTGTATGTAGGTATTTTTGGCCAATAAACATTTTTGGAAAAATCGGCTCGAAAAGTTGCACCCGGAGGACATCTACTATTCGGACCCTCACTACGGATAAGGGGTACCCAAATTACTAAGGGGCACCCTCAGGACACCCCAAGGCAGCTGCTAAAGGCACCCCTACTCTGGATAGGGGGCGCCTTATCTTCAACAATTCAAATATCAAAAATTGGCGGGAAAAATGGCAGCAGCGAGAAACAGATTTGGAGTTGGATTTTTCAGCGGATTCAGAGAGATTCAATCGTGGGATTTTGGTGGACTGGACCTGTTAGAGCCTAACAGGCCTGGTACAAGAGTTTGGATCGATCAACTTGGGCTGCATGATCGTGTTGGAGTAAAACAGGGAGAGAAAAGTTATGGGTTTCTTTTGAGATAAATTTGGAAGATTTTTGGAAGATAAGTGCTGATATGATGCGTAGTTATCAAATATAGAAGTTGGAGTAATTTAGGAAGGATTTTACTGGCAGAATCCGCGTAAGAAGATTGGCAGAGAAGAAAATTCCGGGACTTGCCGCCGAAGAAAAAAAGAGATATTCTCGAGATTTAGTCGAGATATTTCGAACCTGTGGGCTATATATAGGTTTGTGGTGAGTCAAATAGGGGTTACGGAGACTTTGGGGAAGTTTAGAACACGGCAGAGATCAACAGGAGGAGTTGCAGGAAATCGAGTTCTGCTGCTGCAACAAGGAAGAACACGAAGAACAAAGGCCATCAGGGACAGTCGTTTTTGGGGTCTTAAATTCAGCAACAAAACAACAGTGTTTTCAACAGTTCCATTGTAACAGCTTCTTCGTAACACATATACACTGTTGCGAATCGGCTGTTTTATTACTTTTTATCCTTTTAATAATCTTTTGAGCCATAAACACATATTTTGAGACCATGATTAATATGAGGAGCTAAACCCCATTGCTGAGGCGATAGAGGAAGCTATTTTTCCAACAAAAAGTGGTATATTCTATTTTATTTATTTATTTGCAATTATTATATGATTATTTTCCTTGATCAATAATTGTTTGAATGATTTTTGTTAAACAATTGTGATTTCTTTTGATAGAGCATACTTGGACCTAGGTTTTTGATGTTCTATGCTTCGGATTTACACTTGTTTTTTTGAGAATCTACTTGTCGCAATAGTTTAGAATCAAATTGAACGAGAAAATTGCATGAATATAAATATTGGATTAAATCACTTTGAACTTGGAAAATAGTGGAATCTTGGCCTCAGTGTTCTTTTAATATTGATAACATCTTTGTCAGAGTTTGCTATAATTTTTAGTGAGTTTTCTATTTTTTGTTTTGAATTTAAGTCTAAAAATCCTTCACAAGTCTAAGAGGAACGACATCTTTCTTACCACTTTACAACAACTTTCAAAACCACATCAATTTTTGGCGCCGCCGACGCGGACTTGTTTTTAGGGTTTTAGATTTGTTTTTGTTTTTGTTTTTCTTTTTTAGTTTTTTTATTATTTTTGTTCTTTTTTACATTTTTGGGTATTTATCTTTTGTCTACAGGTTCTGGATCATAAAGAAAATTGAGCCAAGGAGTTTGGTGATTTCGTAAAGACTTGGAGCGAAAGATTAAAGCAAAAAGAATGGGAAAGAAGACGATTTTATTTTAGTTATTTTGTTTTTAGGGTTTGTTTATTTTTAGAAAAAAAAAAAGAAAAAAATTTGTATTAGGGTTTATTATTTTTGTAATTTTTTCTTTTCTTTTTGGACTTTTTGGACAGTTGGACATTCTGGACATTATTTTTAAACCCTACAGAAGGGTAGTATTAAATATAAACTGTTTGCAGAGAAGGAGGACAATTACGATATTGTCTCTGCACATTGGGTTCGTACACTGACATAGGAGTCAATGGCCCGAGTCGACTACAACCGATTCATCCCCCGTCTGGAATGGGAGGTAAGATTCTGAACACTCGCAAATCCCCTGTCAGCGAGTTACTGGACTCCTTCGTTTGTATATATGCTGAGGACTTGAATACGGCTGCTTTAATAATCTAGTAAAGGGCAAGGCTTGGCCATACAAGATAAGGGTTCGGATTTCATCACCGTTCTCTTCTTGCCCGCCTTAGGAACACGTAACCTACGCGAACCTAAGCCTTAAAATTTTGACTAGAACAAGACCGATAGGGTAACGAGCTTAATAGGAAAGTCATTCGAAAAATATTGGTTACTCTTTTAAGCACACTTCAAAGTTCATGAAGGTTTCTGTAAGTTGAATGCGTGACTGCACCGCCTTGTAATTCCGGTGAGGCCTTGGGTATCAAAGCTCCACCGAGCTTCCCTCGCCTGTATTCAACTTACTTTGACTTGGATTGATTCCAGAGGGGTTTGCTTAAATTGTAACGAATTCCCTTTCGAAGGATTAGAAGCTGGTCTAGAAACAATCTAAGTGGAGTCATCATGCTTTTTGTTTGCTAGAAATCAATAGGTTTGATTTGGTTGAGTCGGCCTTGATTTGTGATTGCATAGAATCCCCTTCCTAATTCTTTTGTATGCCTGAACGTAAAAGAGATGCCCTAGGTAGATTTGTTAAAGAGAAACCTAGTAGTTCTAAGCATCTCGATTACCTCAATTTAGAAAGTCCGATTTTTGAAGAGTCCATTTTTGAACGTCCGTTTGGGGAGACAATCCCTAATATTCCGATAGTGCCAGAAATGGCAACTTTGAAAGCCTTGTTGAACCCGACTAGGGATACTCGTCCCTCGTGTATCAGGTTAGCTGAAACGGAAGCAACTTATGAACTTAAACCTGGGACCTTACAACTGCTCCCAATCTTCTTAGGGAAACAAAATGAAAACCCCTATTTTCATGTTAGGGACTTTGAGGAAATTTGTAGTGCCCTGAAGATTAGAAACCTTGATGATGATGCTTTGAAACTCAGGTTATTCCCTTTTCCTTGAAAGATAAAGCCAAATCGTGGCTATATAGTTTGGCTTCTGGTTCAATTGAAACATATGAACAACTTACATCTGCCCTTTTGAACAAGTTTTTCCCTAGGCACAAAACATCGTCTATTAGGATGCAAATCTGCACGTTTTCTCAACAGGAGGGAGAATCCTTGTATAGGTATTTGGAAAGGTTCAATGATCTATTAGCCCAATGTCCTCATCATGGTCTCGAAAAGGTTAGGTTAGTTCATATCCTTTATGAGGGTTTAGATTATTCCACTATAACCACAGTAGAATCTATGTGTACAGGTGGGTTTGAAAACCAAACAGTTGATGAGGCGATGACATATTTGCATGAAATCGCCGAAAAGACCCAACAATGGGAAAATAATAGGGAACCCCAGAAAATAATTCTTCTAGGCAGAGGAAACATTAATAGGGTAGAAGGAGGCTATGAATCAGATGCCAAAATTGCTGCTATAGCGAAAAGGTTAGAAGCTTTAGAAGTGGGTCACACTAGTGGTAGATTGGAGCCTTTTTGGGAAGGCCAGAATAATGAAGAGCAAGCCAATGCTCTCTATAATAACACTAGATTTGATAACCGTCAAAAGTTTGACCCATATTCCTAAACCTATAATCTGGTTGGAGAAACCATCCAAACTTTTCGTGGTCTAAGGGCCGAGTCAAGGTCGGTTTAGTAATTCTAATGCTCCCCAGGGTTTTGGTTATACTAAGAATTCTTCGTGCCCGAGAAAATAAAACGACTAGCTTAGAGGACTCTATTAAGATGTTAGCAAAAACTCAGGATATGTTAGCACAAAACCAAATTAGTTTTCAACAAGAAACCAAGCAGAACTTTCAAACTAATGCTCAGAGCCTTGCTAAGTTAGAACTTCAAGTGGGGCCAAATAGCTAAGACCTTAAGTGCAAGAGATAACGGAAGGTTCCCTAGTCAGACTAATCCCAATCCTAGAGGAGTTCATGAAGTAGGTGCAAAAACATCGAATCAGTTGAATGCTATTAGAACCCTTAGGAGTGGTAGAGTAGTAGACAATCGGGTAACCATGCCCGATAGTGAACATACTTGTAGTTCACCCTCAGGATCTCACCCCTCAGAACACCACTAGTCAAGGGACCGATAAAATTTCGATGATGCCAATTCGGTTCCTGAGAGGTCTGATTATGTGCCTAGAGCCCCGTTTCCCCAACTATTAGTACCAACAAAGAAGGAATCGAACTTTAATGATATATTGGAGGTTTTTAAGCAAGTTACCATAAACCTTCCTTTATTAGATGCAATTAGGCAAATTCCTGCTTTTGCCAAGTTCCTTAAGGATATGTGTACGCGAAAGCGAAAACTTAGCGTCCATAAGAAAGCCTTTTTAGCTAGTCACGTAAGTTCAATCATTCAGAACACCACAACTCCAAAGTACAAAGACCCAGGTTCCCCTACCATTGCTTGTACAATAGGTAAACACCGGGTAGAAAAAGCTTTACTTGACTTAGGAGCCAGTGTGAACTTACTGCCGTACCATGTGTACTTACTGCTAGGACTTGGTGAAATGAAACCTACTCGGATGACATTGCGGTTAGGCGATAGGTGCGTTAAAATTCCTCGAGGTGTTATTGAGGATGTTCTTATTGAGGTCGACAAGTTTATTTATCTAGTGGATTTCGTGGTCCTAGATACCCAACCTGTCCCCGAACCAGAGAACCAGATACCTGTGATATTAGGTCGCCCATTTTTAGCTACGTCTAATGCGATCATTAACTATCGAAATGGTGTGATGAATTTATCTTTTGGTAATATGACTATGGAGATGAACATTTTTAATGTCAGTAAGCTACCTTATGATCTAGATGACACATGTGTTGAAGAGGTGAACATGATAGAAGCCTTAGTTCAGGAGTCGTTACCAAACATTTTGTCTGAAGACCCATTAGAAAGTTGTCTATCCCATTTTGGTTTAGATTTTTATGACGATAGCACTATTGCACAAGTGAATGCTCTATTAGATTCTAACCCTGTGTTAGACACTGATAGATGGAAAGCTAGGTTCGAACCATTACCAGTTTCTGAGAATACCTTAATTCTTTCTTTAGAAGAGCCTCCTAAGTTGGACCTAAAACCACTACCCGACACTCTAAAGTATGTGTTTTTAGGCCCATCTGAGACTTTACTGTGATTGTAGCTTCCGATTTGGATAGTGATCAGGAAAGTAGGCTAGTTAAAGTACTTCAAGACAATAAGGAAGCTTTAGGGTGGACTATAGCAGACATTAAGGGTATAAGTCCTTTGTGTGTATGCATCGATTCATTTAGAAGAAGACTCCAAACCTTCTAGGGAGATGCAACGTCGATGAACCCTAACATGAAAGAGGTAGTTCAAAAAAAGAGGTACTTAAGTTGTTAGATGCGGGTATTATCTACCCAATTTCAGACAAAGTAAGTGGGTCAGCCCTGTTGGGTTGTCCCCAAGAAGTCGGTATCCTTTGTAGTCCGAGAATGATAATAACGAGTTAATCCCAACCCGAGTGACCACGGGATGGCGTGCATGTATCGACTATAGGAAATTGAACAAGGTCACAAGGAAGGATCACTTTCCCCTTCCTTTTATCGACCAAATGCTAGAGCGATTATTTGGACATAGTCATTATTGCTTCTTAGATGGCTACTCCGGTTATAATCGGATCGTTATTTCCCGGAAGACCAAGAGAAAACCACTTTTACCTGTCCCTTTGGTACCTTTGCGTATAGACGCATGCCTTTCGTGCTATGTAATGCCCCCGCGACTTTTCGGCGTTGTATGATGAGCATATTTTCTGATATGGTAGAACGGTTTCTAGAGGTCTTTATGGATGATTTTTCAGTGTTTGGTTCATCTTTTGATGAGTGCTTTCATCATTTGACATTAGTGTTGACTAGGTGTAAGGAAAAGAATTTAGTGCTTAATTGGGAAAATGCCATTTTATGGTTAAATCAGGAATTGTGTTAGGGCACATCGTTTCTTCTAAGGGTATAGAGGTAGATAAAGCCAAAGTTGACCTTATTAAGACTTTACAGGTCCCAAAAACCGTAAAAGATATTAGGCCATTCCTAGGGCATGCAGGTTTTTACCGTCGATTCATTAAGGATTTTAGCTTGATTTCTAGACCTCTTTGCAATTTGCTTGCAAAAGATGTTAAGTTTGTCTTTGATGATGCTTGTTTAGAGGCTTTTGAGAAGCTTAAGAATTTACTCACTACTGCCCCGATAGTCCAGGCACCTAACTGGAACCTACCCTTTGAAATTATGTGTGATGCTTCAGATTATGCTATAGGTGTTGTGCTAGGTCAGCGAGAAAACAAATTACTTCATGTGATTTACTATGCTAGCAAAACTCTGAATGATGCCCAAATGAACTATACAACTACCGAGAAGGAACTGTGTTATCCATTGTGTTTGCCTTGGATAAGTTTAGATCCTACCTATTAGGGTCTAAGATCGTAATCTATACTGATCATGCTGCTTTGAAATACCTTTTGTCTAAGAAAGATACCAAACCTAGATTGATTAGGTGGATCCTTTTGTTATAAGAATTTTGTCCAGACATTAGAGACAAAAAGGGTGCCGAAAATGTAGTAGCATACCACTTATCTAGGCTAGTTGTTAGTTCCCCTAATGATTCCCTTCCTATAAGGGATAGCTTTCCTGATGAACAATTGTTCTCTGTTTCCCAATCATCTTGGTATGCGAATATAGTGAATTATCTTGTTCTTCGGTCGAATGCCTCAACATTGGGGTAAGCAAGATCGTTCTAGGTTTTTAGCCGAGGTTAAGCATTTCTTTTGGGACGATCCTTATCTATTTAAGTATTGTCCAGACAGTTATTAGGAGATGTATACCCGAGAGTGACCAGTCCAGTATTATCTCCTTTTGTCATGAACATGCATGTGGGGGTCATTTTAGTGCTAAGAAGACTGCTGCTAAGATATTGCAGTGTGGTTTTTACTTGCCTTCGTTGTTTAAAGACTCCCATGGTCATTGTGTTTTTTGTGAGCGTTTCCAGAAGTTAGGAACCATTTCCCGTAGAAATATGATGCCTTTGAACCCTATTTTAGTGATTGAGGTCTTTGATGTGTGGGGCATTGATTTTATGGGTCCATTTCCTAATTCTTTTGGTTATCTTTACATACTTGTCGCTGTAGACTATGTGTCTAAGTGGGTTGAGGCGGTTCCGTGTAAAACAAATGACCACGTGGTCGTAGTCCGATTTTGAAAGAGAACATACTTACACGTTTTGGTACGCCGCGAGCTATAATTAGTGATGGAGGTTCACACTTTTGTAATATACCGTTTGCACTTTTAATGAAACAATATGGTATTACCCATAAAGTAGCAACCCCATATCACCCACAAACTAGTGGTCAGGTAGAGGTCTCCAATAGGGAAATTAAGCGTATTTTAGAGAAAACAGTTAATCCTAATAGGAAAGACTGGTCGTCGAGGCTTACTGATGCCTTATGGGCTTACCGTACTGCGTTTAAGACACCCATTGGAATGTCAACTTATCGTTTAGTGTTTTGCAAGGCATGTCACCTTCCTTTCGAGTTAGAGCATAGAGCCTATTGGGCTATTAAGAACTTAAACTTTTCACTTGACAAGGCATGAGCTCACAGAAAGCTCCAGCTCAATGAGTTGGACGAGATTCGTAGAGATGCATACGATAGTGCTAAGGAGTATAAGAACAAAATGAAACTTGTGCATGATAAGAATATTTTACGAAAGTCATTTTCTCCAGGTCAAAAAGTTCTTCTGTATGACACTCGTTTGCATCTATTCCCCTGGAAGTTGCGCTCTCGGTGGACCGGTCCTGGTCCGTACTGTTTTTCCTCATGGCGCTATTGAGATTGAGACACCAGATGGTAGTAGTTCTTCAAAGGTTAACGGTCAGCGATTGAAGCCCTTTTTAGAGCCTTTTCCTACAGGTGATGTTGAGGAGGTCCCTTGATGAGTGCCAAATATTGCATATTTTTACACCTTTTTATTGGCATTTAACTCATCTTTTGTGCTCAAAAATCAGATATTATCCCAAATTCTGTATTTTCCCTGTTTTCAAGAATAAATATTTGTACTAATTAATTTTGTGTTTTTAGGTAGTAAATAAAGCTCGGAGAAATTGAGGAGCCAAAAGAGCAGAAAATTGGAGACGAGCGTCTATGGAGCAAAAAGCCAAAGCCCGCGCGCGCATCAGTTGCAACCCAACAAGTAGCAACCCATTTACAAGACATGGGCTTGAGTAGTCCAAGGCCCGACCCACGACCTGGATCCAAGCCCGTCCCTTCGGAGCCGTTAGATTCGAGTCATTTTCATCCTACGGTCTCATCGGCCTACACATCGGATTACCCTAGATCCTACGGTCGCTCCATCCCTTGCATCAATCCTTGTTGTGCCCGCTCAACACCACATCCGCCTATACCTACACCCATCGAACCAAACCCCATTTCTCTTTCATTTTCTCTTTCTTCTCACCCCGACAGTTTCAGAGCTCCACCTCCTTCACCCATACCAGTTGCAGACCACCTCACCACCTCCACCATCTCCTTACCCTGACACCAGCACCAACCGCACCAGTAACCACCTGCTCCGCCACTCTACCTCAAGTTATCTCTATCATAGCTTCTCCATACCCTAGAAGCTAGGTTAGAGATAGTTGGAGATAGGGTTTTCTCCAACATCAAATCAATGGAGTCAGAGACGAAGTAAGGGAGGAAAGAGGTTTGGGTTCGCATTAATTGTAAGTTTTGAGTGTTAGAGAAGAAATTCTAGGTATAAAAATCAGTTGTTCTTCATCTGAAAAATGGAGTGAATTTTAGGGTTTTAATTTGTAATTTATTTTGAAGTCTTAGTATTTTGCATGATGTTCTAATCACCTCTGCTAGGGTGTAGATGAAACCCTTAATGATTATATGAAGTTAATTCATTCTCAAGCTTCTATTCTTACTGTTTTGTATTGTATTAGGATTATTAGCTAATTGTTGAGCAAATTAGCTTCGTGATTGGTTGTCTTTGTAAGAAGACAACCAATACTAGGGAGAATTAGTGAATGCAATTGGCATAATTTCCACCTGAAGCCTTCAAGGGAAGTGTAAGAGTAGAACTTGAATTGTATTACCTTAGTATAGGATTAGGAGTTTAATTCAATCACCCTAGTGCTCTCACCCAACTGTCACAATACTCTTACACATATTGCTACCTTAGATTAGAGTCACAACAACCAATTCAGTCGTATCGACACCAAAATCAAACCAAATTTGTGTTACACACCTCTAGAAATCAGTTAGTAAGCTTTAGATCAACTTTCACACACTCCATTTCTCTGTGGATCGACCTGTACTTGCCCTGCCTCCAATAGGCACTGTGCACTTGCAGTTTAAACGTAGGCGAGACTCTTTTACCAGCCTACCAAGTTTTTGGCGCCGCTGCCGGGGATTTGGTAGTGTTGTTGTTGATTACTAGCTTTCTTCACTGAATTTCAGTTCACCCCTGTGCATATTTGCTTTGAATTATTGTTTTTAATCCTTTATTAGTTTAACTCAATTTGTTAGTTTTCTTTTTCTGCATCTTCCATTGCATATTGTTAACTATATCATTGCATTTTAGTTAATTTATCTCACTTGCATACTTGCATATCTACATTCTTTTAGTGTTTCTTTTTAGCTTGCACCTCATCTGTGCATCTCAGTCTGCATCTAGCCTAGACTGAGCTCAAGCTTGCCTCGACTTGGTCCGTCACTTCATGTCTCAAGGCAACTTTGCATCAATTTTCAAAGATCTCGTAGCTTAGTTGGAACATTAGTTAATTCTCTAGGCTTTCCAGCCTTCAGATCATACTCCCATCTGTACATATCATCAGTAAGTTTACTAGTGTAGTGTTTAACTTTTCTTTGTCACCTTGTTGATACCTGTTGTTTCACTCAACATATGGTTTAACCACAATTGCTAGATTCCTGTCACCTGCACTTAAGCTTGAAACTTCAAAGCCTGAGTTTTCCATATCTCAGCAACATTGTGACACCCCCTTTTGAAATCACTGAACCTTTGGTTGTGCTAGCCAATCCGGCAGAACTAATTTTTCCCCCGTGTCAGTCCAAATTACTCTCAGGCTTATACTAGTATCAATATTGGTCTATTTGCTTTAACCAGCACATTTCTGGGAACTGAGATTTCTTTGTTGAGCTAGCAGGTGCCTGTGCTGCAGAAGATGAGCAAACCTAGGAAAGACAAGGGGAAGAACAACATAGCCATTGTGGCTAAAACCGGTTGGTCATTCTCAAATCCTGTTATACTGTATATCTGTGTGATGATCTGTGTGCAAGCATCTGGTGATATTTGAGCTTTACTTTGGTTAGATGGACTTATTACTTGTGCATTGCATGATTTGTGAAACTAGCAGTGTGCTGCCCTGCTGAATATTGCTCACCCTGAATGTATGCATAACTTGTTATTTGGCCAACCTGTGTTGAATGCTAGGCCTTGTTCACATGACAAATTAGCTACCTTGCTGAGCAACCATCTCTAATTGTCTGTTAAACTAGTTGCCTGAACATCTCTGTGACACTTGAGTAAACTTTGAAAACCTGAAATGTGTGCTTGTGTGTAACCTGTGCATTAAATCATTGGCTGAGCTAGCTACATTGCCACTATGAAATCTTGGCCTCTACAAGGCCTGTGCTGAAAATCTTAGCTTCCATCTGCCATGTGCTCAACTTCAGCCCCTGTAGCTGTGAGTGTGAGCAACAACTTGGATAGCCAAGTTAAATACAAAGCCCAAGTTAAAGTCAACTGAGATAGTTGATATCAACTCAGACTGTTGACATCAACTGAGTGAGTTGATGCCACATGCCATGTACTCTTATGCATGCTTGACCTTGTGCTAGACCTTGAATCTGTGAACCATGCTTGCATAATGCACTAGCCACCTTGCTAAGCAAACACCACTGTGATGAATCTGAAGCCTGTGCTCATATGACCTGAGCATAGCCTGTGAAAAGTGGAATCAACTGAACTAGTTGCCTTTTAACTTTAACTCCTAGGCTTCAACATACTCTGTGCTCAGCTCCAGCCCCTGTAGCTGTTGAGCTTGAGTTGCAACCTGGTTAAACTGGTTAGCTGTTAGCCCTGTACCTTTATGCAAGATTTACTCTGTCAACCACATCTGTGAGACCCTGTTGACTCTGTCAGCCATTTGCATAATCTGTGAAAATTATAACATCAACCAACACAGTTGACATTTTGTTTCAAGTCAAGTGCCCTGTGATAGTGCTGAATTGTTCATCTGCTGATTCATCTCTTGCATCTGTGCATTAGCATATCTACATTGTGCTAAACTATTAACTATAAGATGTTGTGAATAATATGCCCTGCTATTATATGCATACTTGTGAGCTTGATCTCTGAAATTTGAGATCAACTGAACCAGTTGACACTCCATGGCATGTTAAAACTGTTATAGAGTGCTAAATTGCTCATCTGTTATTACATACATTGCCTTTGTGCATCTGTGGATCAGCTTCTGCAAATTGTGTGTACCCCTGTGGCATTTAATTGAGTTGTTGAGTGACAGAAATTGTGCAGGAATCACTTGTTGTATGTCACACACAAACCCAGCACATGCTTCACCTTGAGTGAGCACAACCCATAACCACTGGGCTCTGCATAAACTGGGCTGAAGCCCACATAACCTGAGCTGTGTTGTACATCAAGCACTCCTGTGTGCTTGAATTGGTATGTCACTTGTGTAATTTGTGCTTATCTGTGTTGAAAGTCATTGGTTGTTTGAGTGCTATACATGCTTGATCTGTGCTAAGCTATGGGTATTTCTTTTTGAGTTCAATTTGATAGCCGGGCATGATAGGATTTTGGACTGACAGTAGAGATGAAGAATCATCACATAGGTCAATTAGAGAGCTTGCTTATGGGCATGCTTCACAATATGAACCCCCCACAGACCATGATGTCAATGACTTTAGGGAGTATTATGAACCTTCTCAGGGCCCTGACCTTGAATGCACATACCCTAATCATTATGAGCACATGTATCATTTGCCATAGTGAGAGGTTGAACAATGTTGTCCTTCAGTGAACCCATGTATGCAGTCGATAATGGAGAATCTCAAACTCATAGAGCAAAACAATGCTAGGTTTGAATTGCAAGCATTGCATGATCATCCATATAGCAGCATGTCTGAATTTCCCTTTGCGAGTAACCCTTGTGCACAACCATGTACTAAATATCCATATGAAGCGTGCATACCCACTAGTGAAGACTCTTCTTCCATTGAACATCTCAACATGATATTAAAAATGAACATGACTCAATTACAAAGTGAAGAATGGAAGGAAGTTCATGATAGGATGTTTGTTATCTCTGATAATTTTGAAAATAGTGTTTCTATTCCTACTCATGCAACTAACACTGAATATGAACCTAATCTAGAGGTAGATGAGTACACTGGAAATGCTAAGATTTTGAATAGGGAAATGCAGTGTTGTTATGATGATGATGATGATGAATATGATATGTTAGAAGAGCATGTGTATTTTGAAAATGTAGTGGAATCTTTAGGTTCAGAGACATTAAGCTTCTCTACTGTGAACCTTGTGAATGATGCTTCTTCTAATATTCAATCCATACATACATGTGATATTGAATTGGGGTTTGAACAATTGTTCGCTGAAAATGAGCATGCTACACAACTTGTTTGTGACTTAAGAAAGGATGAATCTTCTGTTGACACTAATGTTCTTATGGATCATGATATTATTTTTGTGTCGATTCCCGCCCATGTCACAATATGTTGCCTCCTCTGATTTGCCTATGCATGACACAAAGCTTTTGGATAATGATGATTATGACATGGAGATTGATGAATTGTTCTATGCAAGTGAGCATGATTTACCTTTGTCTGACTTTAGGAAAGTGTGTAATGGTGCAAATGATCTTATGCACGAAAACAGCTTAGATGTACCTACTTTCTTTCCTAAGTCACAGATTGAAACTCCTCCACCAAACCTAGATGTGGTTTGTCACAAAATATCTAAACCAACTATTCTGAGAGTTCCTAATCTAGGCCTAGAGCTTTGTGCTTCCCAAGTCCTCTTGGACTATTTTGCATCAAAGTATAACACCTTTAGGGAACCACGGTTGGAATGTGTATATGTCACTGTTCTTAGCAAAACTCATTTTGAATTAGACCTTGTGCATGATGTACCTTTAAAATTGCAAGATTTTGTGCTCAAAAACACATCTGCTGACAAGTTTAGGTTTGGGGGTAACTTATTCACATATGCAGTCTTACTTGCACTCTCATGTTATATTTGTGTAAGGCTATTGATGTTTGTGCATATCTTCTTTTGGGTTGATCCTCAACTCTTTAGATTGTTGGTGTATGGTGAATTTTTCTTGTATATAATCCAGTAGGTCTTGTTAAATTTTTTTCCTTGAATCGGTTGAGTCTTCTTTTGCATATATTATGCTAATCCAATATGATCTCAGCCGAGAATGTTGGATTCTAGCCTTGATTAATGAAGCTCTAACCTTGCTTTCGCCGACATACCGGTAATCTCTTCCCTTTTCTCTACTCAACATAGTTCTCTTGGTATGTGACTGTTTCATTTCTTATCATCTGTTGACACATTGAGGACAATGTTTGATTTAGGTTTGGGGGTGCATTTGCATATAGAGTTTTTAGTCTTTTTCAAAAAAAAAAAAAAAATTGTTGTAGTTTATTTATTTTCTGAGTCTAGTTACCACAATGTAAAAAAAAAAAAAAAAAAAAAATGTTTGTCAAGTTTTTGTGAAGTTCAGAAGTTCGTCATCAACAATTGAAGACCGAAGATTGAAGACATTTCTATGAATGCTAAGAGAGAGTGATATTAATTGCCGATCGGGTGAGAAGGTAAGTGAGTACTCCCATCCTTGCTAATGGTTGATTTCCTTTCTTAGAGATCATCAAAAAAAGATTCTTTTTGTCCACAACTCTGTGGAGTCTCTAGAAATTATTTCGGAAGGTTATCCTTCTCATCTTCAACGTGTGCAGGATTTCTCTCTTTATTCCTGCCTGCACACATGAGAGACTAAAAAGCGGTCTTTTTGAGTGCAATTATCATAAAACCCTATTGGTGAGGCAGAAGTCGAGGCTTATGTTCACGATCGAATCCGAATTCTTTCATATGGTATGGTTATTTCTCGCTCAACTCTTAAGGATGAGAATGCGTTCTTTGATAGTTCTAACTTCGTGTTACTAGCATGCAGAAACTCTATGTCCTCATAGCTCCTTGGATGCTTGAGACTCTTTTACACTCGAAGTTGGAGAAGGTTTTGTGGGTACACCTCGGTAAACCCTCACGAGACTACAACTCGTCCACTAGGGACACCTAGCGGTTTAAAGGCTTAGTGCATACGCTAAATGCATTCGAGAGACCAGCGACAGTGGTATAGTTAGGATTTCTTAATTTATGTTTCACTTGAGGACAAGTAAAATTCAGGTTTGGGGGTATTTGATGAGTGCCAAATATTGCATATTTCTACACCTTTTTATTGGCATTTAACTCATCTTTTATGCTCAAAAATCAGATATTATCCCAAATTCTGTATTTTCCCTATTTTCAAGAATAAATATTTGTACTAATTAATTTTGTGTTTTTAGGTAGTAAATAAAGCTCGGAGAATGAGGAGCCAAAAGAGCAGAAAATTGGAGACGAGCGTCTATGGAGCAAAAAGCCAAAGCCCGCGCGCGCATCAGTTGCAACCCAACAAGTAACAACCCATTTACAAGACATGGGCTTGAGCAGTCCAAGGCCCGACCCACGACCCGGATCCAAGCCCGTACCTTCGGAGCCGTTAGATTCGAGCCATTTTCATCCTACGGTCGCATCGGCTTACGCATCGGATTACCCTAGATCCTACGGTCGCTCCATCCCTTGCATCAATCCTTGCTGTGCCCGCTCAACACCACATCCGCCTATACCTACACCCATCGAACCAAACCCCATTTCTCTTTCATTTTCTCTTTCTTCTCACCCGACAGTTTTGAGCTCCACCTCCTTCACCCATACCGATTGCAGAGACCACCTCACCACCTCCACCATCTCCTTACCCTGACACACCAACCGCACCAGTAACCACCTGCTCCTCCACTCTACCTCAAGTTATCTCTATCATAGCTTCTCCATACCCTAGAAGCTAGGTTAGAGATAGTTGGAGCTAGGTTTTTCTCCAACATCAAATCAATGGAGTCAGAGACGAAGTAAAGGAGGAAAGAGGTTTGGGTTCGCATTAATTGTAAGTTTTGAGTGTTAGAGAAGAAATTCTAGGTATAAAAATCAGTTGTTCTTCATCTGAAAAACGGAGTGAATTTTAGGGTTTTAATTTGTAATTTATTTTGAAGTCTTAGTATTTTGCATGATGTTCTAATCACCTCTGCTAGGGTGTAGATGAAACCCTTAATGATTATATGAAGTTAATTCATTCTCAAGCTTCTATTCTTACTGTTTTGTATTGTATTAGGATTATTAGCTAATTGTTGAGCAAATTAGCCTGTGATTGGTTGTACTGTAAGAATACAACCAATACTAGGGGAGAATTAGTGAATGCAATTGGCATAATTTCCACCTGAAGCCTTCAAGGGAAGTGTAAGAGTAGAACTTGAATTGTATTACCTTAGTATAGGATTAGGAGGTGAATTCAATCACCCTAGTGCTCTCACCCAACTGTCACAATACTCTTACACATATTGCTACCTTAGATTAGAGTCACAACAACCAATTCAGTCGTATCGACACCAAAACCAAACCAAATTTGTGTTACACACCTCTAGAAATCAGTTAGTAAGCTTTAGATCAACTTTCACACACTCCATTTCTCTGTGGATCGACATGTACTTGCCCTGCCTCCAATAGGCACCGTGCACTTGCAGTTTAAACGTAGGCGAGACTCTTTTACCAGCCTACCATCCCTCTGGAGGACCCTGTTTACCTTGATTGACCATCGAGGCGGTTTTGTATGTTGTATATTATTTTTGTAGGTTTTTGGTTATACTTCACCCAGGTACTATCTTTCCGACTTCTCTCTTTACTATTTCCTCATGTTACTTATATTTTGGTACTGTTCTTTAATTAGAAACATTGAGGACAATGTTAGATTTAAGTTTGGGGGTGGGGTAGAAACTTTTGTTACTTTTTTTTGTTACAATAAATAAACTCCGGAGCCTAGAAATTTATGCTTATTAAAGATGGCACTAACCAATCTAAGTGGATGGAAGCATTTTGGTTGTAGGAGTTGAGGAACCAATCTGATTAGATGGAAACATCTAAAGAGTCTATTCATAAAAGCACAGAGCTCAGGTGTTAGAATTAAAGAAAAAACATGGTAGTTTTGCCATATCTCGTTGAATCCTTTTCACTTCTATTTTTATTTTGTTTTCTTTAAAATATGTTTCTCTAAGTGATTAGGTGGGGCCCACGATTCAAGTTGTTACCACTGCTAGGGTGAAATAGAGTGATTGAAAAAAAAAAGTTGAAAAAAAAAAAAAAAGACCAGACCAACCGGAATAAATTCAATAAAGTCGACCACTGGAACCCTTGTATATGCCAGTTGTGTTGACCTAGAGTTAAGATTATCGACCACTGGTTCCCTTGTATATGCCAGTGTGTTGATATTAGTCTAGACCGTATTTCATCCATTAGGATAGGTTCGTTTTGGCAGTGGCCTTCAGACAGATATGGGAAACACTTTTCACCTTAGTCAACATCAAAAACATCTATGTTTTTTCTATATCCATCTCATTATCTATCCATGTGATTGGTTGACTCCGGTTATGATGTTCAGAAACTATCTGAGTAGAGCTCTGTGACTTATATATGAATTTTAGTATGCTTGAGTGCAAACTCGTGTACATCAATTGGAATTTCGCATCAGGGTACTTCCTCCTGTAGTCAATAAGTATGCCAACCAAGGAGATTCTTTAGTGCCTTCCAAGGTTCTGCGTAGATAGTTAGGGTCTGGAGGATAAAGGTTTTGTGGGTACACCTCTGGTAAACCCTCCTGAGACTATAACTCGGCCACTAGGGCCACCTAGGGGTTTAAAGGCTTATTGCATACGCTAAATGCAATCGACGATGCCTGCGACAGTGAGTTAGGATTTTATTTTTGTTTTTATTTTTGCTCGAGGACTAGCAAATAATAGGTTTGGGGGTATTTGATAGACACATTTTTGTGTCTAATTTGTCTCTATTCTATATATTAATAGTGCTCATTTTTTTGTACTTATTATGGTGTTTTATGTGTGTGTAGGTATTTTTGGCCAATAAACATTTTTGGAAAAATCGGCTCGAAAAGTTGCACCCGGAGGACATCTACTATTCGGACCCTCACTACGGATAAGGGGTACCCAAATTACTAAGGGGCACCCTCAGGACACCCCAAGGCAGCTGCTAAAGGCACCCCTACTCTGGATAGGGGGCGCCTCATCTTCAACAATTCAAATATCAAAAATTGGCGGGAAAAATGGCAGCAGCGAGAAACAGATTTGGAGTTGGATTTTTCAGCAGATTTAGAGAGATTCAATCGTGGGATTTTGGTGGACTGGACCTGTTAGAGCCTAACAGGCCTGGTACAAGAGTTTGGATCGATCAACTTGGGCTGCATGATCGTGTTGGAGCGAAACAGGGAGAGAAAAGTTACGGGTTTCTTTTGAGATAAATTTGGAAGATTTTTGGAAGATAAGTGCTAATATGATGCGTAGTTATCAAATATAGAAGTTGGAGTAATTTAGGAAGGATTTTACAGCCTGTAACCGCGTAAGAAGATTGGCAGAGAAGAAAATTCCGGGACTTGCTGCCGAAGAAAAAAAAAGATATTCTCGAGATTTAGTCGAGATATTTCGAACCTGTGGGCTATATATAGGTTGGTGGTGAGTCAAATAGGGGTTACGGAGACTTTGGGGAAGTTTAGAACACGGCAGAGATCAACAGGAGGAGTTGCAGGAAATCGAGTTCTGCTGCTGCAACAAGGAAGAACACGAAGAACAAAGGCCATCAGGGACAGTCGTTTTTGGGGTCTTAAATTCAGCGACAAAACAACAGTGTTTTCAACAGTTCCTGTAACAGCTTCTTCGTAACACATATACACTGTTGAGAATCGGCTGTTTTATTACTTTTCATCATTTTAATCATCTTTTGAGCCATAAACACATATTTTGAGACCATGATTAATATGAGGAGCTAAACCCCATTGCTGAGGCGATAGAGGAAGCTATTTTTCCAACAAAAAGTGGTATATTCTATTTTATTTATTTATTTGCAATTATTATATGATTATTTGCCTTGATCAATAATTGTTTGAATGATTTTTGTTAAACAATTGTGATTTCTTTTGATAGAGCATACTTGGACCTAGGTTTTTGATGTTCTATGCTTCGGATTTACACTTGTTATTTTGATAATCTACTTGTCGCAATAGTTTAGAATCAAATTGAACGAGAAAATTGCATGAATATAAATATTGGATTAAATCACTTTGAACTTGGAAAATAGTGGAATCTTGGCCTCAGTGTTCTTTTAATATTGATAACATCTTTGTCAGAGTTTGTTATAATTTTTAGTGAGTTTTCTATTTTTTGTTTTGAATTTAAGTCTAAAAATCCTTCACAAGTCTGAGAGGAACGACATCTTTCTTACCACTTTACTACAACTTTCAAAACCACATCACCGGTTTTCAGTTGAAACACAGGGTCGACGTTCAGTCAGGCACGCGGCGGGTCCCACTTGATCCCGGCCCCAGATTGGTCGAAGCAGACACATCTGTCCCCAATCAAAGCTCTCTCTCCAGAAGAAGGCGTTTCAGCTCCAACACTTGAACGCTCTCCCAGGCCTGCTCCAAAAGCTGCTTCAACGCTTTCTACATGACCCACATTTACATTTGAGCACACAAGGTTCATTTTTTAAAAAGCAAGCTTGCTCACATCGGGTCCTACGTTTGAGCAAAGCAAACAACAAAGCCGGTATTTGGTCAAAATCAAGTCCGGTGTTTAGTCAAGCTGGCTGGGTCGGTGTTTGGTCGAAGTAGCAAGATGACACTCGGGCAATTACATCAATCGTACGGTCAAAGAAGACGCAGGACATGGCCGGCGTTTGAAACATGTACACGGTGGTCCCGCGTTTGATCGAAGCATGCACATCTGTCCATGTTCAAATCAAGCATGATTACATCGGGTCCCACATTCAATCAAGCAGACGCAGCGGAGCCACGATTAACCAAAACAGGCACATCAATCCTACGTTCGATCAAGCAGGTGCAGTAGCCCCACGAACGAAACAGGCGTAACAGTCCATCGAAGCAGGCAAGACCGACATCATTCTAGGGAACACTCGCCTGGACGCCTCTTGAACGTGACATGCTCCAAGGACAGGATGACCCGTCTATCCTGGTAACATCTAACTTTGTCTCATAAGCTTTATCTTTAACTGTCACCATCTCATGCCTACCCCACAATGGTGTAACCATTACGTGCTAGGCAGGGGACTTAATGTTGATGGTGGATTTTCATTTAAAGTTAAAATTGTAAAAGCCAGAAAATTATGCGCTAACATCTTGTAAAAGATAAAGCCATTAATAAGGGTTGGATACTCCCTCACTTAATTCACCTAGAATGGAGCATGTGGCAACAATCCCATTCTGTGAATACACGAAATTCATCCAGGTTGGAGCATGTAGCAACAATCCCATATACCCTGTGAATTTCTAGCATTATTAATTAATGCGCAATCAGCCTTGTATTTCATGTACTCATTATCGGTGCGGCATGACGGATCGAGTGTTGCTCTTACAGAGCAACACGAACCTCAAGCATTATAATGAAACCATGTACGAAATACCCATACTGGTGACTCTCGGTGTGTTATACTAGCCCGATTGAGCCCCTCTCGGTGTGTTATACTAGCCGATTGAGCATCCGGACTGGCCGTATCGGTCGGATATGATCTGATCATCCAACTCCACAAGCATGATTGGATGACCCGGATCAATTCCATCACCCCCAAGCGGTATGGAATATCCACTGCCGAACCAACGCGGACCCCGCATGGTCGGCCTCCCCAAAATATTGGCCTAGCTTGCCAAAAACGTCCAAACCAGAGCGTATGGACGGAAAACCCTAAATTAGGGTTTGCGGCATATTACATGTGTCGCAAAACAGTCTCAACCATCCATCTTTGCAGGTATAGATGGAGGGTGTAGATGTAGATTCAAAGGGCCCAGAGCATGTCAACACAATCACCGTGGGCCCGCCTACATACCTGACCAATCGGTCAGGACCAACCATGGTTGGTTATCCCAATTTGTACGCCGAATAAAGCATGGTCGCACGGCCTTGAAACCCAAAATTAGGGTTTTGAGCATCACGAGCGTCCATCTTCTCCGGCACGAATGGAGGGTCCAAGATTAGATTAAGCAGGTTCGGTCATACCAGCATGACACCGTGGACCCATCTATCCACTCACCCGATCGGCCAAGGCATATCATGCCTGGTTATTCCAAGACGCGCGCCCAAACTAGCGTGGTCACACCTCCCAAACCGCAACCGATCTCGACCGCTCAACTTCGCCGGACGATTTGGATGGCTCGGATCACGTTTTCATGGGATATTCGAGTATAGGCGTGAACACCAGCCTACCACCTTCACACCAGACCGATCGGCCAAGACCGACCAAGATTGGTCATCTTGGAATGTGCGCCGAAATGGGCATGACGCGCGGCTCTTGCGGACTTTGGTTTTTCTGTCACAAATTGATCTCGACCACTCAACTTCACCGGACGAATTGAGTGGCCCACATCATACTTTCGTGAAGTAATGGGTATAGGCGCCTACACCGTCATGCCGTCTATACGCATGTACGGTCGGCCTGGCCAAAGTCATATCCCAAGTCGGGATTCGATCGAGTCGAAGAGGGATGCTTGCGCACCTCCTCTAGAAACCCTAATTTCATTAACGGTCGCAGATGAGTGTCTCAAAGATCATCTTATCCGTCCAACTTCACCATCTTGGTTATACAACCCTGGTCAGGAGTTAATTGGTCAGTAAGGCGTCATCTCCCGTCACTTTACCACACCATGATGCAGTACCTGCATAAAATACACACGATACTTCACAAGTATCAACTTTCTGAATAACGCGGTTATTCAACTTAGCATTACATGCTACCTTTCGTGGATCTCACGATCCACACACTCGAGATATCAATCATGTCACAAACTGGGGGATACATACTGGGGTATTGGTCTGGCGGTTTACAGCGTGCAGCGTGCAACGCGCCATCACAAGAACGTGTCAGGAAGTCATGGACGGTTAAGATATGATAGGAGAAGTGGGCAAGACTGGTCGTGCAACACCAGCACACACCTCCACTACTCCATCATTCCACTTCCTCCACTTCCCACGAGAGACGTGAATAAGGCTCAAATGACTTGTATAAATAGATTCTCCTACCTATTTTCCAACACAGGAGAAAAACAGGAGACAAGAGAAACAAAATAAGTCCAGACAACAGAGGCAAGTGTTTATACAATCGTATTCAAACACCGGAACTGATTGCTTACTCCTGCAAGCCGTTTTCTTTCGATACAAGTCATTCATAGCCAACACCTTCACAATCTCAACACCTTGTTCGCTTCCCTCCCTAAGATCAACCCCATCTCCTTCACTTTTTGACCGAAACAAGTCTGGAACGGCCATTTCTTGGTTTAGGACGGACTTGCACAGATTGATTTCCGAATCTACAAGCACTCACCACGCAGTGTATTTGTTTAGGGTTTAGATTCATTCCTCATCCACACACCCCAAATTACCAAAACCGGCAGGAATAATTTTCACCCATAAACAATAGGATACTAATTGACTCAGGGAGTTCGGTGGATATCCTATTCTATCATACATATAAGACAATGGGGGGAAAATATGAAGATTTGATTCCGTCAACCTACAAAATATACGGCTTCAATGGAACTGCCAACAAGCCAAAAGGAGAGATCACTATGCGAATCCCTCTCAACACAATCTCTACAGAAATAATATTTTATGTCGTAGACGTCGAATCTCCATACAATGCATTGATTGGAAAGTCGTGGTTACATAGCATCCTGGGTATAGCATCAACATATCATCAGTGCATTAAGTCCCATTACCCCAAGGTATTGGAATCATCAGAGGACGCGAATGAAGCAAAGACGTGTAATGAAATCGATCTGGAGAAAAGTGAAGCGCGTGCGATCAAAAGAAGAAACGTTTGGAAAAAAGATTTAGAAGAAAGCAAGGGGTGCGAAAGATTGATGGTTCATTTCATAACACAAGAAGAAGAAGATGATAAGAGTGGAAAACCCTCACATGGAGAAGGGAGTAGTATTGATCTAACTCAAATGGGAGTTGAAGGAACAAAAGGACTTAAATATGCGAAGAAGTCTAAGAGGGAAGGCTTTCAACCAAGAGAGTTAGTCATAAGAGAAGTACCACCTTACCGTAAACAAGGAAGAATGATAAAAGGAAAAATAACATGGGCTGGACCATATGTGGTGAAGAAATATGTTGGTGATGGGATGTACCAGCTAATGGAAAGAGATGGAAGAAATATGGAGAAAATGGAGTGCGAACTTTACAATAGGAAGTATCTGAAGCAGTATTATGGTTAAGATATTACATACATGCGAAGTGAGTGAAGGGACAAAAGGGATGAAGCAGCGAGTAAATTATTAAGTACTAATAGGATATTTATATGTGTGCGAATAAAGAGGAAAAAGTAAAATCAGATGTGTGCGAGCAACAATTATTAAAAGAAAAATTCTATTTCTTCTACAATGTGTATTTTTAATATACGAAAAGAGAGCGAGGCAAAAACAAGACCTCAAAGTAAGACCTCAATAGGGGGCAATAGAAATTAAAACCTCTAACTAGGGAGGCTGGGTAACCAATTGTGGCGTGCACCCTAGTTCGCACTTATGCAATAGGCAATATAAATAAGTCCTAACGCGCGTCATAATTGGAGAAAACCTGGTAATGCATGGCTCAAGAGAAAGCCATACCATCCCTGGGATCTGAGTCATGGAAGGTGGGGGTGAAACAAAAGCCCATCCGGTAGAGACTCCTTAGTCGAAAGACTAAGGTAATAAGTTCTCTATCATGGAGTGTAGAAACTCGATCAGGGCGCCGCGGTACACGGTTGAGCCAAGGGTGCTGGGGGCGTCTGGAGCGTACCTCGCCACTCTTGGCAAGTCCTGGATATGATACACTCGGTCCTCAAGAAACCCCATTTAGGGAGCAGACTCGAATGAGTCTGCGAAAACAACTGGTTGTTGCATCACTGGATGGGAGGAGCCCACCCTAACCCGGTAGGGGTACGTCTCCTTGAAGGGGAAATCAGGGGGAAGATAAGGACGGCACCCTATATTAGGGAGCTGAATTGTGTCAAAAGACGTCAATATCATGGGGATATAACTCAAACAAGAGTATAAACCTGTCGTATTGGCGCATAAATATATCCTGCAGAGGCAATAATACGAAAGATGATAAGGCGAGATCAATGGGTCAATGCGCGAAAGTGTAAAGACCTCCTGCGATTTCGTCGTACGACCCAAATGAGTACCCTGAGGCAAAAATAAGTCATATTAACAGGGGAGGTTGATTAAGACGTCTACTTAGGGAGGCTCAATAAGACCTCATGAACAAACCCAATAGACCGCACTAACATTATTTTTGCAGGCATAAAAGCAGAGGCAAAGGGACGATCAAAACATGATATACAACCGTGAAAGGGTAATTACAAAGGTAACTTGAAAAACTAAGGATTTAACAGAGGCAATTACACTGGTGCGAATATCAGGGGCAAGAAGGGGATTATAAACACAATAAGAATATGATATTCGCACTAGCATAATTGCCTCGTGTCAAACGTGATAGCAATTGCATATTTGCATATATGATAGGTTCCTACACATGTATTATTATACTCGCACATATGATAAGCCCCTACACATGTATTATTATATTCGCACATATGACAGGATCATCACATGTATTAGTACAATCGCACACATGATAGACACATGCACATATATTGTCATATTCATATGAATGATGGACTCACGCACATATGTTATTACGTCTGACCTTATAAGTTACCCTGAAACTGACACAAATTATTAGATAGAAAAGCATCGTTCTTTGATCAACAACCAGAAGAGGATGGGAGAAGCATCGTTCTATTAAAAGGTGGAAAATATTCAAAGAGTATGTACAAAGAAGAAAATATCATACAAAGAGTATGAAAGAAGGAAAAAAGTGAACAACTAATTCTTCCCAACATTATCTCTATCAACTTCAGAGTCATGATCCTCTTCATTATCTTCATCAACTTCAGAATCACGATCTTCTTCACCAGAATCCTCATATTCAAATTCACTATCGAAGATTTCGGAAGTTTCTTCATTATCCGAAGGAGCCTTAAATTCATAATGCGAGGGAAAGGGAATGCCATGTTCAGTACAGAGATCACCCACTTCTTCCTTTATAGCCTCATCACGTATGCGAATGGCATCCTTGGTCAAATTAAAGATGGTGACTTTGAGCTTTTTCTTGAGACGGCGGCATTTGGTATCACGAGCTACATAATTTGCTTCCAGCCTTTAAATTTCAGCATTGGACTTTGTTTGCAAACTATCAATATCTCGTAGATAGTTCTTCTCCTTTTCAAGAAACTCCTTTTCAGCAGCTGCGAGAAGACAAGAAAAAGAGTCAAAATCACACAAATATAATTTAAAAGATAGAGCATGGACAAAATCATCAAACAAGGATAATGGAAAACCTTCTTTTTCGGAAATGATGGTTTCAACCAGGGAATCATGGTCAGATTTTAAACTAACACTCGTAGCCAACTCCAACCTAGCATTATCAAGGACTCTAGCAGCCCATGCGAACTCAGCATCATTCTCTATTAGAAGACGAGAGCGAACCTCATTCTCACGAGAGAGAAGAACATCATTATCACTTATGGCACGGTCCCTTTCGACTTGAATCTTGAGTTGAGCTTCATGAAACTGCTTCAAAGCCTTCGCACCATTAGCAATTACTTGCTCTTTCTCAGTAATAAGGGTGTTCCTTTTGGCTTCTAAGGTTTTAATTTTTTCTTTATCCTCACGAAGACGACGTTGGAAGGATCTCACACAACCTAGCATAGGTCTATGGTCACTAATAAGAGCTTCATATTTCGACCTCATTTCTTTATGACTAAGATTTTCTAAACTACGCATGAGGAAGTTATCCAAAGATGCGTTAAGAAGCTCAAAAAGAACATCGCTGTCATCGAGAAGGCGAGCCGCCTCATCGGTTAAGTTATAAAGTTCTGCAGATTTAAGTAACAGAAGAAATATATGAAAACATAGCAAAATTTCACAAATTATGAGAGAGAGAAAAGAAACACACCTACTAATTGATCATTTCGCTGATGAAGGGTTTCTGCCTCTCGCGTCTTGCTTAAAAGTTCCTCCCTAAGCTTCGCACACTCAGCCTCCAAGGAACGATTTTTCCTATGCGAGTCAGAGGCAACTGCATGAGAAGCTCGCGCCATCTGCAAAGACGAAAAAACAAGGGAATTCAAAATAAATAAGGTAAGATGTTGGCTTAAACTTACCCCAGCTTACAAGAGAAAGAAAAGGCATACCATGGAGCCCATAGCATATAGGAACTCGGGAGATATGGCTGAGGCAGATCCTCGCAGAGATTCATGACTCAAGGTAGGGGCATCACATATGGAGGAGATCATTTGGCAGGTACGAACTAGGTTGTCATCACCCACAGCTGAGAGGGAATCCTTGAAGATATGAGACAATTGGGTCATGAGAGAAGCAGAAGTAGACTCATCAGGGAACGTAAACTCATTTCCTTGGGAACGAGGGAATGAAGGAGTAGGAGATGAGGTAGTAGAAGTAATCTTTCTCTTCTTTGGGGGTTACCCTTCTTACTGACATTTTTCGCAGAAGACTTGGAAGCAAGAACTTTGTCCATAGACTTCGCACAAGTAAAAGCCTCCTCTTCGCCTCCAGCAGGGTCTTCATCATCAGATCCCTCGATGTTTAGTCCGCCCACCTTCGCACACAGATAAAGATAAGAAATAGAGGCAACAATATTTTTAAAGAAAATCTAAAAGGTATTTCTTACTTCATCAGTGATCGAACGTAGCGCATCTAGTGTGCCTTGTTTTCCCTGAGCTTTAAAATCTTTCTTCAACTTGGCAATCTGGAGATGATAAAATTAATGAGCAAACCAAATAAAGGAAGTAAATGGAATAAAGATAATGAATGAACAAAAACATACCACACCATCTCGCTCAGGCCAATTAAATACCCAAGGGGAACAGACGGAAAAACCCTCAGGGAGAGGATTTACCGATTTATCAGCACCAAAACCAGTGATGTAAGGACCCTCAAGAATGACAGGATAAACGTCCCTGCGAGTATCGTTAGAATAACGTGCGGTGCGATTAGATTTATCATTGAAATCAACATCTCCCATAATCTTCTTATCCTCTGCGATACCATCTTTCCTAACCAGACGAACAGCCCAGCGAGATGATTCATTCTTCATAATAGCAATCTTGTAAGTTTCAAAGAAACTCTCAACTTTATAATCATAAGGATCAATTTCTAGCTCAGCATATGAGGGATTCCTGTATTCTTTAGGGTAGAGAGATCCCATTCTAACCGCACGAAGAGCGAACTCCAATATAATTCTGATAGAATTCCCACTCAACTGGAAGATCGCACGCTGGAAATCAGCATGAGATAAAATTTTGTAAAATAGAGGAATTCTTGGGTTAAAGAGAGGAATGGGGAGACCAGCGAGAAGTTTCCATACGAAGATGATTTTTTGATAATTCCATTGATCAATCTCAAACCATTTAGGGTTAAGCGTTTGAGTAGGTCCTGATGTAGGAGGAGCGGATAATGTAAAGCCTTTATCTCTGAATTCAACTTCAAGCTTCTCAAACTCTTGAACCATTCTCCATCCTGGCTTATGCCCATTGATTGCCCTTACAGAAGGGGATTATAAATATAAAAACTGATTAAGGTGATCAAAAAGGCGAAATAATATGTGATGGGAGATTGAATACGATCAAAAAATAATATCAAAAAGGTGATCAAAAGAGCTAAGTAATGTGTGATGGGAGATTGAAGCGAAGAAGAGTCAAGAATCAAAGTCAAAATAGAAGAATAGCAATAACAACGGTAAGAAAAGAAAGTTGCAGAGGTTGAAGGAGAAAGAAGAAAGTAAAAAGATGGAGATAAAAGTGAGAAGGGATATATAAAGGGTCCTGAGAAATTCGCTTTTATGAAAGCATTAATGGGTGATAGGATAGGAGGTGACGGTTACAGGTATCAGCTATAACGTGTCCAAAGCTAAGACGATGACAACAACACGTGGAAAATTTGGGCCCGATATCTCGGAATACTGTCAGTTAAAAAGAATATGAAAAGTTGATAGGGTGCGGCAAATGACATATAAGGGTGCGAAAACAACCTAGGAAAAGTTTCTCTCATGGCTCCTTCTTCGATAAAGATCGCTGAGAGAAGAGGCAACATGTAGGGGTTAAATATCGCATAGCCGATAAATCATGCGAAGCAACTGAATTGAAAAGGGACGAATGGTATTCGCACATTGCATATCCTAAATGACGAAACCATTGACGTCACAAAGTCACGGATAAAGTGTGGAATCTATACGAAGTTGAGGAGCACGCGCGAGAAGATCAGATACAAGGGTGCGAAGACATCGCACGAGAGATCCGAAAATAGGGGCTTTGTTAGCTGTCCTCCAATATGTAAAATCTTTATATATAGGACCAGCCACCATTGTGTTAAGGGAAGAGATCTTTTTGAGAGTTGAGATAGAAATTTAGGAGAGAGAAAGTTATTTGCTTCCCAAGTTAGGGTTTTATCTTCTTTGTATTGATTTCAATACTTAATAAAAATCTCTTTAAGTGTTCTTCACAATGATTTCGTAATTTACTATATAGATCGTTTAAGGGGTGTAGTAGTAGGATTTTCTACTACTACAGATTCAGTTGATAGGATATCTCAGGGTAGTTGGCTGAGATGGCAGCGACAACACAAGGAGATGAGTTGCATCTGTGCTGGTATCAAGAAGAAAAGCGCAACCATACAACAGAACTAGTGGTGCAGATGTCGAGCAATGGTGTTGGTTATTGCGAAGGAGTTGGATACTGAAACTGGGTCGGAGAATGAGTTGAATCCGCAGGTGGTTCTGGCGAGGATCAAAATATGCAAGAAACAGATGGGAGGAAGATTAGATGATGTCCGAAACTGGGTCTCATATGGTAGCCGTCTGTGAGAACTAATGGAAGTATTTTATGCTCTAAATGGAGAAATTATGGATCGATCGATGGGGTTCTTGCCTTGAGACGATCTTGATATTTATTGTGGTAACAACGAGATCAAGGTGCTGAATGATCAAGTGACAAGATAAAAGATGAGTGTTGAATGCGAAGTCAGTGGGATAATGGCGGTTATCGAATGGAGCAGCAAAGCGAGGTGACGAACGTATGAACTTAATGGAAGTTCTGGTGGCATTAAATGGTGCCAATAATGGCTGGAGTTAGTGTTGTTCCGAGCTACTCGAGTAGCGTCATTATTGGACAGAAATATGAAGCTACAGATCAGGGAAGAACTGAACTCGGTGTTGGTGAAAATCAGTAATCGATGGTGGTATGTGGAGTTGTATGTTCAACTCGGATGGTTCCGAGCTGTTGCTACCAGTGGAGTTGGTTGAGCCGGTCAAGAGTCGAAAGTTGATGCTGTGAAAGGAGGGACGGTGATAGCATGATTAGGATACTAATTTCCATATTCGTTGGAGTCCCAGGAGTTCAAATGTTTATGGCATATGTCGACATCATATCTTAACTTCCCCATATTCTTTTAAGATTCTTCACCAACATTTATGGAAGAAAAATGAGCACGCGACATCTATAAGATCAGATGGCAAACGAGTGTTGGAAGAAATGACGTGGCGAAACCTCGTTGGGTGATTTTGTTTATCACTCGACATGTGGCATAACTCAATTGGCTGATGATGTGGTGTAGAAAATGAAAAATGAAATTAGATTTCTTTAGAGTCTATGTAAACGATCACACATGGAGCTAGGAGGAGAGGACGGCTACGGAGCCGTGAACAGAAGAAGAGAATTGGATTTGCTGCTTTGATTTTGAATTCTCCATGATTTGCTAAATTGCATGGTAGGGTTTAGATATAAGCCAATTTATTTATATAAACTCTACAATGATATTTATAATAATGATTCATTGCCTAGTAATTTCTCTTCATATAGCTTGGTATTTAATCGATTATGTGATTTTGTTGATTATTTATGCTTTTCAATTGATATTTCTTGCTTTGGTTTAATCCCTTGACGTAATATGCTTTAGGATTGATAAATAATACTTTAGAATCACTACCTATGAAGCGAAGGAGGTTACAACGGAGAAACTATAGTTTAGAATTTAACATACCATCTTCCAAGACATAAGATTGATTTCGAAATTTGTCTTGAGTAATAAATAGAGACTAGTAGAGTTTTATATGATTGAATTGGTGGAAATCGAAAACCCTAATAACCCATTACCTATTTTGTTACGATTATTTATTTTTTCATTTTGTCCCGAATTTCTGGAAATCGTTAAAACATCATCTATTTGGTTATTTAGTTATTGGTATTACTTGGTAGAGTATTTCACACTCCTCGTAGGAACGACCTTTACTTGCCATTGTTCTACAAGTTAGACACTGTGCACTTGCAATATTTTTATTGTAGGTTTTTGAGCCTATCATTATCCATACTGACCACCAAAGTCTCAAATATCTGATGGACCAAAGACTCTCCACTACTCTGCTACAAAAGTGGCTCATCAAATTACTGGGATTTGACTACATCATCAAATACAAGAAGGGTCAGGACAATACAACTGTTGATTCATTGTCAAGACTACCATGTCACTCTGCATACTGCAATGCCATTTCTTTGAGCATTCCTCAATGGATACAAGATATAATATCTATCTATGATGGTGACACTGTAGCTCAACAACAGATTGCAGAATTACTCATTTCTCCACATCGCTCCAAATTTTCTTATTCACAGGGTATGATGAGGTTCAATGGCAGACTTTTCACAGCTATGTCAGTGGCTAAGGAATTTCTCAACAACATATTCAAGCTCCATGGCCTTCCCAGCCCCATAGTCAGTGACAGAGACAAAAATTTTGTGAGCCAATTTTGGCAGGCCTTGTTCAAGAATCAAGTCATTAGGCACCACTCTCAATCTCTCTACTGCGTATCATCCTCAAACAGATGGTCAAACTGAGAGAACAAATGCATGTGTGGAACAATATCTCAGATGCATGGCAATGGACTCAGTGGTTGGTTCTTGCTGAATGGTGGTTCAACACTAACTATCACACTAGTCTTAAGATGTCTCATTTCCAAGCTTTGTATGGTTATCTGCATCCTCATTTCATCTTTCAAATTCTTGCCACAACTTCAATTGCTTCTATTGAGACTTATTTGAAGGAAAGAGGTGTTATGTTGTATCTTTTAAAAGAGGACCTACTTAATGCACATGACAAAATAAAAATTTTTGCTGACAAGAAACGCTTGGACAGAGAATTTGCAGTGGGAGATATGGTCTTTATGAAACTACAACCATACTAACAATCTTCAGTGGATATCAGAAAGAATCTCAATCTATATGCCAAATACTTTGGTCCATTTGCAGTGCTTAAACGAATTGGATCAGTGGATTACAAATTACAGTTGCCAGTAGGATCCAAAATTCACCATATCTTTCATGTGTCCCAACTTAAGAAGCATATTGGGCTCAAAGCTTCTACTATGCCTCACTTTCCAATAGTGGATGATAATGGTCACTATGTAGTGGAACCAGTAGCTGTGTTGGACACGTGTGCCATATCTCAAATTTTAGTTCATTGGTCTAACTCTACTACAGAAGACGCACCGTGGGAGGACACCTCTCACATTCAGGCTCAGTTACCAGACTTTATCCTTGAGGATAAGGATCTTTAGAGGGAGAGGCAATGTCATGTACCCATGACTATAGTTACTAACTAGTTCACTGAGTCAGTCCTTGTGATCCATTCGTAAGGGCAGTGTAAAAACTATTTGGTAATTATAGTATAATCATTTCCTCGAGTTTAGTGTTCTAAGGGTGATGTAATAAGGGTCGTCAACGTTTAGTTCACCGATTGGGTATTAAGTACCAATGATTTTAAACCCTAAGAACCAACGAATGAAAATTGTTTTTATTTTCAATTGAAAGTTAGGATCTGCTTGCATAGAGAAGGCAGCTTGCTGCTAATTATCCATATCAATTCTTGTAGTTGTATCTTTGTACGCTACAAAATGGTCGTCAAAGAGGTCAGTGGCTTGTTGTAGAGCTGCATGATTGATGGTGCGCATAGCAAAATATAATTTGGATACACCGACGCAGTTACGGAGTAACAACATCTCACACTGAGGGTCCTTGAGTTTTTTGAATAGTCTTGTTCGCCCTACTCAACACCATGTCACTCGTGAAATTCAAATACAGACTCACAAGTCCACCCAAAAGCTTAACTCCTTTGCTAGGCCTACCAATATCCTTGGGGAAAACACCTTCAGCAATGCTTCGTGGATCAAGTGTATGCCAAAAAAACCTCAGTTTTCTTGCTATTGAGATCTAGGCCTCTACTTGGTCCTTTGGATTCTAAAATACTCAAGGCTTTGGCCACCTCCAGCGTGTCACCGATGATAGTGCCATCATCAAGGTACCAAGCATGAAAATCAAGCTTATAACTAGAAGCAATGGTCTTCACTAAAGGGTGAAGAGTCAGAGCAAACAAAAAGGGACCAAGAGGATCACCTTGATGAACACCAAACGCAGAAGACATAATGTAATGGTCATGGTAAATTCTAGCAGGCCTGGCATAACAACATTCAACCCAACGAGAAATACCTGTGTTAGGTCATAGCTCGATTGAACCCACCAAGCGTTGGTATGTCAAGTTTGGTTGTCATATTTTAGTGAACCAAAACTCATTTAAAGAGTCGCTTGATTATGTACTAGAGTCAACTTCGTCTAGGTTAGCTTGAAAGTATTAGGATATGAGACATTACAAGTATTACGAAGACTTGAAGAAGTGAAGCAGTTTGGAGCTACAACGACAACATGATCCTTCCACTTGAGGTTAGTGATATTTGACTTGAACTGTTTCATTCCCTAACGTATCTTTCAAGTGGTGCATATTGAAAACATAACTGCGAAGCATGAATGATTATACTCTAGTTAGACATAGTATTAAGGAACGCAATACGAGGTTTATTGCTTAACCATTAAACTTTGTATATAAGACATCGACATAATCGTTTGAATGCTATTGTGATTATGTATGGGTATGAGGTGAAGATTTCATCTTAGGAAACAATGTTTTACATTCGTTTAAAGGAAGTAAATTCATAAACTTGTTTTGTGAATCGAAAGGGAAATCACCAGGCTTATTGGTATTGTTATTCATTGCATATCGTTTGAACTACCAATATGTGTGATTAGTATAACCGCTCATGACTTGTTTATGTTCTTGGTAAAACTATTCACAAAGACCTGACTTATGTATTGGTATAACTTTTATTAGTGAAACCGATCTTAAGTAATCACATGAGATGGTATGATCGATTTAGTGTTATTGGTATGACCAACTTTAGGCAAAGGGGAACCGATCCTAGTAAGAGGTGCAACCTATCACAAGAGGGGAACCGATCCTATGAACATGTGCAACCGAATACAAGTTTATACCATAAATATGTGGAAACCGATCCTATGGACATGTGCAACAACGGGGAACCGATCCTATGAACATGTGCAATCGGCCACAAGAAATCTCAACCCAATCTGAGCACGTTTTGTGTTTTTAACACAAAAATTTATCCAAAAATATCTTTTCGAATTTTTTATTATTCTAGAAATATTAGAGATACCAAAAATATATTTGGTTAATATGGAAACGTAAAAAGATGTCGACATACTTTGAACATGTGCAGTAATGCTTATCTTTTATTGTTCAAAGATATTCCTTAATAACGATCGAAAAATAAATTGAGAATCTTTTAATTAAGGTTTTTAATTTTATTTTTGGAAATTGAAAATTGGTAATGTGCATTTACTAATTAGAGATTTTCTAAGAGATTTTCGGTCAATGTTTGGACAAAGTATTTCCAGGAATTATGGAAACCGAATCTGGAATATATTGCATATCTTGAGAATATTTTCGGTTTTGGAAATTCCTTGGTGTCCAAACTTCCTTTGTCTAAAAATACCAAAGTTTGCATTTCTAGCAAACTAATCCTCAGATCCAGCAAAACTACCTAGTTGTGTTGTTACTGGTGGAACCGCCTATTCGGAGAGGAAAGTAACCTAATTAGGCGAAATCCTTACGACCGTTCAGTTTAAAGACTTCTTTGGGATTGAGAAGCTCTATTAATACCGTTGGTGGGAAACTAGATAATTGCGGTTTATTATTAGTTTTCGATTGATTTGATTGACTAACAGTTGTTGAACTTTTATTGCACCTAGTATGTTTATGCTTGAGAATCTTCTCTTCTGATATAAGATTCTCAAACTAGATCGAAGTTTCGACGGGGATCTTTAGACAGTTTGTAGATATAAAGACGTCTTGTGATAATCCATTGTTAACAGACTCCATTCTGTGCGTGATTGATCACAAGATATTCAAGTTGATTGTGTGCAGGTGTTTATTGAAGATCTAAGAAGATTTGAAGACAAAGAAGACTTTGAAGATTTCTGATTTGGGTTCATAATCTTTGGTGTGCACAATACTTGTTTTGGTTAAAGAGGATCCAACTATAATCAGTTTATCCTTGTGGTAGATTGGATTGATTAGTTGAGTAGATCAGCATGTATACGATTCTTTGTGATTCAAAGTATTGATTGCAAAATCTTGACGATTACTTCGGTAATTGTTAGTAAATAGATCTAAGGACCTGACAAAGAAGTTTATTGTGATAAACGAAAGATCCTTTTGTCGAACTCACATCACTTGGTTGAAAAGAGTTGATACCAAACAGATTTGTTGTTCCTTTACTATTTGGAATATGATCCAAAGGAATTGTTCCAAGTACGTGACTTATTCATAAGTTGGAGGCGTGGGAATACATACAGAACTAGGTGAACTGTAGGTTTAGTTGCTTGGTCTCAACTATACGAAGTTGGATTGATTTTTTATAGCGGCTTAATCCTAAGAGTATTCAATTCTGGACAAGGTCCCGGGGTTTTTCTGCATTTGCGGTTTCCTCGTTAACAAAATCTTGCTGTGTTTTACTTTTCTATTTACGCAATTATAATTGTTTTTATTATAATTATAAGTAAAATACACAAACGTTAATTCCTATTTACTTGATAGTAATCCTATATATTGTGTTTGGTTAAGTCCGAACCTCTTATCAAGTAAACATACTTCGTTGTTGTATTGTCTCGATCTCGTATCCATAGACGATCACACGAAGTGTGAACCGATTAGTTGTATTGTCTCGACTCAGTCCATAGACAATCACTTTCGGAGAAAGGACTTATAGGTGGAAAAGTTTTATATTGAGGTATATTTGGGTACCCTCGTCTTTTTAATTGGTATCACAGCAGGCAAACACGAAAATATCTAACAATCTGTGTTTGGTGCGATCCAACCTATAAGAAATTGAATTTATTTCTGATTCAGTTAACGTTATGCAAGAGTATGAATACTCAAAAGTTGAATATGTTACTACTTCATTGACTCATGATCCAGGAGTTGGGAAAACATCTAAGTCTATCTCTGATGAAAGAGAAGGTGCTGATAAAGAGTTGATAAAACTCCTAAAGCCTATAAAGTCTCTGTCCTTTAAAGTATTGATATTAAAGACAAAGTCAAATCTTCTTAAACAGGAGATCAGAGATAAAGACATTCAATTAAATAGTCTGTCCAAAGAGAATATGGATCTCACTGTCAAACTAGAAGCTCTTCGTAAATCTTTTACTTTAGATAAAGAGAGACGTCCTATGACTCTGACTAATGATGTTGTTGTGATTTCTTCTGATAATGAGGAAACTAAGAGTCCTTGCTCGACTTTTAAATATTGTGATAAAACCGGTTTAGTCACATCTGAAACAGATCAAGATGATGGTAGTTTGCCTAACTACATCAAGTCAAAAGAGGATGAGAAACCAATTTCTACATCTACTGATGATCAAACAAAATCTTGTGCAAAGGAAACTTTGAACCGATTCCGTGATGGTGATCTTAAGGAATACAATTTTCAGTCACTTGACAGGAAACTTATACTTCTTCAACATACGGTGGTAAAAATATTGAAAGAAGTTTCTTGTCTTAAAAAACTGAAAGACCATTCCTCAGTAGAAAGACATATTATACCACTACCCGATAAGATTAACTCAAAAGAATCATAGGAAAGAGCTGATAATCACTTCTGGAAAAAGGTTCCTCCTTACCCGTATCGAAACAATTCTTGTTTTGATGAAGAACGACTCCAGAAGAAAGGGAAAGAGAGAATCTCTGCCAAAAGAAATAATCAGGAATTTCCGATAATTGTTTCAGATAATCACATTGATGTGGATCATAAGGAAATCCTTAGAATGAGAAAATCATATGAAAATCTCATTGAAAGAATTAAGAGAGATTTATCTATCTCTGAAAATTCTCACGTCGGTACAGTTTCTCCACATGATCATATCTCTAGAGTTAGAAAAGATCATCATCGTGGGAGGAAATATTTAGGGCAGAAATTCCCGAAGAGAAACACGAACTATATCTCTGATACTCGCTATAAGCTATAAAAAGCTTACTTCGATACAACTAAGTTGTATCGAAATTGTGCACTCTCATCCCCTTCCGTGCTCTTAATTATGGATAAGAAAAGCACAATAAAACAAGAGCACATTTGTTTTATGAGTAGTTGCTTATCAGAAAAATCTGTGACATTTTTTGGATTACTGCGAATCCATGTCTGTCTAAAAGTGTTCATGTTTATCATGATCTTCCAAAAATAGGTTTTATTTAGAATTTTCGAATTTTAATAAACCTTCCATCTTGAGAAGTTCGGACAAAGGAAACGAAATATATTCTTTAATATTTTTGGATTTTCCTGATATTTTCGGTCCGAAAGTTGTCCCTTTTAAAGAGAAACTATCTCTTGCATGTATTATTGAAACCCTGATCAATCCTTTTTATATATATAACCGAGCATGCCTCCAATAACTAGCAGTGTCACAAAGGCTAATAAGGAGGAAGCTCAAAAGGTTAAAGATTTTCAAGGAATCAATATAGAGAGGAAGAAGAAAAACATATCAAATATCATGTTTGATTATGATTTTGATAGTTCAGTTCGATCACAAGATGAGTCATGTCTATTGGCTTACAACCTACAAGATCCAACCAAAACCAATTGGATTCGTTCTGATAGTATGATTGACTATATCCAAGGTTTTGAGGAACTAAGAACCAATCTCATAATAACGGTTCGAAATCAAGATTGGCTCAAAGATAAAATTGAGGAAACAAAAGCTGATATTGTTGATATGAAGGTTCAAGTTGAAAAACTTGAGAAATAAGAAGTGGTTGCAGACAAATCTCTTGAGACATGCTTCAAAAGTTTAAACACTGAAGAAACCTCAGTGAACAACAAGAGCACCACTAGAGATTAAGTTATAGGATGTAATACTTAATCCAGGAAAATAGACATCAATTTTTGATTTCTTTCAATGATTGTATTAGGTCTATGAATAAAACTATTATGAATAAAATTATTTGATTTATAATTTTTCTTGTGATAGTTTATGTTTACATAGCATGTGCTTGAATGCGTTATCTTATTGCTATGTATGTGTATGGGATGTTTGATTTCGGTTTTCTAACCTTGATATTCGATCTCATATGTTGTGAACCCTTATGGTTTGGGTGACTTTTTGATTTAGTAGGATTAAGTTCTAGCCCATGTTGGTAGGCTTTATCAAAGGATCATATGGTTCTGATTGAAACAATATGTGAAAAAGTCACAATATGTTGAATCGGTTTTGGTTTAGCATAAAAGCATATGTGTTTCGGGGTTTTCAACTTTTGCTTGCAATAGTTAAAAACCGGTTTTCAACCTTTCTCTGGTAAATGTTGGTTGTTGTTATTCTTTTGTTTTGCATAAGGATGACAACATAATGATATTTCGATATCAATTCTCCCTGGAAAGAAGATGCAAACATATTGGAGAAGAGGATGCGAAATTTGAGGTAACGAGTTTGTTAGTTAATCGTTTTCCTGTTTAAGAAAAGCCTGAGTTTATTGTGTATATTTATTGCTTTTGCTTAACAAAATTTCGGTACAATTGATGTTTTATTCCATTATTTGTGTATGGATGTGTGTGTGATTCAATTGTTTCCGGTTAAGAAAAACTATTGTTATCTTGCTTTATTGTGTGGTATCAATTGTTTAGGCTTACAAAATTTCGGTGCAATTGCGGTGCTTTAATGTCTATGTTGTTTCAATTGCTTCCGGTTGAGGTGAATAATTATGCAAGTTGATTTATTTGGTTTGTATGAATTGTTTATGGCTTAACGAAAGAAAAGGTTTACGGGATGAATTGTTTAGTCCAATTCGATTCCGGATAAGAGAAACTAAGTTAATTCTGATCTTAGTTAGATTTATCAAAGTGGAGGTTTCGGTTATTCAAGTCTAATCGAATGCCTTAACAAGGAATGCTAGTTAACTAACGTAGTACTTGTCATGTTTAAAAGTTAAAGGTCTAATTTATATGGATAATTAGAACCTGATGAGAAAAATAGAGTTATCTTTATTTTGGTCTTATCGAACAAGCGATCGTATTTGTACAATCGGTTTAGCAAAGGAACTAAGGTGCTTAGTCGATTTTTGGTTTGCTAAACTATTAGGGAAAATTGCTTCGGGCAATTGTTTCCTTGGTGACATATCAAAACAAAATTACTCAGTAGTTTCGGTTTTGATTTTGTTTATCAAAAATGGTGTGTGGAATCCTCGTGCTTAACTCTTATAGGTTTGCAAGTCTATTTTGAGATTTGTAAGATCCTTTCGGTTTGTCCTTTATTTGCTCGTACCTTTGTCATTTTGTGACAAAAAGGGGGAGAAATATATGGAGTAAACAAGTGATACTGTATTGATTTATATCGATTGGTATCACTAAGGGAAAGGACATTGGTGCTTAAACGTTTATCTAATGAAAGAGTAAAGCATAGACTAAGGGGGAGTAGCATATCATATGATACTTGTAGTTATATGGACTACAAAGGAATAACAAAGACGTGCGGATTGATGAAATCTACCTATCTTACCTTTGGGGGGAGTATTAGCTTTGTTATTATAATGTCAAGCATTTATGGATTGAATGTATACAAGTTATTGTGATGTTGAATTCGGGAATCAAGTGTATGTGTAATGAATTCTTGTAATTTGATATGATGTAAGAGTTTTATCACTAAAATTGACAAAGGGGGAGATTGTTAGAGCATAGCTCGATTGAACCCACCAAACGTTGGTATGTCAAGTTTGGTTGTCATATTTTAGTGAACCAAAAATCATTTAAAGAGTCGCTTGATTATGTACTAGAGTCAACTTCGTATAGGTTAACTTGAAAGTATTAGGATATGAGACATTACAAGTATTACGAAGACTTGAAGAAGTGAAGAAGTAAGGAGGCTACAAAGACAACATCATCCTTACACTTGAGGTTAGTGATATTTGAGTTGAACTGTTTCATTCCCTAACGTATCTTTCAAGTCGGGCATATTGAAAACATAACTGCGAAGCATGAATGATTATACTCTAGTTAGACGTAGTATTAAGGAATACAATACGAGGTTTATTGCTTAACTATTAAACTTTGTATATAAGACATCGACATAATCGTATGAATGCTATTGTGATTATGTATGGGTATGAGGTGAAGATTTCATCCAAGGAAACAATGTTTTACATTCGTTTAAAGGAAGTAAATTCATAAACTTGTTTTGTGAATCGAACGGGAAATCGCCAGGCTTATTGGTATTATTATTCATTGCATATCGTTTGAACTACCAATATGTGTGATTAGTATAACCGCTCATGACTTGTTTATGTTCTTGGTAAAACTATTCACAAAGACCTGACTTATGTATTGGTATAACTTTTATTAGTGAAACCGATCTTAAGTAATCACATGAGATGGTATGATCGATTTAGTGTTATTGGTATGACCAACTCTAGGCAAAGGGGAACCGATCCTAGTAAGAGGTGCAACCTATCACAAGAGGGGAACCGATCCTATGGACATGTGCAACAAGGGGGAACCGATCCTATGAACATGTGCAATCGAACACAAGAAATCTCAACCCAATCTGAGCACGTTTTGTGTTTTTAACACAAAAATTTATCCAAAAATATCATTTCGAATTTTCAATTATTCTAGAAATATTAGAGATACCGAAAATATATTTGGTTAATGTGGAAACGTAAAAAGATGTCGACATATTTTGAACATGTGCAGTAACGCTTATCTTTTATTGTTCAAAGATATTCCTTAATAGCTAAAGGAAAAAATCCCGGATCGAAAAATAAATTGAGAATATTTTAATTAAGGTTTTTAATTTTATATTTGGAAATTGAAAATTGGTGATGTGCATTTACCAATTGGATATTTTCTAAGAGATTTTCGGTCAATGTTTGGACAAAATATTTCCAGGAATTATGGAAACCGAATCTGGAATATATTGCATATCTTGAGAATATTTTCGGTTTTGGAAATTCCTTGGTGTCCAAACTTCCTTTGTCTATACATACCTAAGTTTGCATTTCGATCAAACTAATCCACGGAGCTAGCAAAACTACCTAGTTGTGTCGTTACCGGTGGAACCGCCTATTCGGAGAGGAAAGTAACCTAATTAGGCGAAATCTTTTACGGCCGTTCAATTTAAAGACTTCTTTGGGATTGAGAAGCTCTATTAATACCGTTGGTGGGAAACTAGATAATTACGGTTTATTATTAGTTTTCGATTGATTTGATTGACTAACGGTTGTTTAACTTTGATTGCACCTAGTTTGTTTATGCTTGAGAATCTTCTCTTCTGATATAAGATTCACTCAAACAAGATCGAAGTTTCGATGGGGATCTTTAGACTGTTTGTAGATCTAAAGACGTCTTGTGATAATCCATTGTTAACAGACTCCGTTCTGTGCGTGATTGATCACAAGAGATTCAAGTTGATTATGTGCAGGTGTTTATTGAAGATCTAAGAAGAATTGAAGACAAAGAAGACTTTGAAGATTTCTGATTTGGGTTCATTTACAACGTGAAATATATTTTCTCCCCCAACCGGCATACCAACCCCAAATTAATGATCCCATAAGTAATATGACATGGCCTTACCGACGGAGAATGCAGCCACCTTAGAGACCAAACGGCGCCAAAGAGTACCGACCGTAATAGGCCTAAGCCCACCTCCGGGTTTTAGTAGAGTCATAAGAGGTGCACTAGAAATGAGCTCTCCTAAAACCTTAAGACACTTGCCTGCCAACCAAAGGTTGACCACCTCTGTAATCGCAGCCAACAACTCATCCACAACTGCCGCTGCTGCACCACTCAACGCGTCGACTAGATGATGTGCATGCAAACCATCACGACCAAAAAAAGTTCCTCTGGGGAAACTCTTGATGGCACCAAAGATAGCCCTTAATTAAATCAACCGTGACGTGATCACAACTGAAGTCTTCCTCCGGAATGGAAGGTAGGGGAGCTGCTGGATGCTTAGATTGTAATTCAGTCAACGTATCCTCACTGCGAGGGGAAACATCGTTCGAAGATAAAACACGAATCGCAACTACATAATGAATGTATCCAATCTTCTTCTGACAAGCACTTAAGTTGGTAACTTCCGGCTTCTTTTTGTTGTCCTGTTTGGTAGAATGTTGTTGGCTTGCCAAGTGGAGCAGCTTGGAGATCAGCGTGTAACAACCCGTATGTTCTTTCCAAGCCAATAGAGCCTGTTGAATGGCAGTGACCTGAAGTCGCTTTATGTTATTCGACCTCTCTTCGGCTCAGTGTTTGGGCCTATAACGCGTCAGTGTGCAGATGAGAAGGAGAAGTAAATGAATCCAAGAAGTCAAGTCTGTTGGTTTACAAAGCACATTATCCAGGTAACCCTTCAAAGTTCGAGAAAAAGTTAACCTGCACTGATGTGGAATGCTGGAAACCGTGTTAAATTGTCGTTAAAAAACAACATTAAGCAAATCAGGAGAAAGAGAAAAAGCCTCATATAACAAAGCATTATCATTGCTTCTTGCTGTGAAAGCATCCATCCTTGCATCAGCTGGCTCGATCAAAACAGGTGAGTCTGCAATGGGTGGCCTGTCCACTCCATGTATGAGGAAATCTGCTGCGATACCGTTGAAAGGACCAACAATAGTGTTGCAATGAATTCCTTCCAGGCCTTTACAAGAGGAACCTCCAAGAATGCAGGTTCATGCAATGGTTGCACAACCACATACGCAGCTGTTGGAGAAATCTTTCCCAAGCGCAGAAAACTTGCAGGTCGTTGGTGATAATGGATCTGAAACTGACCTTGTTATCCTCCGAGAAAAAGTGTCTATCTTGCAAATGTAGGAGAATATAACCCCTGGCATAACCTCTTCCATTCACTCAATCATGGAAGCCGTCAATTTTTTAGAAAGGGCAATGACAGTACCCGTTCTGCGAAACAACATTGTCCGTGGGAAGAGATGAAGGTGTATTCTGACGCAGCTGAGGAGAAGGAGGAAGTAACTAAGGTGATGAAGGGGTTTCTGGGAGGAATGATTAGCAGAAGAGCGTCTTGATGTAGGCATGATCAAAAAAACCTTCACAAACCCTAAAAAGAAAAAGCAAAACCCTAGGTCGAGAAAGGGAGAAAAATCCAAATGGAAAAACAAAAACAGCGTGAATCAAATGCGAGAGGGAAAGAAAAAGAAAAAGAAAAAGAAGTGAAATCAAAACCAGAAAACAAAGTGGATGAGACCAATCCATTGTAGAACCCTGGTTTCATGTACCGACATGATGATAAGAGGGTGTCCCTTATCACATTCAGTTTCAATACTTAGTATTAGGCTTATTAGTAGTATCTAGCTTATTATTGGGTGTCTTTATAAATTGTAAGGGTGTGGGCAGATGTAACCACCTGGAGGCTGTGTAGCCGTTGGATGCTAGGTAGGGGGTGAGTGGTATTTAATCTTCTGAACCTGTAATAAACTCTTTATCCAAAATTATTAATAAAAAAAAATCGTTTATTCGATTTTAGGCTGTTCGCAAGAGCAGAGAAACTTGATTCTCTGAATCAAGTGTTTATTCTGTCACTGTACCTCCAGGTACATGACAATTGGTATCAGATTAGTTTCGATCCATGGGTGATTTTTTGTATCGAGCTAGGGAGAGATGTCAACTCTATGTCCATTTACTGGATCTGCAGAGAAGATATCAAGAGCTACTTCACGATGTACCTTCATTCAGTCGAAATTATAATCTTTGGGAACTAGAGTCTCAAATCAACTTCACCAGGCTTAGATGGGATTCAATTAAATTAATACCATTAGAACAACAATTCGTTCATCGAGTTGTCATTACGGGAGCTACGCAGGAGAAGGAGGTTTTCAGTGAAGAATTGGTACTTGAATTCAATCAAGTTCTTACTCAAAATTCACTTCCTGATGCTACTTCAGATTCAATTTTGGAATCCGATTCTAAGACCGATTTAGTTACTGGTTTAAATGGGTTTTTAAGATCGACATCAAAAATTGAAGACTCTGCTAATTCAATTGGTGATTTCATAGTCTCTCCGTCTGTGGAAATCGAATTCGTAACTACTGATGTTGATGATGAAGATGATTCTATCAACTTGGAGTTGATTACTCAATTTCTCTTTGTTGAAACTGAAGAAGATGATGATTGTCTCGATTTAGAATTGCTCATTCCTTCATTTTTCTTCAATGAAGATGAAGATTTGCCTGACGAGGTGAATTTTCACACTACAAAATCTATGAGTAATGAAGGTACTTGCGAGAAACTCCAAAGCTTGACGGAGTTCGTCGGTGGTAACAACACAGTAATTAGTAAGAATCCTTTGGCTTTTCTTTATGATTATTCTCGAATGCTATTTGATCGTGGAAGAGATTTCAAACTCAGTAAGCCGTATTTTTCTATTGCCAATTTCGATTCATTTACTGGTATGAACTTACATTTTGGAGCCAATGCAAAATCAGAAATTAAGGGCTTCTCCGAGTTATCTCCTGTTACAATTGAGATTATGAAATATATAGAGATGCAGTTTTTGTTAAAATTTTTGAGAAAAATATGCTTGTTCAAATGCCTGCGGGGGATAGATTTTTGTTACTCTTATTTGCTAGAGTAATTACTATTGCGAATAGCTATGAACACCTTGCCAGCTCAAAAGCTTTAATCGTTCTCGACAGAAAATTGAATCGTAAGAACTGTGTTACTCTTCTTTTTATTTCTGCTCGTTCATTATTCGATCGAGGAAGAGAGATTGAGCTCGGTTTAAAAACTTCTTATTTTACTAAATATGCTGAAATTGTGTCTAAAACTGATGTGTGCTTGAAATTGTTGGCTGGATACTATAGAGTTTCTGTTCCAGCAGAGTTGATTCATGAACAGGATTACTGGTCAGACTCAGGGTACATCGGTGTTTCTAGTACACAGATGCTTGGTAGACTATTTCAAATAGATATGATGTGTCTCAAGCGCAAAAGTGTTCTTAATCACCAATTTTCCAGTGCAACATCCTTGTTTGATGATAGAGTATTTGATCGCGGAAAAGAAATTGAACTTCTGCAGAAGTATACTAAATTTTCTGTGGGGTTCAAATTGTTGGATAAACACTATTGGAGACTTGTTCATGAGATGATTAGCAAATACGGTTATCAACCAGATGTGTTGTTTAGTGAAACAGTTACTTGTCTGCTACTTACTAGTGGTTTTATTGATACTGCTTTGGTGTTCTTTCATATAATTACTGAGAGTGAAGCTTGGTGTCTGTGTGATAGTGGAGATGTTTTTATATTACTGCTTAATAAAACAGCGCAAATGAGTTACAAGTTAATAGTGGATGAATATCTCTTCCTTATCATCAGTTCTGCTTACTGGATATATGATAGAGGCAAGTTGTTCAATAGTCACTGATGTTTTTATTTAGATGCTTCTTATAAATGTTGTGTGGTTACAATTACTTCAGATATCACTGTATATCTTGTATCGAAATGGACAGCTGCCTACAGTTATGTATCTGTTTATCGAGTTGATCCTGTTCTAACAGAAGTTGAAGTAGGCTATTTAAATACTGTCATGTTTGCTTGTTTGTCTCTGTGCTCCGCTCATCATGCGTGTTATTCGTGTTTTCCTATCTGGAGCTTGGTGTATCAACCAAGAGGAAGCCACTTCCAGATGGAGCTTTATGGACAGATGATGGCGTTATAGCTGCTACTTACACTGATTCCATTGGTGTCGATGTTTGTGAAGTCCTCACAATGGGAATTAAGCTTTTGTCTTATGAGCTTCTGGAGTGCAGGGAATAGATCTCATAAGGTGTCATATTGTACCTCCGCTGGCAATATCCTTTCACAAATGCTTAAAGTTGAAGGTGTCTAGGTATTTCTGCACTCTGTCATAAGAGCTGACCCTTGCTACTCCCACTATACTCAACATGAATTATACAAATATATTACCTGTGGAGTACGACTAGTCGTGGTAATTGTTTTTCTCTGTACTTTGTGTACACTTGTTACTTATTTGATCGAGGGAAGGGGTTTGATGGGTACATTTTCATAGATTCTAACAGTGAGACATCTATTTATGAGTTTGTTTTAGACCATGGGTACCAACTGGAATTGCTACAGGCAGCCTTGACTATGTTTTTATTTGTGCAATTGTCTGCTGAAGCTGGGAATAGTGGTCTATACTTGTTTTTTCCTTGGTTTCCATTTTTCAATCGCTAGAGTTATAATGAAGTCCATGCAAATAAAATTCAACAACTAATGTTATCTTTCACAATAGTCACAATTTCATCCTACACATCATGTTTGTGTTCAATTCGGTTTAATTTTTCGGTTGACAAAATAGTCACAATTTCTATTAGACAAGCACGGGATTGTAATTTTTCATTATTTATATTCTTGTTTTTTTTTAATTACACCATTGAATTATTTATTATTTTATAAAATGATTTTTGAATTTTTTTCTTCTTATTTGATGTATGTGAAGTAAAATTTCTATACATCTTTTTTGTCTCAGAGAATCCTAATAAACTCATAGAGAGTCTCCCAAACTCTTGCAAAAAAATTCTTTCGATATCTTCAAAAATCCGAATTGACGAACTCCTGTGACTGATGTCAAATCTAACGACGTGAGATCATCAAATCTAAAGGAAAACACGTGGCGGCTTATTAGTGGCTGACATAGGGGAACATGAAATTTCTCGCACCGAGGATCCGGAGCCCCAGCGTCCCTTGAATGTTTACTCTCCACTACACTAGACCAGGACTAGAATTAGGAGGCATTCCAAAAAGTGAAAAATACTAGAACCCCCTATTATATGGGTTTAATATATAGAAGCCCCACTAAATGGATCCTCCCCTATCAACTCCATACTTTCACTTTTTAATATTTCTAGGACCAGAACTTTTGATTTCAGGGCTTGGTAATAAAGTTTAGGGTTTGAGGGAAATTCGTAATACCAAAAATGCCCTTTAGTATATATAACTAATGAAATAGGCTATAGGTTTCATTTCCAGTTTCATTTTCATTTTCACTTTCTCTCACTTCTCTCTCTCTCTCGTCTCTGCTCTGAAAAAATTAGGGTTCCTTCAACGAACCTAAATCTGAGAAGAATCATATCAGTGTTGAGCAGATCTAGAGCAGAATCATATCAGTGTAGAATCAATCAACGAACCTAATCTATAGATCTAACAACTTATCATCAGTTACTTCACAAATCAGGCTCAGTCGATTTGATTGATTCTTCGTTTGAATCTAGGTTTTAGCAAAATTCATTGGCGAACTTCCAATCTCTGCAACCTCAACACGGATCATCAGCAAACGAAGTATAAGGTAAGTTAATTTCATTTTCTCTTGTCATAGTACTTCGATTAAGTGATTTTAGTTGATTGATTTAGAAAAGCAATTTAGGATTTCCAAAATCTAAATCTTCAATCTCGTTTCAATTGACTTATCTGAGTCAAAATCAGATCTTAGATTTACAATCATCTACGCGCTTAGATCATTTTCATGTATATATTTTAAAGAATCTTGAACAAAATTTTCAGATATGTTCTTCGTCGAAATCGTAGTATCTATCAATTTCTAGCTACAATCTAATAACTGATTTGACATTCGATATCAATTTCTAGCTACAATCTAATAACTGATTTGAGATTCGATATCAATGAACTATGTATCTAATAGAAGAAAAATCTACTTTGAGTTTCATTGTCAATTCAATCTTTTACCGAGTATCTAGTAATGACAAGATGTTGTCGATTCATAACAAGTACGAGCTGAGATCTCTGCAACCTGAATTCGCTCATAGCTACAGAAGCTCTCGTAATACATCTGTGAATTGATATCGAAGTGTAATGAACTCATATAATTCATTATCTTCTTATATTTTTTTGATTGATATATCTCTTTAATCTTGTTGGTTCCTTATGTTTTCTGAATTTTGTATCCTACTGCGTGGTCGCAGCGAAGCTGCCAGAAGACAAGCTCCGGTTGCATTTCTAGAACGTGTCAAGGATTGACTTCAGCAAGAGATATAAAGGAGGCAAAGCTGGAATTGCTGTTGCACACAACCTTAACAATTAGTTTGGGTAATTCTTTCAAAATTTACCTGCCAATAGGAAACAATAATGTTAATATATAATTATGTATTTTTAAAGTCATGAATTTGAGTAATGCTAAGCATACGGATGTGTAACTGCGGATTACACTAGCCATATGGATGTGTAACTACAGTTTACACAAGCCATATGGATGTGTAACTACCGTTTACACAAGCCATTGCATGTGTACCTTCTAAGTATATTTTTGTTTTACGTTTCGAGTGTGTAGTATTCGTAAAAATTAGTTTTATCTGTTCATTTAACCTATTTAAATTTTGGCTTCGGGTAGGTGTGGGCACTGTAAGAATCTTGCACCAGAGTATGAGAAGCTTGGTGGAAACTTCAAGAAGGATAAGTCTGTTCTTATTGGAAAGGTTATATAATTCTAACTTATTTACTTTTAATCTATATTGATGTTTTTGCACTTCCTTCTTGCATGATGTGTCATTCTGATATTACCTTTACCCTGTATCCGTTTTAATTAAGTAGAGTGGAGGTTTTGAAATAAGTACTACTTACTGGAAGCATCAAACAATTGTGCTACTATGTGTCTCATTCACTCTTGTCTTTACCATTTCTAGTACATTGTCTTTTCTCAGAAGTTGTCTAATCAATAGCAGAACTGTCTAAAACTAGTAATTACTCTTTTTTTGAGTCGAGTCTTTATTTGCAAGGTGAAATGAGTGCCTTCTTCTTATAGTAGTTTTGTTTTCTATCATTAGCTGTCAAGGTGCAACCCTTATTGTGCATTGCCAAGGGAGATGTATCAGAGGAAAATAATTATTGTTTCTTAGAGGAAAGATAGAGATGAAGTATTGTAATGATTGTATGTGTAACTGCAATTTACGCTAGTTACACATGCTAATATGCATGTGTAACTAATGTTTACATATGACATATGCATGTGTAACTACTGATTACACATGCATTTTGTATTCCTGGGTAAGAAAAGAAACTAATGACCGAGTCAGTTCCATGGACGGAGTTAAACTCGTTACATGTAGACTTCAATACCTTTCTACCTCTAAAGTAATCAACTACTTGAACTACCTGGAAGAGAATACTTCAGTTGAATTACTAACTTGACATAGTTGCTTGATAATTTGAGTTTGGTTTGACTTTTTTTTCTCTTTGACTTTGTAGGTTGTTGGTGTTGTTGGCTTCATGGATCATCGACTAGATAGTCCAGAAACACTTGATTTGTGACTTGCATCCACATAGAGGACTGCTAGCGAAGGTAAATGTATTTTGCGTCACAGTTGCTTTCTTCACAACTCAATTAAGTGCGCCAACTGAGACCTAGCTTCTGTTATGTTCAATACACACAGTGAAATGACTCTAAACCGTAGTGGTATATGGAATAATATAGTATAGGTCAAAAAACTATGTTGGTGGATTGTATGTGTAACCTATAGTTACACTATTCAGATGGATGTGTAACTACTAGTTACACATGCTAATTGGATGTGTAAAAATTTGACTGAACCGAAATAATGCGTAGTTTTATTTCTTGGCTGGTTTTATTTGTGTGTTGATGTTGGAATGATGGTTAGTTTTGGAGTATTTACTTATTAATTAAGATTGACTAAAGCAGATTATTTGCATTAGCATGTTCCTGAAGTACATACCTAGGAACTAGTTTCCTTCACCAAGTACCAAAAGTATTTGACAGCTAATTTTTTGGGGGAAGCTGCCATATTTTTTTGCATTATCTTGTATGTATGTTTATTTAAGCTTATAAAAACTGATTGCTTGTTGTGATATTTGGGTTTTAGATAACTTTATAAAAGCTAATTGGTATTGGTCTTGGTCTTCTTTGGAATTAGAGTTGACCCTGAATACACAAGTCAGATGCATGTGTAACTCTCAATTACACTAGATAGATGCATATGTAACTTTCAATTGCACTAGAAAGATGCGTGTGTAACTTCTACTTACACATGCTAAGAAATTATTGTAAATAATTCTTAAAGTAATACATGTATTTTTTTATGTATTTTTTTTTAATGTTATGTCTATTTTTTTGATGTGTAACTTCTCATTACACATGCCATATGGATGTGTAACCTTTGGATACACATGTTATATGCATGTGTAACTTTTGCTTAGACATGTGTAACCCTTTCATGCCATACCCATGTGTAACTTCTGGATACACATGCTCGTTGCATGTGTAACTTCAGATTACACATCTATATATTATTGGTGGGAGGCGGTGGTCGGCGGTGGTGGCCCCCGGCGACGGAGGTGGTGGTTTCCGGTGGTGGTGGTTTCTGCTGCTGATGGTGGTCACCGGCGGAGGTGGTTGGCGGTGGTGGTTGGTGGTGGCGGTAGTCAGAGGTGGTGGTTTCGGCGGTGGTGGTCGGAGGCGATGGTGGTCGCCGGCGGAGGTGTTTGTTGGAGGTGGTGGTTGGTGGCGGCGGTCGTCGGAGGTGGTGGTTGGTGGTGGCGGTCGTCGGAGGTGGTGGTTGGTGGTGGTGGTGGCGGTGGCGGTCGTTAAAGATGGTTGTGACATCTTGTTTGCTATATTTTAATATTTTGGGCTTAAATTTAAATTTTATTTTATTTGGGGCTTGAAAATATATAAAAGGGTATGGTTGTCTTTTAATAACTCGGGGCCTAGATTTAAATTTCTTTTAACTAGGGGCCTCATATTATGGGTTATCCATGGGTTAGGCCGTAGCCTAATTCCCCTTCCAAAAACAGCACTACGAATCCGGAGCCCCATTTGGCGTCCCTTGAATGCTCTCCACTACACTAAGCCTAAGAAAACTCTCTGACGGTGAAACAACGCCCTAAAGTCCACCAGATTCACTCGACGAGTGAGATCCTAGGTGAGTAGGAACTCTCACCACTGACTCTGACTGGTAAGATTTCTCTTCATCTTTGCAAAAGACTCTAGTCGTTTGTTTAGAAATTGGGTTTCTTATCTTTATACCGGAAAGGTCTTATTCTGTACTCCTACGTTTTTTGTTTCCAATTTTGATGATGCACTAGAGGTGTTTGTTGTTTGTTCAATGTCACTAATGCTTTCTGTCATCTCCATTGTCATGTGTGCACAAGCATCATAAATAGACAATGTTTGTCATCGCCACCAGCCTCGGAACACCAGCCGGAACAGCTAGTCCAAATGTATACATATACGCGAAAGGAAAGAAGGTTAGGTTGGTGCGTAGACAAATATCCACTACCACTACTGGGAGAACCGGTATGTGAAGATTTAATCCCAAACGAACCACTATATAATCAATCCACCAGAATCATCCGATGACATATCTTCTGTTTTCTCGCTGAAACTTGCCACCGCTTTGTTATCACTACTCTCTGTCTGTCAAATCAGCCATTTCTGAAACGACGTTTCTCTTTAATTTCTTTGTTACGCCGTTAATACAATCATGTGGAAATTGAAAAAATACCCCTCATTTTCAAGGGTCTTCACAAATACCCTTAAGGATTTCACAAATACCCTAAAGGGTATATTTTAAGTTTTTAGGGTATAGTTTTTGGCACATCTAAAATTATATTAAGTCAATTCAACCTCCGTAGGAGGTTGGGTTGACGTTTTCACGCGTCAAGAACATACTAGTTCATTTTCATTATCCAAAAAAGTAATAGTTCATTTTCATTATCCACTTAAAAAATACGGGTATTAATAAAATGGACAGGGGTATTTGTGAAGGCCTTATATTCTAGGGGTATTTAAATAATGTTCCCGCTGCTGCTGATCAATGTACTTGCAGGTAAAACATGATGATATGGTATGAATGCCTTGTAATCTTGTTGTCTTTGTTTTGTTTTCTTAATTTGTCACCAGATTCTTATTTCTGTCTTTTGTTATAGTATTCAATGCAGTATCCATTCGGCTGGGTCATCAAGACCTAAAGAGAATCACCCAAAATCTATTCCAATAGGTTATAGATTTAAACCAACTGATTCAGAGCTAATATCTCATTTCCTCACTAACAAAATCAAAGGCCAACAATCAGAATCTTATAACATCCAACAAGTTAAAATTCTTGATTTGACTTACGCAGAACTTACAGGTACATATATTACTCTGTTTATGAGTTTCATCATCTTCTTTATATATATACAGTATATGTATATATCTTACATGTTATTCACATGGTGATGTTATTGTTCTTCTTGATAATTGATAGAGAAGTATGAGGAATATGCTGTAGATGGATCAGAATGGTATTTCTTCACTATCAGAGAACTACTTTGTCCTGGCGGGGTTCGAGCTAGACGTGATGCTGGTAATCATGAGGGACTTTGGAAACCTTATGGGAAACTTGAACAGATAGAAGACGAACAAAAAAGAGTAATTGGGACTAAAAGGACTTTGGTTTACCGTATACTCAATAAGGATTCATCGACCAAAGAAAGTACCAATACTGATATCAGAATGGATGAGTATGTTGCAGAAATTGCAGCAGTTCCTGACACTAATATGGAATGTGCAACTGATATAGTGAAGCCAGTAAGTACACACACCCTCATATACATTGCCGGTCACCCTCATTATTGTCATTTATTCTTCCGATTCTTTTGTACAAAATTTTGATTTGTTATCTTTAATTTGGTGCAGTTTACAGATTTTTGCTTGTGTAAAATACCAATACTGATATCAGAATGGATGAGTATGTTGCAGAAATTGCAGCAGTTCCTGACACTAATATGGAATGTGCAACTGATATAGTGAAGCCAGTAAGTACACACACCCTCATATACATTGCCGGTCACCCTCATTATTGTCATTTATTCTTCCGATTCTTTTGTACAAAATTTTGATTTGTTATCTTTAATTTGGTGCAGTTTACAGATTTTTGCTTGTGTAAAATATATAAGAAGCCTAGTTTATCACCAGGAAATTCAGATTCACCCACTGATGGTGATGCTCAGGAGATGGAATTCGTCGATCAATTTCCATGGTTTGGAAATAATCTAAGTGTAGAAGAGGAAAATGAACACTGGGAGATGGAACTTAAAGAAGAAAACCAAACGAACGCTTACTTTAATGAGCTCCCAGATATGAATCAAAACGATCCGGATTTCTGGGATTTTGATGGACAACATCTTCTCACAGATGAGCAACTCTCCCTTATCAGATGTGACCGGATTAATTCACCAGTTGCCGCGCAGCATCAGCATCAGCAACAGCCACAACAACAATGGCATCCGCAGCAGCAGCGACAACAACAATGGAGTCAGCAGCAGCCGACACAACAACAATGGCGTCCGCAGCAGCAGCTACAACAACAATGGCTTCAGCAGCAGCAGACACAACAACAATGGCGTCCGCAGCAGCAGCTACAACAACAATGGCTTCAGCAGCAGCAGACACAACAACAATGGCGTCCGCAGCAGCAGCCACAACAACAATGGCATCAGCAGCAGCAGCAGACACAACAACTATGGCATCAGCAGCAGCAGACACAACAACATTGGCATCCGCAGCAGCAGACACAACAACAATGGCATCAGCAGCAGCAGACACAACAACAATGGCATCAGCAACAGCAGCCACAACTGCATAGGCAACAGCACAAGCAGCAACGCAAATAGCTTGAGATAGTGTGTCACCTCAATGAAGACAGCAGTGCTGCATCCTGGACTGGATGTTATAAGCTTTGAATTGATCAGTACCTTTTTTTTTCCCTAGAAAACCTTTGGATTACAACCAACCATGGATTCTTAGTTTGATCATAGTCGAACCAAATTGTGTTTTATTTCTTAGATTTAATTTCGCCTAAACTAACAAATGATGAAGGCTTAATCATTTCGAGATCCTTAATGTGGTTGTTGGTATGGAACTCACCACTATGAACTAAATTGACTTCCACTCATATGTTTGTGAGCTCTTGTTTTTTGCTTCTTCTCAGTTGTGCCACCTCTGTCCATTTATGACATTGCCATTTGCTAAGTGTTTCTTCCAAGTGCTAAGTTTTGTAAGAATTATTACGAGTTCAAGACATGGTTCAGAAAGTGGTGCCTAAAATGAGAAATGCTTAAACATTAGATTAGCTGAACCAGTTAGAAAATGCTGAAATTCAAAATAAAAAAAATACAACACTAAGATTTTGGAATGTTACAAATTTCCAGCATACCCTGCTTGTGCATTAAAAGTCTTTGGTTTTATTTATCTCAGCCTGTGAATTGAAGTCTACATTCTTTGTGATTGTGACGACCTGGCCAGCAGGCAGATTACTGATAGACCTGATAAGAGGGATGAGATTGAAAGAGCTAATTAATCCATAGTCACAAGCAGCAATTCAGCTCAAAAACATTCACATTGTCAATGCAAAAAATATATTCCTACATCAATTTAACCGTTACATTACATGGATCTTTTCAAGCAGCAATGTTTATAATTTATATCTAGTGACGATGAGTTCGGTAGTAGTTGGAGTCTTAGTTTGGAACATCATTGTTAAGCGAAAAAGGAAAACCATGAAGCAAGAAATAGACGTTCCCTACATTTCAAGTCTACTGCTATCTAAGACTAAGTGCGCAGCAGGTTTTTAACCATTTGCGATGTCCATGTGAAGAAACTATTTTTGAGAGTTGGGGGTGTTTGTTTTCGCAAATTGTGTTAAGGTGCTTTCGAAAAAAAAATATTGCACTTTTTATGTAACTGAACTACCAACCAGCATTGTTCGTTTTTAGACAATTTGTCCTATGGCTAGTGTCACATGCCCATTTAATCGCCTAAAATTTTTATGAGACATGATTGGCAATGATTGTGTTTCAGTAAATCAACTTCACCCAAAATCATTCAGCCTTGCATACTTGCATCAAAATACGCATCTGCCTTCACTCATAAGGCATTGCACAACAAAAGTCTTTTCTTCTTTCTCTCTAACTCTTCATGCCCTGCCATGCACTTAAACAATTCTCACACAAATCAGCAACACAATGAACACAACGGATACTGCAACAAACCCATTTTATTGCACTAAAGGAAGATTACATCAAACAGTCCATCACATGGACTAAACATGCCATTACCCTCTTGGTAATGCCTTATTCTCTCAAGTATGAGACTACATGTCTACAAAATTTTCTCCTATGTAAGCCTACTGATTTCCCCACTTCTTAGGACTATTTATACAACAAAATCACTAGCCAAAACCGTGCACAACACTTGCACACGCATGGAACAACCATGTGTCCCATCAGGTAGTTTCCATAACCGCCTACATTGCTTTTCAACTGCTAACTTTTGTGTTGTCTAGCCAATTGACGCCACACCTGTTCTTGGTGGTTATGATCACTCCCACATGGTTATAGACTCACTTTATAACCGTTCTCCTTTGTCTCGCATCATTGGCATGCTTGTGAAGCTTGTAACCAACTTGTAACAGTCACTTGAGTCTTATTGCACAATTGTTGTGCTTTACCGAATTCCGCCTTGTTCCAATGCTCAGCCACCTTGGCCTGCATGCTTACTGCTCTAAGCTAAAGCACGGACAATCCTTGTGCTTCAATCACTAAGGCCAACTCCTTAAGCTCATTCTAGTTGTTCATGCGTCATATGCTTCACTTCGCCAATTTACTTGACAATAGTAATGCCACATTTGCATTACTAGCTTGTTTGCATGTTTCAATCTTTGGTCAGCCTTGAACTAATGCCATAGACCAACTCCTGGCCTATTCTTCACTCTTGCATCATCCTTGAGTTTGGGCCAACTCAATTCCACGGATATGTATCAATGCCAACATTGCATGTTGCATCTGTCAACCTTGGCCATGTCTTGCCAATCCCTCAATGAAGCTTCATTGTGTCGGCCAATAAGCTTCATTACTTAGTAAAATATCTTTACAATGTAGCGCTACCTTTGCGCTTCACTGGCCCTGCGGGGTTATGCCATTCTTAGCACTTGACAGTCTACGCAGTGTTGCGCCATTCTGGATGCACACTGACTTGGACCGCAACTCTGTAACGCGCAATCATTATGCGTCACTTGCCTGACCAGTAGCAAACCTCCCCCACCTAATCCGTTCAACGCCCTCGTTGAACGCAACCAAGTATAAACTCTATACTGGTCTCAATCTTCGCCGCATGCACTTTTAGAACCCTTTCTGAAATTCAGCAATCTTTGCTAGCTTTTGAGAAACGCCTTTAGTTAACTTCTATGCTTTAGCATCAACATCACTTAGCTTTACTGCCTTGTCATTGATTCTACTGATCTTGAACTTTGTTGTTACGTTGCGCATACGTTCCAACTCTGCCTCAAGACGCATATCAATACTCAAGTGCAAACTGAAATTCTCCTTAGCCAATTCCATGAATTGTGCTTGAACTTCGCATGAATCATTTGTGCCTAAGTGTACACAAGCAATGATTCTTCCCAACTGATCACACTGATCATTGTCATAGTATTTTGCCTTCATTTTCTTACATTAGTTGCACCACGCAACATAACAGGACTTATACAAGACTTGACCTCATTCTTCAATCATATGCGCCTACGTCAAATCATGCCATCCCTTAAGGTATGTACTCTATGATTCCATACCACTCTTGGTATGTGCCAAAACCTATAGCCTTTGCTGCACCTTGCAAACATCAGCACTTTCAATAGATTTGGCCTCCAAATCACATCACAAACTCCACCTTCTTGGATTTGCATCATTTGTATGCCAAAGAACCAACACCTCGATGTTCTTTGCTTGCATTGTCGCAACACCTTGATTGAAATGCATGACTTTGATATAGTCATGACTTAGATACTCGGGGCATTCCACCATCACTTTCAAAAAGAAATATCCTCTTCACGCGCCTTTGAAACCAGCAATTTAAGCATCACTTGCTCTTTCAAACTGCTACGCTTTAATGTAGCGCAAAAACAACATCATGTTCTTCCTAAATATGAGTTACTCTTAACTCGTATACTTGATGAAATTACATCTTCATTCTTGCTGCGTTATTCCATGCTATCGCTGCCATATGCCGTCGCACTTCCACATAACTCTCAACAACAAACTCGACTATGCCACCAACTCCTCTATTTGGTTCTTTCACTTTCAGCGTCTTCTATTGCATATTTTGGCTTAATATGCTATGTAGCATCTTCCACGCGAACTAGCTTTACTTTGAACGAAAGAGGCAAGATCTTTCATTTCAAGGACCCTCATTCACTACTACCTTACATAGAGAGACTTCATTCCAACACCAAGGTCCACTCGACCCAAATTGAAAGTATACTCAAACTTGAGCAAATACTCGCGCCAACTGATTGCAACTTGTAAGACCTAACAAGCCTTGCAATACTGACTTCAACTTCGCTTCTAAGCAACAAAGGAAGCGAGACAACACCTAATATCCCCAATGTAGCAATTCACTTTTCCACATGCACTCTTCCAACTATCAACGTTCTTATGCCACTCCCATAACGAAGCACAATATAATTGACACTTAGTTGAATACTCCTTCAAACTAATGCTATCATGTTGCTTTAGCTTTCATGAAGATTTCTTCAAAAATGACCTCATGCCATTCTTATGTATCACCACCACTTTGTCCTTCTTCTCTATGCATCTACAATTTGCCTAAATTTCATTTCTTCACGCATCATGCATCCTGGCCATGCCCAAATCCCATTTGGCGCATGCTATTGTTGCAAATCTGCTATGCCAGTCAACACCCGAATTTTAACGCAAACTTGTGCACCTTTGCACAACTGGAACAGACTTAACTTGGTGATCCTGAGCATCACCGTAGAGCTCAGCAAAGTCATATCACTCAATGACTTTCGCGGAAGTATTGCGAAGACTTGAAGAAGTGAAGAAGTAAGGAGCTACAACGACAACATCATCCTTCCACTTGAGGTTAGTGATATTTGACTTGAACTGTTTCATTCCTTAACGTATCTTCAAGTCGTGCATATTGAAAACATAACTGCGAAGCATGAATGATTACAATCTAGTTAGACGTAGTATTAAGGAATACAATACGAAGTATAACGCTTATCTTTTGAACTTCGTATAGAAGACATCGACATAATCGTTTGAATGCTATTGTGACTATGTATGGGTATGAGGTGAATATTTCATCATAGGAAACAATGTTTTACATTAGTTTAAAGAAAGTAAATTAATGAACTTGTTTCGTGAATCGAAAGGTAAATCTCTAGGCTTATTGGTATTGTTATTCATTGCATATCTTTTGAACTACCAATATGTGTGATTAGTATAACCGCTCATGACTTGTTTATGTTCTTGGTAAAAATATTCACAAGGCCTGACTTTTGTATTGGTATGACTTTTATTAGTGAAACCGATCTTAAGTAATAACCTGAGATGGTATGATCGATTTAGTGTTATTGGTATGACCAACTCTAGGCAAAAGGGAAACGATACTATGAAGAGGTGCAACCGATCACAAGAGGGGAATCGATCCTTGTAAGAGGTGCAACACGTTTTTAGTAGATGGGGGGAACCGATCCTATGAACATGTGCAACAAGTTTTTAGTGAAAGGGGAACTGATCCTATGGACATGTCCAGTAAATACAAGTAGTTACCATAAGTATGTGGGGAACCGATCCTAGTACCTAGTCAACCGAATTTTTGGAAAGCTAGTGTGACTATGCACAATACTCACATGGAGGTAGAACCGAAAATTATTTTGGTAGAACCGTGAAATCCATGATTTGTGATTGAGTGTTCTTAATCAATCACATAGTTCTTGAAAGTCAGATGAACCAATTCTAAACTCGTTTGGAAGTGTGGAAAAATTGGTTTCAAGATTGTAAGTATGAAAGAGGACTTACAAAGTAAAGATGTCGACATACTTTGAACATGTGCTGTAACGCTTATCTTTTATTGTTCAAAGATATTCCTTAATAGCTAAAGGAAAATCCCGGATCGAAAAAATAAGTTGAGAATCTTTTAATTAAGGTTTTTAATTTTATTTTTGGAAAATGAAAATTGGTAATGTGCATTTACTAATTGGAGATTTTCTAAGAGATTTTCGGTCAATGTTTGGACAAAGCATTTCCAGGAATTATGGAAACCGAATCTGGAATATATTGTATATCTTGAGAATATTTTCGGTTTTAGAAATTCCTTGGTGTCCAAACTTCATTGGTCTATAAATACCAAAGTTTGCATTTCTAGCAAACTAATCCTCAGAGCCAACAAAACTACCTAGTTGTGTTGTTACTGGTGGAGCCGCCTATTTAGAGAGGAAAGTAACCTAATTAGGCGAAATATCTTACGGCCGCTCAGTTTAAAGACTTCTTTGGGATTGAGAAGCTCTATTAGTACCGTTGATGGGAAACTAGATAATTGCGGTTTATTATTAGTTTTCGATTGATTTGATTGACTAACGGTTGTTGAACTTTGATTGCACCTAGTTTGTTTATGCTTGAGAATCTTCTCTTCTGATATAAGATTCACTCAAACTAGATCGAAGTTTCGACGGGGATCTTTAGACTGTTTGTAGATCTAAAGACGTCTTATGATAATCATTGTTAACAGACTCCATTCTGTGCGTGATTGATCACAAGAGATTCAAGTTGATTGTGTGCATGTGTTTATTGAAGATCTAAGAAGATTTGAAGACAAAGAAGACTTTGATGATTTCTGATTTGGGTTCATAATCTTTGGTGTGCACAATACTTGTTTCGGTTAAAGAGGATCCAACTATAATCAGTTTATCCTTGTGGTAGATTGGATTGATTAGTTGAGTAGATCAGCATCTATACGATTCTTTGTGATTCAAAGTATTGATTGCAAAATCTTGACGATTACTTCGGTAATTGTTAGTAAATAGATCTAAGGACCTAACAAAGAAGTTTATTGTGATAAACGGAAGAGCCTTTTGTCGAACTCACATCACTTGGTTGAAAAGAGTTGTTACCAAACAGATTTGTTTTTCCTTTACTGTTTGGAATACGAACCAAAGGAATTGTTCCAAGTACGTGACTTATTTATAAGTTGGAGGCGTGGGAATACAGACGGAACTAGGTGAACTATAGGTTTAGTTGCTTGGTCTTAACTATATGAAGTTGGTTTGATTTTGTATAGCGGCTTAATCCTGAGAGTATTCAATTCAGGACAAGGTCCCGGGGTTTTTCTGCATTTGCGGTTTTCTCGTTAACAAAATCTTGCAGTGTCTTTTACTTTTCTATTTCCGCAATTATAATTAGAAGTAAAATACACAAACGTTAATTCCTATTCACTTGATAGTAATCCTATTTTGTTTGGTTAAGTCCGAACCTCTTATCAAGTAAACATACTTCGTTGTTGTATTGTCTCGATCTCATATCCATAGACGATCACACGAAGTGTGAACCGATTAGTTGTATTGTCTCGACTCAGTCCATACACAATCACTTTCGGAGAAAGGACTTATAGGTGGAATATTTTTAGATTAAGGTATATTTGGGTACCCTCGTATTTTCACTTTATGCTAGTGTTGATGGAGGATTTTCATTTAAGGCTGAAATTGTAAAGGCCAAAATTATACGCTAACATCTTGCAAAAGATAAAGCCATAGATAAGTGATGAATACTTCTTCACTTTACTAATTCACCTAGAATAGAGCATGTGACAACAATCCCAGTATTCTGTGAATTAAATACACAAAATTCATCCAGGTTGGAGCATGTAGCAACAATCCCATATACCCTGTGAATTTACAACGTTATTAATTAATGCATGACCAGCCTTGTATTTCCTGTACTCATTACCGGTACGGCATGACGACTGAGTGTTGTTCTCAGCAGAGCAACACGAATCTCCAAGCATTAATAATAAAACATGTACAAAATACCCATACAGGCTACAACTCTCGGTGTGATATACTAGCCCGATTGAGCATATTTGAACCTGAACTGACCATATCAGTCTCAGAATCGATCACGATCATCCAACTTCACCAGCATGATTGGATGGCCTAGATTAAATCCATGACCCCAAGCAGGTATTGGAATATTCACCACCGACCCAACACGGACCCCGCATGGTCGGTCTCCCCAAAAAAGGGTGGCATAGCTTGCCAAACCGTCCAAACCAGAGCAGCATGGACGAGAAACCCTAAATTAGGGTTTGCGGCACATTACATGTATCGCAAAACAGTCTCAACCGTCCATCTTCGCAGGCATAGATGGAGGGTGTAGATGTAGATTCAAAGGGCCCGAGCATGTCAACACAAACACCGTGGGCCCGCCTACATACCCGATCGATCGGTCAGGACCAACTATGGTTGGTTGTCTTGATTCGTGCGCCCCAAACTGGGTATGACACGCAGCCGGCAAAACTTAATTAGGGTTGTGTCGCGATCACGAGCGTCCATATTCTCCTGCACGAATTAAGGGTCCAAGAATAGACTAAGCAGGTCCGGTAAGTATCAACACGATCACTGTGGGCCCACCTATCTCCACACCCGATCGGCCAAGACCAAACTTGGCTGCACATCTTGATTCGCGTGCCCAAACTAGGCGTGGTCACACTTTCCAGCCACAAACTGATCTCGAACGCTCAAGTTTACTGGACAAATTGAGTGGCTTAGATCACGTTTCTATGGGACGATGAAGTACAAGTATATACACCATCCCACCGTATGCACGCCGGACTGATCGGCCATGACCGACCAAGCTTGGTCGTCTTGGAACGCGCGCCCAAAATTGACATGATGCGCGGCTTTTGCGGAACCATATTTCTGTTGCAAATCGATCTCAACCACTTCTCTTTGCCGGTCAAATTGAGTGGCCTAGATCGCACCTTCATGGGACAGTGAGGTATGGACGTGTACACCAGCATGCCATCTACACGCATGCCCGGTCGGTCCTTTCCAAAACACCTCCCATGCTTGGATTCGACCAAGATGAAGAGTGATGCTTGTGCACCTCTTCAAAAACCCTAATTCCATCAACGGTCGCAGATGAGTATCTTAAAGATCATCTCGTCCGTCCAACTTCACCGGCTTGGTTATACAACCCTGGTCAGGAGTAAATTGGTCAGTGAGGCGTCATGGTGATCACCACCCGTCACTTTACCACATCATGATGCAGTACCTGCATAGAATACACACGATAATTCACAAGTATCGACTTCCTAAATAACTTAGTTATTTAATCTAGCATTACATGCTACTTTCTGTGGGTCCCACGATTCACACACTCGAGACATCAATCATGTCACGAACTGGGGGATACATACTGGGGTATTGGTCTGGAGGTTTACAGCGTGCAACGCGCCATCACAAGAACGTGTCAGGAAGTCATGGACGGTTAGAGATACAGGAGAAGTGGGCAAGACTGGTCGTGTAACACCAACACACAACTCCACTACTCCATCACTCCACTTCCTCCAATTCCCACGAGAGACGTGAATAAGACTTAAATGACTTGTATAAATAGGTTCTCCTCCCTATTTCCAACAACAAGGAACAAGTCCAGATAACAGAGGCAAGTGTTGATACCATCGTATTAAAACACCGGAACTGATAGCTTACATCCTGCAAGCCAGTTCAGCTTTATGATACAAGTCATACATAGCCAACACCTTCACAATCTCAACACCTTCTTCACTTCCCTCCCTAAGATCAACCCCATCTCCTTCACTTTGTGACCGAAACAAGTCTGGAACGGCCATTTCTTGGTTTAGGCCGGATTTGCACAGATTGATTTCTCGAATCTACAAGCACTCCCGTGTAGTGCATTTGTTTAAGGTTTAGACTCATTTTTCATCCACACACCCCGAATTACCAAAACCGGCAGAAATAGTTTTCACCCATAAACAATTGGCGACCACAGCGAGAGGTTAATCTCTCGGTTGTAAAGTCAATTTCTTCAATACCATTCAATAAATTTCGAGATGGTTGGTCTTCGGACCACCTCGACGGTCTCAAATCCTGATGGTTCCTCTAACGGAGATACCCCTCCTCCTAACGGTGTATCTGACGGCATGATCAGGAGATTTCCAACATTAAGCGAACTAGCACGGGTACAGGAGATTCACACGAAGAACATGGAGCTAATCAAAGAAGCGGTAAACGGCATACTTGATCTCCTCATCAAGATGACATCAGAGATGAGCGTTCCGGAGACCTTTACACCAGGGACTAGTCCCCCTCATATCAGCAGTTTTACTACGAACCAGAGACAAGTGGATCAGGAAGCGGCATCTCTAGTGGAAAGCTTGTGTGAACTCTTGCACCTCTCGAAGAATCAACGGGCAGAGACGTTTGCTGCAGTTAATAAAATAGCTCTGGACGTACACCTGGCTCCTTCTCGTCCAGAAGTCTTAACTGCATCGGAAACATCTGTAAATAATATTACATTTACAGAAGACGACATGATGGCAGAGGAAGGTCACAACCGGGCCCTACATGTCACCGCACGCATCAAGGGTTCAGAGTTCAGGAGGGCCCTCGTCGACACAGGAGCATCTTCGAATGTGATTACTCTCAAGACTCTCAGGATAGCCAAGGTTAGCCCATGCAAGATTGTACGGCAGCCCACCACGATGACGGACTTCGAAGGAAACCAGACCAGCACATATAGGTATGTCAATCTGAATTTATCAGTAGGACCCGTTCAGTCAAAAGCAAAATTTGAAGTCATAGAGAAGGAGCCGGACTACCATATGATACTAGGGAGACCATGGCTTCATGACAATAAAGTCATCCCTTCAACGTATCACCAGTGCCTGAAGACCATGCTAAATAAGGAAGTCATCTGTATTCCTGCATCATTGTCTCCGTACGCACCAATATGCGGAGTGAAACTATTCGAGCCAAAAGATACTCCGCAGGGAAGGTCAGACAAAGTCCTGTGCACCCCACTACCCACGTGGGCTTCAATCCAGGAAGAAGACCGACTTGCATCACTGGGGGCCAAGCACCACGACACGCCTTTTATGACGAGGCAACCATCTTTATCCGGTGAAGCTTCAACCCATGCTCACACCAAAAGGGAACGCACTTTCAAGGCGAAACGTGATCAGAAGGGGAAGACAATATACCGGCGCCGCTGTTAGCAACTAGCGGGAGAGCGCGGCACCCGGTCTCCGCCCAATTGAATGCTGCAAGAACGACGAAATACAAGAGGAGGTATTGGATGCCCCCGCGACAGCTACAAGATGGAACCAATTCCACCACCGATGAGCTCGAGATTGTTAACATCGGGAATGAAGAATCTCCCAGGCCCGTCTCTATCAGTTCGACTCTGTCCATGGACGAACATGCGAGTCTTGTTCAACTACTCAAGGAGTACCAAGATGTGTTTGCCTGGACATACGAGGAAATGCCTGGTCTAGATGAAATATTGGTCACCCATCACCTACATGTCATACCTGGATCCAATCCAATCAAGCAATCTCCGAGGCAATTCAAGCATGAAGTAGAAGAACAAATCAAGAACGAAATTCAGAAGTTACTAGCTGCTGGCTTCATCAGACCTATTCATCATCCGACCTGGTTAGCTAATGTGGTCCCAGTAAAGAAGAAAACGGACAGATTCGGTGCTGCGTGGATTTCAGAGACTTGAACAAGTGCTGCCCCAAGGACGACTTTCCTCTGCCTAACATCGACATGTTAGTAGATGCCACTAGCGGACACGGCATGTTTTCCTTCATGGATGGTTACAGTGGATACAATCAGATAAGGATGTATGAGCACGATGCAAGTAAGATGACCTTCCGAACCCCTCTTGGCAATTTTTACTATACTGTTATGCCATTCGGTTTAAAGAACGCCGGCGCAACGTATCAACGTGCTATGACGGCAATCTTCCACGACATGATGCATAAACAAGTAGAAGACTATGTAGATGATATCGTGGTCAAGTCAAGTGCTCGAGCAGATCACACCAGCGTCTTATGGCAAGTGTTTGAGAGGTGTGGAGAATACAAATTGAAGATGAATCCTTTGAAATGCGCTTTCGGCGTCTCTTCAGGTAAATTTCTGGGATTCCAAGTAACTGCAGAAGGGATCAAGGTAGACCCGTCCAAGACTCAGGCTATCCTCACAATGCCGCCCCCAATAACTGTGAAGGAGCTCCAGAGTTTCACGGGCAAGGTGAACTATATTCGACGTTTTATACCTGGTCTAGCCCAACTTACCGCCTCATTCACCCCCTTGTTGAAGAAAGGAGCCAGCTTCGTTTGGACCGCAACCCAGCAGGAAGCTTTTCGAAAGATTCAACGAATACTGTCATCTCCAGCCATCATGAAGTCTCCTGCACAAGGGAAGCCGCTATATCTCTACACTGCCTTCAGTGACACCGCCGTAGGGGCTCTACTCGCTCAGGAAGACGACGAGGGAATCGAACGTCCCATATACTATTTCAGCCGAATATTAAGAGATGCTGAACTCAGATATCCCAAAGCAGATAAAGCATGTTTAGCTTTGATCCATTCCATTCAGAAGTTTAGGCATTACCTACTATCCAACAAGGTAATACTCGTGTCTAAATCTGACCCTGCAAAGTTTTTACTTTCAAAGCCGGTCTTGACGGGAAGGACAGGCAAGTGGCTTCTCCAAATGTCAGAGCTGGACATAACATGTACGTCACCTAGAGATATCAAGGGTCAAGCAGTCGCATACTTACTAGCAGCATTCCCTGGAGAAGGCACTACAGGGTTACACGAGGATCTTCCTGGAGAATTTCCAGATATCTCTGTTTTGGAAGAAGAAGTATGGCTCTTGTATTTTGATGGCTCTGCTACCCCTAGCAATAGTACTGGAGGAGCGGACGTGGTATTAGTATCTCCAACTGGGGAAGTATTCTCACATTCCTTCAAGATGGACTTCAAATGCACCAACAACTCAGCAGAGTATGAAGCCTTCCTCATAGGGCTGTCAATATCTAAGCAAGCAGGAGTCACGCGTTTGGAGATAAGAGGTGACTCCAAGTTACTGGTGAATCAGATGAATGGAGTATACGCATTGAAGGAAGTAACGCTAGCTCTATACCGATCAGAAGCACAGAGGTTACTAAACTATTTTGTCGATGCAACCATAACCCATGTTGGTCGCAGCAACAACATACACGCTGATTGTCTAGCAACGCTAGCTTCCAAGTTAAAATTCGAGGGTTTGGAAGAAACCTTGACAGTAAAGAGGAGAACCATAGAATCGACATGGCTATCGCAATACAAAGACACCAAGACCGACGATTGGTGAACTCCGATCATTCAAGAACTCAACAGCTCACTCTCCCAAGGAAAGGTCAGTCTCAAAACCCTGCAGAACTTCTTCATGCTTCATGGTATGCTGTATTATCGGAACCCGGATGGTTCCCTGTCAAGATGTCTTGGGGATGACGAAGCACAACTACAGTTGAGTCGTGTTCACAATAAAATTTGTGGACAATTACTGGTGGTAACGCTCTACCAACGACTTCAACGCCTGGGCTATTACTGGCCAGAGATGGAGACTCAATCCAGACTACTTCAGAAGTCCTGCTCAAATTGCCAAGCACCGCCACATTAATTGGAAATTTTTAATGTGAACCACACTGGGGACTGGAGAGAGCCATACATTAGCTATCTTCGTGACGGAACAACTCCTGCCGGTCAAAAGGATGCTATCAAGATAAAGCAAAAGTCCAAGCGGTTCGTATTCCACGAAGGGATCTCAGATCGCAGAGCTTCGGAGGTGATCTACTACGATGCCCGGGTCGGGGAAGAAATTCCAGTCATCTTGAAGGAGACACACGAAGGAGAACATCGGGGGAAGAGGAAAGCTGTTTCTCCAGATACACGAGAAATACTATTGGCCGACCATGGAGGATGACGCAGCCCGCTTTTGTTCAAAGTTGTCACAAATGCCAAATTCATGGGAACCTTGTTCATGCGCCTTCCACCCCTTTGCACTCGATAAGCAGTCCATGGCCATTTTACAGCTGGGGACTGGACATTATCGGGAAAATCAATCCGCCATCATCAAAGCAGCACGAGTACATCATAACCGCGACAGAATACTTCACCAAATGGGTAGAAGCCTTTCCCCTACGAGGAACTACAAGAGCAATAATTGCGGCTTTCATTAAAGAACACATTATTTGTCATTTTGGCGTGCCCAAGCATATCATCACTGATAACGGCACTCCATTCGCCAATAAACATGTACGAGAGTTACTTGAAGAGTATGGCATTAAACAGGTCTTCTCCATCATCTACTATCCTCAAGGGAACGGACAAGCTGAGAGTACCAACAAGACATTGATCCGGATCATCAGTCGAACATTACACGACAATCCTAGGGAATTGCATGACCAGTTACCAATGGCACTATGGGCATACCGGACATCACCCAGAAGCTCCATTGGAGTTTCCCCATACTCACTTGTTTACGGAGCGGATGCAATTCTCCCAGCAGAGATCAAAATCCCATCAGCCAGGATTGCAGCGGCAACCGGGATCCACTGGAATGAGGCTGAGGCCTCTTACTCTAGAGTGGCGGAGTTAGACACTCTGGATTTCAGAAGAAACAAAGCAGAAGAACGCACTCAGGTATACAGGAATCGAATTTCCAGGGCATACAACAAAACTGTGAAATCACGTATTTTCAAAGTGGGAGATTTGGTCTTGAAAACGGCCAACATGTCTGCACCAAAATTCTCACCAAAATGGGAAGTTCCTTACACAGTCACCAAGGCCTACAATATTGGTTACTACAAGATCATTAAGGTGGACGGAGGCAGGCTGGAAGCAGTCATCAATGGAAAGTGGCTCAAGGCATATCATGCCTGACCATTATCTGCTCTGTCAACAATACAGTCATTTATTTTCATTACATGTTTGAATCATAAATTATATCCAGAGATGCATCAATGAAAAAACCCGTTTCACCAATCAAAAAACCAATGCAATTTATTCCGCAAAGATGTTCAAAAAACTTTTGACATAAACGTCATTAACAATGAGGGAGTACAGCTGAATACGACTTAGAAGAGGCCATCTAAAAGATTATAGTTCCTTGAGAGCATCATCTCCAGTCTAGCTTGATATCTTTCTGTCCTTTTCTTCAAGTCCTGTACAACCTGCTATACCTCCTTTGATTCTGCAGCCAGAGCCTTCTCCTCTTCCAAGATAGCTTTCGCAGCAGAAACAACATTTACGAGGATACCCGCTCGATCAACCTTGATGATATCAAGACGCTGCCACAACCAACCCACGTTGAACTCCATGGATTCGCAGGTAGATACCATATTCTCCCACTTTTCGAGGCTTGATTCGGCTACGTTGCGGATAGAAATACTCTCCATCTCAGCAATCATGGGAAGAAGGAAGTTTACCGTGGTGACCAAAGCAGATGAACAGTGCCGGACCACATTCCTGGTTGCGATATGACCGTACTTTCTCCATAACTTTGTGTACAAAGGCACAAACTCCTTCCGCACTAAGAATCCACCGACATCTCGGTAGCTGGAGGATAAACATTTCATGTGAACATCGAATGAAAGACCTGCATTGGGGTATTCATAAGATGAGATACCCAGATCAGCATCCTCGAGGTCCACAGGGGTAAGCGTGTTTCAGTTTGAAGGAAGAGGACTGGTTAAGTCGTCATCATCGATAACTGTCACACATGTTCCGGTGGGGTATCTCTGCAAGAAGGAGGGGATTATTCACCTGATCATTATGAACAAAGAAGAAATTGGTCGAGAAAAGAAAAAGGAGACAAACCGGTATGATCTTCTTGACTCGAGAACACGAGCGGGTGATTCATCATGAATCTCGACGCAGTCGTGCACGTTTAGCGGAAGACCACCGGGCGGTATGAAAGAAGACGATCCTTGTTGTTCGACATGATGAGAAAACTGAGTTTCTTCGAGAAAACCCTATTGTAAAATCGTAAAAGTGGTTCAAAATATCTACACATGCATATATGCTGAAGAAACCCTAAAGGAAGACTAAAACGATTACGGCGAAGTCTGCCCGATATATGGGGATCCAACACCGACCAAGTTAGGCTTTCAACCCTAATCAAGAATTGGAGGAGCATCTGGATAGCGGTTCAACCAGCAGTGTGTAAGCACCCACCCAGTAGAAGAAGAATCTTATTCCTAGCTCAAACACCTATGGGAGGAAACCGGTCCCATCAAGAGGTCTGTGGTCACGCATGCATGGAGGATTGCCCACGATTGGTCAGAATCCCTCCAGGTAGACTTCCTTTATCTTGTTTTCTTATGTTGTATATGTCACAATCTCATGCCTACCCCACGACAGTATAACCATCATGTGCTAGGCAGGGGACTTAATGTTGATGGTGGATTTTCATTTAAGGCTGAAATTGTAAAGGCCAAAATTATACGCTAACATCTTGCAAAAGATAAAGCCATTGATAAGTGATGAATACTTCTTCACTTTACTAATTCACCTAGAATAGAGCATGTGGCAACAATCCCGATGATCTCGTGAATTAAATACACAAAATTCATCCAGGTTGGAGCATGTAGCAACAATCCCATATACCCCCGTGAATTTACAACATTATTAATTAATGCATGACCAGCCTTGTATTTCCTGTACTCATTACCGGTGCGGCATGACGACTGAGTGTTGTTCTCAGCAGAGCAACACGAATATCCAAGCATTAATAATAAAACATGTACGAAATACCCATACAGGCTACAACTCTCGGTATGATATACTAGCCCGATTGAGCATATTTGAACCTGAACTGACCATATCAGTCTCAGAATCGATCACGACCATCCAACTTCACCAGCATGATTGGATGGCCTAGATTAAATCCATGACCCCAAGAAGGTATTGGAATATTCACCACCAACCCAACGCGGACCCCGCATGGTCGGTCTCCCCAAAAAAGGGTGGCATAGCTTGCCAAACCGTCCAAACCAGAGCAGCATGGACGAGAAACCATAAATTAGGGTTTGCGGCACATTACATGTATCGCAAAACAGTCTCAACCGTCCATCTTCGCAGGCATAGATGGAGGGTGTAGATGTAGATACAAAGGGCCCAGAGCATGTCAACACAAACACCGTGGGCTCGCCTACATACCTGACTGATCGGTCAGGACCAACTATGGTTGGTTGTCTTGATTCGTGCGCCCCAAACTGGGTATGACACGCGGCCGGCAAAACTTAATTAGGGTTGTGTCGCGATCACGAGCGTCCATCTTCTCCTGCACGAATGAAGGGTCCAGGAATAGACTAAGCAGGTCCGGTAAGTATCAACACGATCACTGTGGGCCCACCTATCTCCACACCCGATCGGCCAAGACCAAACTTGGCTGCACATCTTGATTCGCGCACCCAAACTAGGCGTGGTCACACTTCCAAGCCACAAACTGATCTCGACCGCTCAAGTTTACCGGACAAATTGAGTGGCTCAGATCACGTTTCTATGGGACGATGAAGTACAAGTATATACAGCATCCCACCGTATGCACGCCGTACTGATCGTCCAATACCGACCAAGCTTGGTCGTCTTGGAACGCGCGCCCAAAATTGGCATGATGCGCGGCTTTTGCGACACCAGATTTCTGTTGCAAATCAATCTCAACCACTCCTGTTTGCCGGTCAAATTGAGTGGCCTAGATCACACCTTCATGGGACACTGAGGTATGGACGTGTACACCAGCATGCTGTCTACACGCATGCCCGGTCGGTCCTTTCCAAAACACCTCCCATGCTTGGATTCGACCAAGATGAAGAGTGATGCTTGCGCACCTCTTCAAAAACCCTAATTCCATCAACGGTCGCAGATGAGTGTCTCAAAGATCATCTCGTCCGTTCAATTTCACCGGCTTGGTTATACAACCCTGGTTAGGATTTAGTTGGTCAGTGAGGCATCATGGTGATCACCACCCGTCACGTTACCACATCATGATGCAGTACCTGCATAGAATACACACGATACTTCACAAGTATCGACTTCCTAAATAACTTAGTTATTTAATCTAGCATTACATGCTACTTTCTGTGAGTCCCACGATTCACACACTCGAGACATCAATCATGTCACGAATCGGGGATACATCTTTGGGGTATTGGTCGGCGGTTTACAATGATTTCGGCAACGCGCCATCACAAGAACGTGTCAGGAAGTCATGGACGGTTAGAGATACATGAGAAGTGGGCAAGACTGGTCGTGTAACACCAACACACAACTCCACTACTCCATCACTCCACTTCCTCCACTTCCCACGAGAGACGTGAATAAGGCTCAAATAAATTGTATAAATAGGTTATCCTCTCTATTTCCAACAACAAGGAACAAGTCCAGACAACAGAGGCAAGTGTTGATACCATCGTATTCAAACACCAGAACTGATAGCTTACATCCTGCAAGCCAGTTCAGCTTTCTGATAAAAGTCATACATATCCAACACCTTCACAATCTCAACACCTTCTTCTCTTCCCTCCCTAAGATCAACCCCATCTCATTCACTTTGTGACCGAAACAAGTCTGGAACGTCCATTTCTTGGTTTAGGCCGGATTTACACTGCATCGATTTCTCGAATCTACAAGCACTCCCGTGTAGTGCATTTGTTTAAGGTTTAGACTCATTTCTCATCCACACACCCCAAATTACCAAAACCGTCAGAAATAGTTTTCACCCATAAACAGCTAGATAAGAATTGGCCATCCAATTCTTCTTTTATGGCATCACATTGCCACAAAAATGCTGGTTTGCAACCAGACTTTGCATTACCACCAAGGTACATGCATTCGAGAGAGAGATAACATTAATCTTCCACCAGCAAAGGCCAACAACATATTTGCATTTATGAATTTTCACAAAATTCCCATTACAACACGTAACGCAAACGCAACTGATAACACTACGTATTTATGCATTCCTAATGCATCATCTTCGCATACTTGTGAGAAACATGGACTTTAAACTCCTGACTTGCACCATAGAAGTCAGCATACTCCTTAGTTCTGTCATGCTATCACTTGAAAACCCGGTTTTCAATGATTCTTGCGTGTTCGTCTAACACTTTGGGATAGAATTTTGACACCTTTGTCATAAACTTTCATGGCATGTTGCTACTTCAAGCTTCAAAGTTCATTCCAATTGATCTTTCCACACAAGACCAACTTCTTCTAGTCTCCATACTAGTGACACCAAAACAATTCACCTCTGAATTTGACAAAAAAATGACATTAACTTGAGTAAAAAGAGAGAAAAATCAGCAAACTATGTCCCCAATTACATCTCTGATACCTGCTGTCACATGCCCGTTTAATCGCCTAAAATTTTCATGGGACATGACCGGCAATGATTGTGGTTCAGGGAATCAACTTCACCCAAAATTATTCAACCTTGCATACTTGCATCAAAGTACGCATCTGCCTTCACTCATAAGACATTGCACAACGGAAGCCTTTTCTTCTTTCTCTCTAAATCTTCATGCCCCCATAAGCATAAGAGGTTCTGCCATGCACTTAAACAATTCTCAAACAAATTAGCAACACAATGAATACAAAGGATACTGCAACAAACCCATTTTATTGCACTAAAGGAAGATTACATCAAACAGTCCATCACATGGACTAAACATGCCATTACCCTCTTGGTAATGCCTTATTCTTTCAAGTATGAGACTACATGTCTACAAAACTTTCTCCTATGTAAACCTACTGATTTTCCCACTCCTTAGGACTATTTATACAGCAACTCACTAGCCAAAACCGTGCACAACACCTGCACACGCATGGAACAGCCATGTGTCCCATCAGGTAGTTTCCATAACCGCATATATTGCTTTTCAACTGCTAACTTTTGAGTTGTCTAGCCAATTGACGCCACACCTGTTCTTGGTGGTTATGATCACTCCCACATGGTTATAAACTCACTTTATAACCGTTCTCCTTTGTCTCGCGTCATTGGCATGCTTGTGAAGCTCGTAACCAACTTGTAACCGTCACTTGAGTCGTATTACACAACTGTTGTGCTTTACTGAATTCTGCCTTGTTCCAATGCTCAGCCACCTTGGCCTACATGCTTACTGCTCTAAGCTAAAGCACGAACAATCCTTGTGCTTCAATCACTAAGGCCAACTCCTTAAGCTCATTCTAGTTGTTCATGCGTCATATGCTTCACTTCGCCAATTTGTTTGACAATAGTAATGCCACTCTTGCATTACTAGCTTGTTTGCATTTTTCAATCTTTGGACAGCCTTGAACTAATTCCATAGACCAACTCATGGCCTATTATTCACTCTTGCATCAATGCCAACATCGCATGTTGCATCTGTCAACTTTGGCCATGTCTTGCCAATCCCTCAATGAAGCTTAATTGTCTCGGCCAATAAGCTTCATTACTTAGCAAAATGTCTTTATAGTGTAGCTCTACCTTTGCGCTTCACTTGTCCTGTGGGGTTATGCAATTCTTAGCACTTGACAGTCTACGCAGTGCTGCGCCATTCTGGCTGCACACTGACTTGGCCTGCAACTCTGTAACGCGCAATCATTATGCGTCACTTGCCTGACCAGTAACAGCTGGGCATATATATAATACAACAAAATCATGTCTCCCTTGCTTCCGGGACATTATGACTTGTGTCCTGAAGTTGGGACCTTTTTTTCTTTTTCCTTTTTGAAGCATGAAGTCTATTAAAATACTAAAGGACTACTATTACACGAGGATATATATATATATATATATATATATATAAATACTAAGATTGGTAAGCCATTTTTTTTTAAAAAATTACTTATATTGGTAAGAGGAAAAGATTACACAAGATGTTGGTTACCCTTATCTATTCTAACTGATTTTAGATATTGGTGTCTACCAACATGAGGTTATCCCTGTTTTTTAAACTAGACATTCAATTGAATTTTAAAAGCTTAAATCCCGACAATAAAACAGAGTTTAAAAAGAGAGGCATCAACAACCAATGTTATTTGTGAATTTCCCGTTTGCGCGTTTCTTTTGCCAAAATGTCTGCCGCATCATTTCCGTGCCTGTTTGAAAACATAAAGCCCAAAAAATTGTCACAGGTCTTCAGAATTTTCACTACTTCTGAGACTTTGCCTTTGTTCATCCAAAAAATGCTACTTTGCTTGTCTCGAGCAAAATAGATTATCCTCTGGCAATCACCTTCTACCCAGAATTTTTTTAAGTTCATGCTCTTTGCCCAAGTTTCCGCCTCTAGCATACTCAGAGCCTCTGCTTCTTATGTTGTGGAGGCCCTGAAAGTCCCAGCTATAGCTTGTGTTGCATTACCTGTATCACATCTCAAAATTATACCATATCCAGCAGGAGAAATAGAATCAATCCATAATGCATCAAAATTAATTTTGAGTTGGTTTGCCCGTGGTTTTGACCATAAATTATTGTGTGTGCCTGATTGGTTTCTTAAAACAGAAAAAAAGAGTTAGAGATTACTCCCTGTTTTAACTGTTTCAGGGGAGACCAAAAAGCCAGATGCCTCTGTATAGCAAGGGATAGTTGAATGCTTGTGGTCGATTTGGATTGGAAGATTCTTAGATATCTTTCCTTCCAAATCAACCAACATTTAGTGGCCGTGATTTCTATTTCAGAATTGTTATACACCCCTGCTATCCAATTGGAGTACATTTGAGCAAAAGAGAAGACTATATCACTACTAGCATTTATACCTACCACTGGAGGTAATAAAGCAACTGATTTAGTATATGGACACTCGAAAAACAGATGATTTAAAGACTCACATTCATGCTCACAGAAAATGCATTTCATGTCAATATTATCCCTATTTTCACCTAGTTTTTTCCTAACAGGAAGAGCATTATGGATACACTTCCACAAGAAGATTTTGATTCTTTGAGAAACATTCAATTTCCAAAAAGATTTCCAGAAGGCAGTAATATCAGAATTAATGTTATCAATCAACGGATATTTAAGATTTGTGTACATTGACTTAACAGTAAAATTCTCGTCATTTGTAAGTAGCCATCTTAACCTATCTTGTTTCAGAGAACCATTAATATTAGTGAATATTCTAATGCCTAAGATCTTATCTGAAATTTCCGGATCAAAGTTACTTCTAACTTTCATAACATTCCACTTTTTAGTATTTCAGTCAAGCAACTCAGATACAAGTGTTAAAAGATTTTGTTGATTACCACAAAGAGATATGAGATTTTGTTTCATACTTGGGATCCAAATCTCTGTCCAAATGTGTATGGACTTACCGTCGCCTACCTCCCATCAACTCAATTTATGAATTAAAGAAACCCCCTGCATAATGCATCCCCATATCCACGAAGCATTATAGTGTTTTTTGGAATAGAAAATGGTTGTATTTCTAAAGTATTTATTCTTAAGTACAGAGCCTAAAAGGGTGTTCTGTTGAGTTGCAATTCTCCATGCTAACTTAGATATCATTGCCTTATTCATTTTGTTTGCTTCCTTAAACCCTAGACCTCCTACTTCGATTGGTTCACACATGAAACCCCAGCTAATGGGATAATAACCTTTAGAATGTTTCTGTTTACCCCATCAAAAGTCCCTTTGGACAACATCTATTTTTTCAGTGATTTTTATAGGTAGATAAAAACATTCAATTTGATAAATAGGCAGACTAGACAAAGCAGATTTGATTATGACTTTTTTGCTTGCTTGAACCATAGTTGTACCATTCCAACTGTGAGCTTTGTGTTCCATGTTAGAAACAATCTTATCAAAAGTATTATTTTTTGATCTATCAACAAATAAAGGGGCTCCTAGGTAAGAGTTAGTAATGCTAATTTTCTTTATCTTCATAAGTCTAATCATTATTCGTTGATGTTTAGAATATATTCTTTTACTAAAGAAAATGCGAGACTTAGAAAAGTTTATGAGCTAGCCAGATGCATTACTAAATTGATTGATGATATTTAAAAGGTTTTTACAACTAACAAGACTAGCCTTTGTGAACAGCAGACAGTTATCTGCGAAAAGCAAATGAGAGATTGGGGTATTATGTCTAGAAATTTTAATACCAGTTATGTGTTTGCTTTTTTCTTTTGCTGAAAGAAGCCGAGAGAAAACATCCATACAGATTAGGAAAAGGTAAGGAGATAGTGTATCTCCTTGCCTTAACCCTCTAGTAGGAGTAAGAAAATCTCCTGGTGTACCATTTAAGAGAACTGCGATGGAGGCAGTTGAGACAATTGATGGATTAAACTGCACCATTCATTACTAAAACCGAAAGCAAATAAAGTTTGGAGTAAAAAGTTCCAATTGACCCTGTCGAAAGCCTTAGACATGTCAATTTTAATACCAATTCCACAATTTTTCGATTTCATTTTCTTTATTGTGTGAACCACTTCATGTGCCACCACAATATTGTCTGCAATTTGTCTAGAAGACAAAAAGCCGAGTGAAAAGGAGAAATCATTTTCTCTAAGTGAATTTTCAATCTATTTGCTAAAAGTTTAGAAAAGATTTTGTAAGGTGTCTTACTTGGCCCTATTTGTCTAAAATCACTAGGCGATTTTGGTTGTTTTTTATTTTGGGAATTAAAAAGAGGAAAGTTTCGTTCAATTTGGGATTGATTGTTTTTGAAATAAAAACATTTTGAATAATTGCCACTATTTGGCTCCCAACTAAAGAAAAATTATGTTTGAAAAAACTCACCGGTTCCTGGTGATTTATTAGATTTCATTGATTTTACTACCATCCAAACTTCATCTGAACCTGGGAACCCTAATAAATCCACATTATCCTGCTCAGAAATGACTTTCGGAATGAGTTTCATAAGTTCCTGGTCAGGAGCAGTAGGGGAGACAGTAAAAAGAGTTTAAAAATGAACGCGAAATTGGGGGATAAAAAAACTAATTGGGGGATAGAGGAAAAAGACAAAAACTGGATCCAAATATCAAATCAGGGTCACCCCTTATCTAAGTATTTTTTTAAATCCTAATCTACCCCTCACTAATCAGGTTTAGTGGTTAATAAAAATTAGTAAAAATATTAAGTATTTATTAAATGATTAGTGTGTATTTGTTTTTGTATTTGGGTGAATGAGATGAGAGTAGAAAGATGGAATTTTTTTTTGAGAGGGAACTTTTATTGGTGAAAGTGGAGGATGATTGTGAAGAGAAAATTGCTGCTAAGAGGTTGAAAATTTGATTTTTTTTCTTTGAATCCACCATTGTTGCAGCTGAAATAGCTCGGTGCCGGCATGGACGTAGTATGAATACAATGCCGGTAGCAGCATTCCCGGCATTGTATTCATACTACGTCCATGCCGGCCAACAATATCCCCCATTTCGAAAGGCATGCCGGTATTGTATTCAACCGAAAAAACCATGCCGGCATTTGTTGGAAATTTTCATAAATGTTTGCCAATATCTGGGGGGGTCCGGGGGACGTAGCCCCTCCCGGGGGGCGTAGTTAGTTAATTCTCGAGCATGCCGGTAGTGCTACCGGCATAGTATTTTGCTTAAATTTCTATGTCGGCACATGATGTAAAGTATCAAGGAAACTTCAATTTTTTTTCACTTGACTACCGGCATTGATAGATTTCTATCGAGCATGCCGGCACTTAGTTACGGCATTGAATGTTAGTTACCAAGCATGCCGGCACCATTTTCCGGCATGGTCTTCACCAATTCCGGCATGGTCTTCATCACTTCCGGCGATGTAAAAAAAAATATTTCTGACATGGTCTTCATCACTACCGGCATGGTCTTCATCACTTCCGGCATGGTCTTCATCACTAGCGGCATGGTCTTCATCACTTCAGGCATGGTCTTCATCACTTCCGAATGTAAAAAAAAAAAAATTTATTTTCAAAGTGAGGAGCCGACAGAGAAGGAGAAGAGAATTTGAAAGGGAGTGAGGAAAATTTCGAATTTGAAATGGAGTGGGGAGTAACAAAGCCCCTAACCCTAAAAGAGATTAATAAGAAGTGAAGATGGAAATGGGGGATATGATTTTGTTTTTTGATTTTAAGTTTTTTGATTTTTATTTTGAGGGAAGGGTATTTTAGTATTTTTGCCCCCCCCAAAACACCCCTTAACAGACCCATTTGGTTGGGAGAAGTAATGCATATCCCACGATTGTTTTTTTTATCCCCCAATTTCGCGTTCTTTCAAAATGTGTTTTCAGTTCCTCAGCAATTTGAGTTTTTTGTTTCAAAATTTTCCCATTTTGGTTTAAAATACAATCAATTTGACTTCGTTTTATTCTCTTTAAAGTTTTGATGTGAAAATACTTAGTATTTCTCTCACCAAGATTAATAAAATTGTCTCTTGACAATTGCTTTGCAATTTCCTCTTGCGTGTCGTACGGGTTTTCTAGCTCTAAAAGTTTCTGATTTAGATGAAAGTGTTTATTATGGTCACTACTAGATGACTGAATTTGGTCAATACTTTTTAGCAACTTTTTTATTTTCTTTTCAGGAACTCCGAAAAAATCTTTGCGCCAACATGTTAGTTTCGTCTGAGGTTTTTAAGTTGTTTAGCACATCATCAGTAACATTAAGTAGAGATGGGTCCCAGGTATTGGTAATTAACTGTATACAAGAGTGTTTTTTAAGCCAGGTGTCAAAAAATTTAAAAGGAAAATTTTGATTTTGAGCCGAGAAGGGAAAAAGATCTAAACTAATTGGACTGTGATCAGATCCAAAAGAAGGGAGATGGGTTAGAAAAGATTCAGGGAAATAAGAAATCCATTCATCATTTATGTAGGCTTTGTCAAGCCGCTCCTGAATATTTTTTACACCATCTCTATGGTTATTCCAAGTGAAAAAATTACCATGAAATCCATGGTCTGGTAAACCATCCCTTTGAAGCAGCCTTTTGAAAGGCTCAGCTTCCATACTATTGAATGGCAGACCCCCCAACTTTTCTGAGGGACTCAAAACTTGGTTGTAATCACCTATGACAACCCAAGGCATGCCAGAGTGAGCTATTCTTGAGGAAATAGTTTCTAAGAACTCCCAAGAATCTAGTTTCAAAAGTTAATAAGGTTATCATAAAAAGTTGTTAAAAGCCAAACTTTATCATAGAAATTTGTTTTGATCAACACATTTAACATGTTTATGTTTGAGTGCACAATTTCAAAATGAAAACCGTCGACCCATGCCAAATCAAGACCACCTGCTTTACCAATAGGATCTAAAAAATACCAATTTGGGAATCAGACATAAGGTTTTTATGATATTGCCTCTGAGACTTTGTTTCTGTAATTGCAGGATTTCCTACAACACACCCCTCATCATATCTTGATAATAATTTCTAGATCTAAATTTATTTGATATGAAAATAATGATAAAAATCCTAAAATTATAAATGGAGACACAAGAATTTACGTGGTTCCATCAATTTGATCTACATCCACGGGGTATGATTTTTCACTATGATTATTTAAATTACATAAATATTACATTGGGACTCCATTAATGAATATTTGGAGCTCTCAGTTTAGTTTTAGGGGAAGAAGATGATAAAGAAAAATAATAATATCTCTCTCAAAAATATTTCTCTCTCTCTTACCAAAATTGTTCCACCCCCTTCTCTCTCCTGCCTTTTCTCTTTATATAGGTGTTTACATAGTGGATGACAGCTAATAGGCCCCTATTTTCGGATCTAGCTTGCGGTAACCTCGCGAGCTTGTAAATGTTAATTTCGTAAATATCTTTAATTTCGCTAAATTACCACACTTTACTCGTGTTTACACTGTTGTCATCTGTTATGTCATTCATGTAATTATTTTACGACGTCCTCGCAATCGTTGTTGATGAGATTTTCGCTGGTATGTCGTTGTTGCGATATTTGGATCCTACATCTTGCCTATTTTTCCTTGAATACTGCTTGAAGAGCGATCTTTAAGGAAAAATCCATTGGTGTAGTAGTCTTTGATCTTTGTTGATGAAGGAACTACGCGAAAGAATACTTTTCTTGAAAAGTACGTACTTGCCTCTATTCTTTTGCGAAGTTCCGAAGCTTTGAGAAATAATTAGAAGTATCATCCCGAAGTATACGAAGTATGAAGTATCTTTGAAGGAGTATAAGAAGTACTTAATCCTTGAAATATATAAGAAGTATGAAGTATCCTTTGAGAAGTATAAGAAGTATCCGTCCTTGATGTAATAAGTATTGCCTCTATTCATGCGAAATTATTACTTCATTTTTGGTGAGAATTCTTGTCCATTTTGGAAATGATTCTTGCCGAGAAGATAAAGAACATAAAATGTTTTCTTGGTAATCCATAGTTGCCTCTGTTCTTTATCTATGAAGGTAAAATCCTTGAGAGAATATTGAATGAGAGAATTGTTTCTTTATTCTTATCTTGCCTCTGTCTCATGCTTTTTGCTCATGCGATAATATAATCTCTTCAAGTTGCTTATAATTTTGCGAAATAATTGTGCGAAATAACCACATTTTGCAAAATAATCATATTCTGAGAAATTCTGACTTATTCTGCGAAATTATGAACACTTCTGCGAAATTATGAATATCTCTGCAAAATTATGAATACCTCTGCGAAATTCTGAATAATACCCTGAGAGATTCTGAATAATGCTCCTGAGAGATTCTAAATAATACTGCTGAGAGATTCTGAATAACACTCCTGAGAGATTCTGAATAATACTGCTGAGAGATTCTGAATAACACTCCTGAGAGATTCTGAATAGTACTGCTGAGAGATTCTGAATAACACTCCTAAGAGATTCTGAATAATACTGCTGAGAGATTCTAAATAATATTGTTGAGAGATTCTGAATAACACTCCTGAGAGATTCTGAATAATACTGCTGAGAGATTCTAAATAATACTGTTGAGAGATTCTGAATAACACTTCTTTGTTATTTTCGCTGTCTCAAACTCATTTCCATGTATATATTCGCAAACTTATTTGTTTGCATATATTCATTTTCGCAATCTTATTTGCTTACTCATTTTCTTGTGTGGTTTTATTTTGCCTCTCCTTGTCATTGCGACAAAATCGCATGACGTCTTTACACTTTCATGTAAAGACCCATTGATCTTGCCTTATCATTTGTCTTGTGTGGTCTTATTTTGCCTTCCTAGTTAAATGTCTTATTTTGCCACCCCTCGTTTTTGCGTCAATGTGACAGGCCTAAATATTCTTACGAACATAAAGTCCCATGACATTGCCGTCTTGCGACAAAATCGCAGGACGTCGTTACACTTTCATGTAATGACCCATTGATCTTGTCTTATCATTTCTTTAGTATTATTGCCTCTGCAGGATGTTTTTGTTGCGACAATATGACAGGCCTAAAAATTCTTGCGAACTTAAAGCCCCATGACATTGCCGTCTTGCGACGAAATCGCAGGACGTCTTTACACTTTCATGTAAAGACCCATTGATCTCGTCTTACCCTCGTGTTAGTATTATTGCCTCTTCAGGATCATCGCACAAATATGACAAGCCTAAATTTTCTTGCGAAAATAAAGCCTCATGACATTTGCGTCTTAAGACACTTATCAGCTCCCTAATGGAGGGTGCCGCCCTTATCATCTCCCTGGTTGCCCCTTCAAGGAGGCGTACATCGGCCATACAAGACTAGCTCCTCCCATCCGGTCTTAACAACAACCAGTTATTTTCGCAGCCTCTTATCCCTTATACCTATAGGGCTTATGGTTACGAGATCGCACCCTAAGTGGAGTTTTCTTCGGCCGAAAGCATGTGCCAAGACTTGCCAAGAATGGCCGAGACACTTCAAACGCCCAGGCACTCTTGGCTCAACCGTGTACCTCGGCGCCTTGGTCATACACTGACTCCTTGGAAGAGACCCTCGGTCGTCCAACCAGGGTATAACCTTATATAGTTGGAAATCCAAGGTATCTCTCCCGGATGGGCTTTATTGACCCCAAATCTCCATGACTCAGGTTCCAGGGGCGGTGTAACCTTTTCCCTGAGCCATGTCAAGAGATATCCCATTATATGACGCACTTTAGGTTTTACATTTGCCTCTTACGAAATTTTATTCGCGAACTAGGGTGTACGCCATAAAGGTTCGTCCCATTCATTCATTCTTTCATTTATGTCGTCTCTTTTAATCATTCTTTGCGAAATAATCATTCTTTTCTTTATTCTTTGCGAGATAATCATCAATTCTCTTCTTTGCGAGATAATCATCAACTTTCTTCTTTGCGAAATAATCAAAGACCTTGCGAAGTAATAAAAGATCAAATTCATGCCTCTGACCAACTAATTGTACTAGAAATTCGCAACTGCATAGCTATTGTGTGAACTTAAACATTGATGGCTTGTCTACTGTTAGGTGAGCTTTAGTGGGCTTGGGAAAACTGGGCTTGGACGAAATTCTGTTTTAGTATATACTTTACGTAGATAAATTCTTTTTTTTGCGAAATTCTCTTATTACTTTGCTGGCGATGTTACTGCCCTTCCTTCATTAACTTTCCTAAAAGATGACTTGCTACGAGTTATTTCAATCGAGTTGATTTGCTTCTCAGGACGCTTATTAGACCATCTTTTCTCCAAAATGATTTGCTGTTGAAATTTTTGCGAAGTAAATTTTGTAGAATCTTTTCTTCATTGGTTGTTCCAGCAGGGTATTGATGAAATTAACTTGGTCACTGCATTTTCTCTTCGCTAAGTATCTTGAGTTGGTTTGTTGTACTTTATTTTGCTTCTCTGGCTATCTCAAGTACTTAAGTTGATTGTCTCAAAGTGAGCTGACCATATCTTGTCTGGCTGTAAATTCGTGGTTTTCTTATGGTACTTTGGCAAAGTCATTGAGTTGCTTCCCTAGACGTTGACAAAGTGATCTCGACTACTACCCCCTTTTACCTTATCTGTTTGGAGGGGTGCTGATTTTCAACAACCTTATGGTTCTCTTAGCACTTGTGTTTGGTTTATTCCACTGGTTCTTGTTGAATAGTTAGATGATGAGCTTTCATCGGATTTCATTGCTGGTTCTGTATTCTGATCGTCATGAGTTGGCTGTTTTGGTTACCGGAAGCTGGTACTCCTCCAAAGTCGAATGGATCGTAAGTGAAGATATTAATATTTAACACTATCTTATTCTTTTATTCATTGGTAGTTGAAACTGGATCTATGAGCTTTCCTCTTAACATCTTATCATTCTTCTCCTGCGAAGTAACAGTTGCAGCAAGCTGCGAAGTAACTTGCGAAGTGAACTTGACTACTGGAGCAGTTACTATGCCACTCCTCTGTGGTGTATCCATTATGATGTCTCCCTATCGATCATTGACGAGAACAAAGTTTATTCTCTTAATATTCTTTCGATCCTCTTCGTATCTCCAAGAGTTGGATGACTTCGTTGGTTTTGCTCATTAGTTAAGTTACATCTACTTCACATATGTGGTTGACAAAGTAATCTTCACGAAATATTTTTCTGTTGATGTAAGTCTCAGGTGAATGCTTGCGAAGTTTATGGCTTCTGTAACTAGATGGATTTGTTTGCCGTCTGACAAGATAATATCGTTATCTGCGAGGTTCAATGGCTCTCCTGCATCACATGGTAAAGTGGATTGCCCTTTGTTCTCCATTGTTGAGTGTAGATGGGTGGAGTGGAAATTTGCTGCCATATATTTCCCGTAACTGTATCTCCGCGTATTTCCATTGTCTGGCATGGACGATTGCGAGCTCTTCGCTGCAAGCAATCAATTAAGTCATTAAATGATCTAGAGAACCTAAGATAATTTCAGGAAATATTTTATTCATTCCCTTTTTGATTGTGTTGTTCGCGGCTTCTTTGGTTGCTTTACTGAAGTTGGTGACGAAGTGATATATTTGAATCTCGCAAGTAGAATCTCGCAGAACTTCACTAAAGAAGTAACAAAGCCCTTATCTGGGGTTCGGAGAGTGACAATACTTCCCTTTTGGATGTGTTTATTGGCAAGAACTAATGAATTGATTTGCTGAGATTGGGGCAGAAAATTGACTTGTTCTGTGCCGAGCTTGAATGTGTTGCCTTTTGTTTTCATACGGTCCTTTAGCTAAACGTTTGCCTCATTTTCCTTTTGTTCTGAGCTTGAGGGTTTTTTCTTCACAACCAGTTGGCTTCATCAAACCACCATGACAGTTTTAGTTTGCTGCGATGATTATACGTGCTCCCAAGTTGTCATCTTTCTTCCCTTCAAATTTTCCTTGACTGGTGGCTACGAGTTGGTTCACAATCACAAAATGAATTTCTTTAGTCAAATTCTTCTAATGATTCTACTGACTGATATAACTTCATGTAATAAAATTTAAAGTCAAAGGTGAAAGGAAAAGAATACTCCCTTTTCTGAATTGGTTCATCCGTTCCGAAGTGATTGTATTAATAATCTCTAAATTTTGTCTGGCTATAAGTTCGTCGTTTGTTGATGATGTTCTGGTGAAGTGAACGTTTGTCTTTGTTAGCCTCTTGCTCTTCGTTCATCGATATTCTATCTTGAGCTCCCTTTGCTGTTCTTCTTTGCGAGATAAGCTGTTCCGGGTATTTATCTCGCAAGTTTGTTTCTTTGAAACTAATCTTCTTCTTGCTAGGTAGTCTTTGCTGAGCTGATGGTGAGTTTCATCTGCAGTTTAGCCCCGGCAAATTGAGAGACTTGGAATCGATTCATCAGACCCATCTTGTCAATTCACTTCGTTAAATCTAATCTTTATCAGCTATTCACAACTATAGAATTGATTCACCACTTCGCTGAATTGACTGGTTTGCTGAAATTATTCCCATAGTTCTTCGCGGGTGATGAACTTCACGCTATTGAATTTACTTCGCACTGTCATTTGGTGACCGAAGTGGTCTTCAATCCATGAGAAATTTGTAATCCTACCTCTTGCTCTTGAAGACATCTTACAACTTAGGTTTTTACATTAATCGTCACAGACGAGAAACAGAGTGCTATTGACATTAGCAGCTTCAACCGGCCATCCTTCCTAATTACAAGGTCTCGTTCCATGAGATTTTCTGGAATTCGCTTTTGTCGTTAATAGCACTTTTGCTTTGATTTCTGTTCTTCAGTTTCCTTTTCTTTATCTCCTTGAATTGCCTATGTATTAGATTGGATCTTTTGAATGTTTCTTCATCAGCATATCTGTATGACACATCTATTTCCCGAAAACATGTATGCTTCCCTGAAGTTCTCTGTTCTTTAAGATCAAAAGTCACCATTAACAACAGCTAACTTCTCTAAAATTTCTTGAATCTAAAATAGTCCATGTTTCTAGCGCCAATATGTAATTGCAGGATTTCCTACAACACACCCCTCATCATATCTTGATAATAATTTCTAGATCTAAATTTATTTGATATGAAAATAAAGATAAAAATCCTAAAATTATAAATGGAGACACAAGAATTTACGTGGTTCGATCAATTTGATCTACATCCACGTGGTAGGATTTTTCACTATGATTATTTAAATTACATAAATATTACATTGGGACTCCATTAATGAATATTTGGAGCTCTCAGTTTAGTTTTAGGGGAAGAAGATGATAAAGAAAATAATAAATATCTCTCAAAATATCTCTCTCAAAATATCTCTACCAAAATTGTTCCACCCCCTTCTCTCTACGCCTTTTCTCTTTATATAGGTGTTTACATAGTGGATGGCGAGATGTTGCTTGATCTTTTGAAACGCTTCTTCACATTCCTCGGTCCATTTAAACTTTTCTCCCTTTCGTAGCGTCCCAAAGAAATCCTTGCACTTGTCGGACGACGGCGAAATGAATCAGCCCAGGACTGCCAAATTCCGTTCAATCGTTGCACATCTTTTACCGTTACAGGTGACGGCATTTCCACCACGGCCCTGACCTTATCCGGGTCGGCCTCAATCCCTTTGTCGGTGATTATGTATCCTAAGAACTTGCTCGAGGTGACCCAAAAGGTGCACTTGGCCGGATTGACCCTCATCTTGTAACTTCTCATGGTTTGGAATATGCCTCGAAGGTCGTCGATATGCTTGTTGGCCACCTTGCTTTTGAACAACATAGCGTCCACATACACCTCAATGGTGTCGTGTATCTTATCTTCGAACATGTCTTCCACCAGACTCTGATAGGTGGCGCCGGCATTTCTTAATCCGAATGGCATTTTGGTGTAGCAACATAGCCCTCTTGGTGTGAAGAAGGACGTATGTTCTTGATCTTCGGGGGCCATGGGTATTTGGTTGTACCACCGAGTATCCAGTCCATGAGAGTTATCGCCTTATACCCGACAATGGATTCCACTAGTTGATCGATGCTTGGGAGAGGGAAGGCATCCTTTGGGCATGCCTTGTTCAAGTCACTATAGTCTATCATGCATTCGATACGCCTTCGTTTCTTTTAGGGACTATCACCATATTAGATATCCATTGTGGGTACTTGGGCCTTCAGAATGATCCATGCTTGCATACAACTTCTTCAATTCGGCCTCCACCGCTGGTTGTAGCTCGGGTGCGATTCTTCTCATCTTTTGCCTGATTGGTTTGAACTTGGGGTCTATCCGCAGGTGGTGCGAGCAGACACCCGGGTCAATTCCTTCCATATCGTGCATTTGCCAAGCGAATATGTCCATGTGCTCCTTCAGAAGGGTTATCAACTGTTGGGATTGTTCACTTGTCAAGAGGGACCCTATCCTTACTAATCTCGGCTCCTCCTCGGTGCCCAGATTGACTTGTCGGGTTGGTTCTAGGGCCGAGAAATTTTGCTTTGGCTCGCCGATTGTTACCGGCCCAGTGATTGCTATAAGGTCTCTTTCTGCTCGGCTTCATAGGTAGCGACGGCTTGCGACATTACCCTTTCCGGCTCCTCGCCAGCTTCTACTTCCTTTGACTTCTTCTTTTCTTGACGTTTCCTTGGCCGCCTCTCCTCATTACGTTGAACGTCTATTTGCACGCATCGCCTTGCCGCCTGGGATCGCCTAGTACCTCTACCACTCCTCGGTAAGATGGGAACCACAATCTCCGATGATAAGCCGAGGCGACCCCTTTAATCCCCGTAAGCCGAGGTCGACCAGAGTGCTTCGTATGGTGACACGACATCGACCACGCAAAAGGTGGTGAGTGTGTCAAGGAACCCCTCCCCGTCCAGAGACTCGGAGGGTGACTTCTCCCTTTGGTACTGCATTCTTGTACCGTTGAAGCCGTAAATTCGATAGGTGGGCCAGGACCGAGGATATCATCGGACAACTCCATCCTTTTGAAAGCGTCGTAGAACGATGACTTCGACCGAGCTGCCGTTGTCCATTAATATCCTGCGGACGCACCATTCCTCGATCAATAGGGTTATTACTAGGGGATCCCCGTGTGCTTGGCCGTTCAATGGGACGTCTTTTGCCGAGAAGGTGATTGGCCGCATCATCCATGGTTCCATGGGTAGGGTCTTGGCCATACTGAGGATTTCTTTGCCTGATCGGTCCCTCTTATGGATTCTCGAGGTGATACCTGTTCCCAGGTCGTACCCCTGAGTTGCTGAGTGTGATATGGTCTTACTGAGCGAGCCGGGTGTCGCGGTTAATTCTTATCCGGTGCCTCTGGGACATCGGCTCGGCAGTGTCGGCGATGTCTTGACGAAATGCCGTAAGTATCCATCACGGATCGGGTCTTGGACGATGTCTTTCACTTTTCTACAATCATTGGTTGAATGGCCGCGGGCCCGATGATAATGGCGAGAATTCGGGTGGTTCCTTGTCCGTCGAATTGGATTCCCCGAGTCTTGGGATAACGGATGTCGTTCCTCTTTTCAACCTCCTTGAACACTTCTTCCAATGGCGCATTTAGCGGAGTATAAGATCTTGGCTCGTGGCGAGGCTTCTTTCCTTTCTCGACCCAAACCCTCTTGTTCTCTCCACGATCGCTGAGCATCGGGCCTTTTTCGGATCATTTCGTGGCTTCTCGCGGGGTGGCCTCTTCTGCAGTGCTTGCCTCTTGTATTCCCCTATCTTGCGCTCCTTCCTGAATCTCCTCCAAGGAGATATAGTGCTCTTGCATCTTCCGGATCTCCCTTAGTGTCTTAGGCTTCTCCGTGTACATTGCCACCCAGATGGGATCCGACTTTGTTAGCGAGTTCTCGAAGCCGAATATCTGTTGGTCGACCAGTGCTTTCCCTATATCCGTGCGTAACTTTCTCCATCTGTCCGTTAAAGAACGCAACGGCTCCTTGAGTCTTCGTGCCAGGGTGAACAACTTGTCGACTCTGGGCCGAGCTATACTGTTATGCATATAGGTCTCGAGAAAGGTTTCCACCAAAACTGCATAGCTCCCGACGGATTTATCGGGCAGGGTGTAGAACCAACTCTTTGCCTCTCCCTCCAAACTGGCAGGGAAGAATTTGCACATGACCACATCGTGATTCTTCCATCTGTAGCAAGGACATGCCGTACATCTTGATGTGTTCTCCTATGTCGCCTGTGCCATCGAACCTAGATGGGAAGATCGGCGAGCGTACATTTTGGTGGAAACGGAGTCCGGTCCAATTCCCTAGTAAACGGTGTCTTCGGGCTTCATTGATTACTTATGCTAACTTATCATCCTCGTTATCTCCGGTCAGTTTCTTAACCATCCGCTCGAGCCGCTCGATCTTTTGTTTGGTGGACGCGTCCGTACTCTCATTGGTTGCTTCCTCATCGGCCGAAGAATCCTCGGCTGGCCCATACCCTTCTCTTGGCCGATTAGGGTCGGGTATGCGTTCTCGGCTTGGTGAGGGGGGTGGGGCGTCCCTCGGTGGAGTGTGGTTGCTGGAGGCGCCTCGGCTCGACGATCCTCTCGACCCCGTTCTCCTGTTGCGGAGCTGGTAATTTTCGTATTCTAACGCCAGGTTTCTCCTTTGCAGTTCTCTCATTAGGTCTTCTTGTCTTCTTTGGCTTGCCAGTATAGCAAGCAACATCGGGTCGGTGCTCTCGTGACTGGAGTGACCATTCACTTGGTGTCCCGTTGTGTTAGGGGGTGCGGTTGGGGGTCTCGCAGCGAGAGCAGCGGGGAGACGATCGGAGCTGTTGGGTGATCGACCGCCACTTGGGGGAACAATCGGAGCTGCGGGGTGGTTAGCCGACACTGGGGAACAGATCGGAGCTGCGGTGTGGTCGGCCAGTTACTGGGGATGTCCGATTAGGGTCCCCCTTGCCAAGTGTACTCGCCTTAAGCCTCTCGGCTTCTCGTTCTAGGTCTCAGCTGGTACTCTGTCGGTTGTCTTTCCCTCCTTCGTTCCTCGCGTATCGTTTGAACTTCCTCCTCCTCGGTATCCGATCTTCGTTCTCCGTCTTCCATGCTTGCCCTCATTCCTCGGCCCCATCGGCTCGGGTTAATCCTTAACACCCGGGTGGGAAATCGTCATCTCGGCCCAAATCGACCTCCTCGTCAACCAGTAGTCATGCCTTTGATCAATGCACGAGTCTCGCCACAGGTTGTTAGGTCGACGATCTTCGTCTTGAGAATCCGTGGAGTCCTTCTTGCCCGCTAGATCCCGCCAGTGACCCGGTTCCTCAGGATCCTGCTCGTCCTGGAGGTACTTGGCATTGCCTTTGTTATCGTCCTCGTTCCTCGGCTCGCCTATCCAGTTCGTACCTACGTCGACAAAGGACACAACACTTACTTGAATCGCTTTCGAAAAGTTTAAGGATGAAGTACGACGGTTCAACAGCGTGAGGTGGGACGGAGTTTTTATAGTACACTTCGTTTATGCTAGCGTGTTGGTCTCAGTGATCGAGTTGTTTTGGCCCTAAAAGACAATTTTTAAAAAGTCGTCCAGACACATCGCTTTCAGTACTTCCCTATGCATTAATCATTATTTGTCCTAACATTCCCTGCGCCAGGAGTCATTGACCACCCGTACATTAAATCGGAAGGTCTCTTTCTTGGCGACAATGGATAGTAACAACGACCCTCAACAACCGTTGTGCTTGATGGTCTTCCACGAAGTGAATCATGGGATATTTACGATTTTCTCTCGATGTCTGTAGGGTTTCCGAGTGTAGGATCAAAATGAGATTCGGCTAACATGTCGCTCACTATAATCCTTCCGACCATGGTTTCCGAAGACCGGACTCAACGATTACGAGCTAGTCTTGCTTCTACCATTGTTGTACTTTGCTTAACTTGTTAAAAGGAAGGGTTTAAACGGTGAGCGAGTAAATGAAGGCAAATATAACGATGTCTATCCTTAAATTACGAGGGTGGTAAATCTAGCATCTTAGGCGTCTCGATCGTTAGAGTTTTCATTAAGCATCGACTATTTTCAACGGATGTTGATAGGAGCTGTTGAATCTCTCTTTTATCAAGGTCTCAAACGATAAATCCGGCGAGATGGGGTTTCCTTCTAGCTTCTACCAACATCGAAAGATGTTATTTTGGGAGCTCACGGATCTTCCAACAACTCAGTTGGGGTGTCTTAAGCAAGCGGCTTATTCTATTGAGGCAGTCTTGACGACCTTTTACGAGACGAAAGACACGTTTTACAGGAGATGTAAAGACAATGAACAGGGGATACCAAGCGGACTCACAGACGAACTCGAAAAGGTTTTGCTATGAAAGGAAAGATAAAGAGCAAGAATCAAACTCCATGAGGTTTTGTTAGCAAACAAAAATAAAGAGCAAGAATCAAACTCCGCAAGGTTTTGTTAGGAAAACAAAGATAAAGAACCAAAAGAGTTTCTCTCTTAGCGTCAACTAGCACACAAAGTGGCTTAGGAGCTTGGATTTTCCTCTTTTGGTAACGACCTCAAGGTATCCGAAGATGTTATACGTCCCTTACTCGGCGCTAGAATGTAGATGTAGAAAATCCTACCCCTACATCCAAAGGATCTCATGCATGTATAAAGAAACCAAACAAAGTAGAGGTGTAAAAGAACACAAGAGATACGTGGTTCGGCATGATTACCTACGTCCACGGGGTGAAAGGAAGGTCTTATTACTATTTTTCCGGTTACAAATCGTATGCTTTCTCTCTATGCTCTTGGTGTACTCTCTTTCCTCACTTCTCACTTACCTCTCCAGCCCTATACATGATTCCTATTTATAGCCATAAAATGGTGATACAACGATATTACAGTGTTGGGCCTAATACATCTTCCTTGATGATCTCTTCGGTGCCTACCCGATGCTTCATCCGATCTTCCCTTCTACCCGAGTTGAAGCATCTGGCCGAGTGGTGGTTGCATCCGATGTTGCTTGTTAGGTGATGTTTACCGATGTCGCCTCGGGTTCTCGGCCGTGTTTGACCGAGTCTTCCTTATCTCTTTGCCTACTTTGTCGAGCATTAAATGTCCTCGAACCCGAGGATCGTCACATCAGAACTTTTTCTCCCCTTTTGCCTCGATCTCTCGACTCGTCTTCATACCTCTTTTCTCGCGCCCGGATTTGGTGGGGTGATTCGGTGCTTTCACTACTCCGTTTTCTTTGGTGCGCCCTCGATCTGGGATGGCTCCACTGTCCCTATGGATTATTCACACCTACAACCACATTGAAGTCGCATTTACCAGATATTACCTTGATTTCGTGATAATCGTCGTGTACTTGCTTTAGGCATCTACAGATACGCAAGCTCTTTATTTTATTCAACCTTAATGTTGTTTTTCTTTTTCTAAAGCATCTTTGGAAGGTAAAGCAAATAGTAAATTATTTTACTGAATTCATATATACATACCATGTCTTAAAAAGAAAAAGCATTTCGAATGACTTGAGACTCCCTCAATTGGCATGTGAACGTACATGTTGAAGGGCCTGCAAGATGAAATCTTATTCGACATATATATAAATACCAAGTCTTTTGTCTCGTCATTGTCATTAGATTATTGAATTACTTTCTGGTCTTTGTCATCCTCGATAGCACTGTTCTTATCATCATTCGAACATGTCTTCCTCAATGTATGATCAAATAAGCAGTCACGAAGCTGATCATGAGCATCATCATGAAAGCAGTAGTGGTAGCAGACGTAATAGTAAATGGATAATCGATGTGAAAGAAAACCTAGATAAGATGGAAGAATGGAGAAACGTGGATAACTGGATGAAGAAATGCATTTACCAGATACCGGCATACGTCACAGATCTGAACAAGAAAGCTTTTAAGCCACGAGCGGTGTCTTTCGGTCCCTTCCACCATGGAGAGGATCAGTTGATTCCGATGGAAGAACACAAGCACAGAGCATTACTTCGTTTCCTCAAGAGATCTAACAAACCCATTGAGTCTTACATGGACGCTCTTGATCGAGTTGGTAAGCACCTTATTGACTCTTACGATTGGCTTGATGAAGCACCAAGTAATGATTACCGAGATCAATACGGCAACTACACTGACAAATTCTTGGAACTCATGATGCTGGATGGTTGCTTTATGCTCGAAATTTTACGGACTGCCAGTGGCATCATTGACGATTATGCTTCCAATGACCCAATCTATAGTTACCATTCCAAACTAAACTTATTGCCTTACATAAAAGAGATATGCTCCAGCTCGAGAACCAACTCCCAATGCTTCTTTTGGACACTTTACTTGCTGTTGATATTGGTGACTCACCGAAGGTAATACCATCATTACAATATACTCCCTCCGTTCTTAAATAATAGGCTGGTATTTATACATAAATGTTTCAAAAAAAATAGGTTGGTTTCCTAATTGGGAAAGTCAAATATTACTATAGTTTTCTGGGACTACTTTTCTCTTAATTTTTTTTAATGACAAGTGTCATGGGGACCATTTCACTTCACTTATTTTATTGACAAGTGTTTTAAGGACAACTTTCAGTGATTAGTTCTCTTAATTTCCTTAATTTTCTCAAAAAACAAAGTCAGACTATTAAAAAAGAACGAAGGGAGTATATGAATTTTATTTTCTCTTATTACTTATAATTGATATTAACTACTCACTGATATACAGAACGAAGAGTTCCTAAACCGTATCATAATTAAGTTCTTTGCCCATAATATAAACTACCGCCAGATCATTGGAAGATGTCGACATATACTAGACGTATACAGGAAGAACCTTCTTCAAGAGTCAGGCAAAAAACCTCGTAAAACACATGCTCCCAGTACAAATGGTCACAGTGAATGTAGGAGGTTTGATATCATCCGCTCTGCAAGGGAGCTTTACGAGGCTGGCATACATCTCAAGACTAGTAGGACCTTGAGTCTGAAAGACATCTCTTTTTCTGGTGGAGTTCTTCGACTGCCGATAATTGTGGTGGATGACACAACTGAATCCACTTTTCTGAATCTGATGGCATACGAGAAGTTCCATGATGGAGAAGGAAATGATGTTACTGCTTGCATCTTCTTCATGGCCAGCATCATTGATTCAGCCGAGGATGTTAGTCTCCTCCACTCTAAAGGGATAATACAGAATGGGCTTGGGAATGACAACGCAGCTGCAAAGCTGTTCGACGAGCTGTCCATGTATGTGGCACCTGATCCTAATAGTAGGCTAGGCAAGCTGCACCAGGAGGTGAATGACTATTGTGTGAAGAGGAGGAATAAATGGCGCGCTAACCTTATTCAAACCTACTTTAAGAGCCCGTGGACCATAATTTCTCTACTCGCGGGTGTTGTCTTAATGGCACTCACCTTTGCTCAAACAATATACACCATATATCCTTACTATCACCCGCGGTGATTCTACAAAAGCACCACTACCTCCTAATCCAGCCTTGGTTATAATTTTAATTGCTCATTTGTAATTAGCTTGATATATGAAAATGGATTGAATCGTATTCTTGTGTTTCAAAACTCGGATGAAAGATACTTGGTCTAAAGATCTAACATGAACTAGTGAACTTTCACCTCCTTCTTGGAATTCTTGCTACTTCTGTGTCACGAAATGGAAATGATTGGAATATTGATATCAAGACCATATTTTTAAGACAATGAATTTCAAATTACAGGTGTCACAAGTTAAGTTAATTACATCGCTAACATAACAACAACAATCTGCTCGAATAACCAAGTTATGAATGAATCGGCATTTTTCACAACCACTACCCTCACTTTCCTGGGGCAAAATTTGTGGCAAAAGCCCAAGCATTGTTGCTAACAGGATCAGCAAGATGATTAGCCAAGTTCTCTAGAGGTCCTTTACCAGTCACAATCGCTTGAACAAAGTATCCAAACATGGAAAACATTGCCAATTCCGTTCTTGATCTCTTTCACTTTCAACTCAGCGAAAGCCTCTGGGTCATTGGCAAGTCCAAGAGGGTCGAAACTTCCACCAGGGTAAAGTGGGTCGACAACCTCACCAAGAGGTCCGCCAGCAACACGGTAACCCTCAACTGCACCCATCAAGATTACTTGTGTAGCCCAAATGGCCAAAATGCTTTGAGCATGTACTAAGCTTGAGTTACCCAAGTACGTAGTCCAATCCTCCCTCACTGAAGATTTGAGCTCCGGCTTTGAACCAAACAGCTTCACCGAATTTAACGCCATTACGTGATAGCAATTCAGGGAAGATGCATCCTAGAGCTCCAAGCATAGCCCATCTGCAATGAATCACCTCAAGTTCACGGTTTTTGGCAAAAGTTTCTGGATCTGCAGAAAGCCCGGCAGTGTCCCAGCCATAATCACCAGGGAACTCACCATTGAGATATGATGGAGCCTCGCCTGAGAAGGGACCCAAGTACTTAACTCTATCAGGACCATACCATGGGCTGGTAGATGAAACTGCGGGTTTAGATGATTTACCAGTGCTTTGCCACTTGTCTTTTCTCGGAAGAGCATGGTGATTCTTCCTTTACCCTCTGGGACGGATGGTGTTACTTTCACTGTCTTAGATTTACAAGAATAATATGGATTAATCTCACAATTGTTGAGACTGATTATATTTCATTGTGTATTTATATGAATACAAAGTACTGAGAATTGACGAAAGATTCAAAACCTAAGCTAAACAATAATAGCGTGAATACTGGACAGTTACAACTAGTTACAACAAATTACAACAAGAATGAGTACATAAGACTCGGACCTAAGCTAAAAACTTGCGTCTGGTGGTGACTGCTGACTGTTCAGTTGTGGCAAGACTGATGGATGGTGGTGACTTACATATACACGTCCAATACCCCCCCTCAAGTTGGAGCGGGAGGATCATGAGGCCGAACGCCCAACTTGCTGACAAGACGTCTAAACTGGTCCACTCCAAGTGGCTTGGTGAAGATATCAGCTAATTGAGCCGCAGATGGAATATGAGTTGGTTTTATGAGACCAGAGAGCAATTTTTCTCGAACAAAATAGCAATCAATTTCGATATGTTTAGTTCGTTCGTGAAAAACTGGATTTTCAGAGATGTGGATAGCAGCCTGATTATCACAATAGACTGGAATAGGCTTCGGAATAGGAACACAAAGATCAGTAAACAAATAATGCAACCATTGAAGTTCAGAAGTTAACCTTGCTAGGGCACGATATTCTGCCTCGGTGGAAGATAATGAAATCGTTGGTTGTTTCTTAGATTTCCAAGAAATAGGACTGTTGCCCAGCATTGTGAAATACCCTGTTGTGGATCGTCGAGTTGTTGGACATCCTTCCCAATCAGAATCGGTATAACCAGCAAGAGATAAAGAGCTATTCGCAGAAAGAAAAATACCATGACTGACAGTTCCTTTAAGATATCGAACTACACGATGTGCAGCATCCAAGTGACCTGAGCATGGTTGCTGCATGAACTGACTCAGATAATTAACTAAGTAGGTGATATCAGGACGAGTCACCTGAAGATAAAGAAGTCGACCAATTAGGCGACGATAAACACTAGGATCAGGTAGAGGATCACCGGAAGTTGGAAGTAGCTTAAGGTGTTGTTCCATAGGAGAAGGCGAAACCTTAGCACCTAAAAGACCAGAATCCTGAACAATGTCAAGGATATATTTTCGTTGGCAGAGAAAAATACCTTTGGGAGAGCGAGAAACTTCAATTCCCAGGAAATACTGCAAACGACCAAGATTTTTGAGAGAAAACTTAGATTCAAGTTTGTGTTTTAGTTCTTGAATAGCCGTGTCACTATTACCTGTAATAATAATGTCGTCGTCATAAACTAAAACATAAATGGATATCTTACCTGAATGAAAAATAAAAAGAGAATAGTCAGCACGAGATTGAACAAAACCTTCATCAAGTAAGGCTGCAGAAAATTTAGCGAACCATTGACGAGAGGCTTGCTTGAGCCCATATAAGGATTTGTTGAGTTTGTAAACACGATTATCTCCCTTTTTCTGAAAACCTGGAGGGAGTTTCATGTAAATATCTTCATGAAGATCGCCTTGTAAAAAGGCATTATTGACATCCAGTTGATGGAGAGGCCAATTATAAACTGCAGCAATGGAGAGTAAGACACGAACAGAAACTAGTTTTGCAATAGGAGCAAAAGTGTCATGATAATCAATTCCTTCCTGTTGCGTGTACCCTTTAGCAACAAGACGTGCCTTATGGCGCTCAATCGTACCATCCGGCCTATACTTGATTTTAAACACCCATTTACAGCCAATGGCTGTTTTTCCTGGTGGAAGAGTAGTGAGAGTGAAAGTATCATTGTCATTTAGAGCAGTATGTTCTTGTACAATAGCATCACGCCAGTCTGGATTTTTAATGGCTTCTGTGAATGTGCGCGGTTCATCATTGGTGATAACAGATGACAGGAAGGCACGATGTTGTGGAGTAAATTGAGAAAATGATAAATAGTTATTGAGGGGATACTGAGAAGTATAAGTGCACTATTGTGCTGAGCAAATAAAATCTTTTAAGTGTGAAGGACGATGACATTCTCGAGTTGATCGTCGTACAGATGGTTCTATATTAGGTGGTACGACTATATGTGAATCTAAAATAACAACCTCAGTAGTAGGAGGAGGTGAAGATACTATCCTAGTAAAAGAACTCGGACTAGATGATGGACCAGAAGGAGAGGATAATGATGTGTCATCCATAGGAGATGGGGCAGATGCTAACGGTGTATTATCAGTACCTGGAGTAGGACTGGATGAAATTAACTCCAAAGATGGATTGAGAGATGATGACTGTATTTGAGATGATGATACAGGAAAAGTATTACGAGAAGGAGTGACAACAGAATCTGTTGCTAGAGAAGAAATAGATTCTAGAGTTGTAGTGATTGGAAAGGAGGCAGTGGTACTGGAAGTTTGAGTGGGATTTGAGTATGGCAGAGGCAAAATTAAATCCTCATAGAAAACGTCAGTACTTTGCAATTCAGTTGGAGGGAGATCATTTGAATTTGAAAATTTAACATCCTTAAAAGGAAATAAGTGTTCGTGGAAGATAACATCGCGGGATACAAAAGTGGTCTTTGTTTCGATATCTAAAATTATATACCCTTTGTGATTCTAAGGGTAACCCAAAAACACACCCGGCTTCGCTCGTGGATCGAATTTGGATTTAATATTTGTGTTCAGAGCATAACACAAACAGACCAAAGACACGAAGATGGCGATAGCTAGGCGCACTAGCAAGAAGAACTTCATGCGGAGTTTTATGTGCCAATAGAGGACTAGGCATTTTGTTTATAAGATAACAAGATGTTAATACACATTCACCCCAATAAGTGATGGGTAATTGTGACTGAAAACGCAGAGCTCTAGCTACACTAAGTAAGTGCCGGTGTTTGCGTTCGACAACACCATTTTGTTGAGGAGTGTAAACGCAACTGCGTTGATGATGGATGCCATTTTCCTTAAACCACGTTTGAAATTCACGGGAGAGAAATTCTAAGCCATTGTCAGATTGGATTCTTTGTAATGAAGGGAGAAAAGGAATTGAGGTACCGGTAAACATATGACCGATTTTCTTAGAATACTGAGTAATAACAAAACTGGAGAAGTACTTAATGAATTTAAAAGTCTCATCCTTTGTGTGCATAAGGTAAACCCATGTACAACGAGAAAAAAGTCATCGACTATGGTGAGAAAATACTTTGCACCGGTGAGTGATGGTGTCACAAAGGGAACCCATATATCGCAATGAATAAGTTCAAAACAACGTTTAAAAGAAATGCGATTTCTATTGAAAGGTAATTTCGTTTGTTTTGCCAAAGGGCATACATCACAAGTACTAAAAAAATTGGAACTAATAAAATCAATAGAGCGACATAAAAATTTAAAACGATCAAGACTTGGATGGCCAAGACGACAATGCCAAACATCTAACGGCATTTTATGATTAAAAAGAGCTTTGTGTAATGTTGCTGGTCCAGCAGAAACTTGAAGTTGGTAAAGTCCAGAAACATGATTACCCCGACCAATCACTTGATTTGTGAGTGGGTCTTGAAAGATGCAATGATGCTGGAGTTAAGAGAGCAACACAATTGAGGGATCGTGTGAGTTTACTCACAGAGAGCAAATTAAACTTAAAATGTGGGATATGATGCACATTTGAGAGTATAAGAGTGGGTGAGAAAACAACTTCACCTGATATGCTTAACAGCGACAGAGAGCCATCGAGAAATTGCATTTCAATCAAAGTGTTGACAGGAGAATAAGAAGTACAGTATGATAAGGAATTACAGATGTGATGTGTTGCACCACTGTCATAAACCAAGGAGAAATAAAAGAAGTGTTAAGTATCTTACCAGTTAGGTTCACTCGAGGTTCCGTAGGAGTATCCTCTGTAGGAGGGTTGAGAAGAGTTAGAAGACTAGCATACTGGGACGCCGAGAGAGATGGAACAGCCATAACTGGTTGTGAATCTTGATTTGGTTGAGGTGCCAAAATTTTAGCTTTAGCAGCGACATGGAGACGATTGTTGTTGAGAGCAGCGGATTTAATCGATGGGGCTGTAATTAGGGAACCATCTGGATTCCATAAAGCCTTGATCTTGGTATAATAAACCGAAAAGACTTGTTGTATTGCAGCAATGAAGGGAGTTTCTTCAGCAGACAATGATGCCATTGTGAGAGGCAGAGAAAAAAAAAATGCTGAAAGAAGAAATATATTTAGGTTCCTGGAAGAAGAAGGATATTTAGGTTCCTAGGATCTAATAGGATGATACCATCTTAGATTTACAAAAATAATATGGATTAATCTCACAATTGTTGAGACTGATTATATTTCATTGTGTATTTATATGAATACAAAGTACTGAGAATTGACGAAAGATTCAAAACCTAAGCTAAACAATAATAGCGTGAATACTGGACAGTTACAACTAGTTACAACAAATTACAACAAGAATGAGTACATAAGACTCGGACCTAAGCTAAAAACTTGCGTCTGGTGGTGACTGCTGACTGTTCAGCTGTGGCAAGACTGATGGCTGGTGGTGACTTACATATACACGTCCAATACACTGCCTTTCCAGCAAGAAAAGGAGATGAGAGAGCCATTGTTGAAGCAGCCATTGAAGGATCAAGGATGTGATAGAAATAAGATCAAGAAAGAAGCAGTGGAAGGAAATGAATGATAGTTGGATGAGTTTGTGTTTTGGGACTGTTGATGCTGGGTCGTATTAATAGGGAGCATGCATCAAACGGTAACTTTATCTTGGGATATCTGTATGTATCCACATTGTAATTGGCTAATGAAGTTCCATGGCTCGGCTCAACGGTAGAACAGTAGGAAGCCTTCCATCACCAAGCTTATGGAAATCAAATGAATTCAACACCAGCCAGAGAAAATCAAATGGTAACTTATCTTGGGATATCTGTATCCATATTGTGATTGGCTGATAAAAGTTCCATGGCTCTGCTCAATTCTGAAGAGGTGGCACTATCTCATCCACCAGCTATAAATTTTAATATCAGCCAGGAAATACCCCACTTGTTGGTTGTCTGAGATTTTCTTTAGATAAATCTTTCAAATGCTCTTGAGTTTGTTGTAGACTGTCAAATAGTGTGTTCCATAGTGATTATATCACCCACATAGTGGTGAGGAGGGGAGTGACCCCCATTTCCCAACCCTAGCCCGCTACCAACCATAGTGTTAGAATCGCTCCCCTCCCCACCGTTGGATTTGACCACGGGATCAACCCGCGATACGTGTATCATCTCCCGTTATATCACCGGGATGGATCAGGCAGTCAAAGATATTCAGGATGGATCGGCCGATCCGGTCAACCATGACTCTGGTGAAAGATGCATCAGGCAGATATAAATAGTCAATATTTAGGGTTTTTACCCGAAAAGAGAAAATATGCAATGAGTTTACAGAAGTTTTTAAAACGTTAACCAACAGCAGCATGGAGAATCTTCCACAGATATATTAGAAAACATACTTTTTCGATTTTATATCGCGGTTGTATGCACAACTTGGGAAGCTATCCTTGTTTCAAAATTGTCACGCTGTGATTACATGATGGCAGGAATAAAAGAACTATTAATGAAAATGATGTTTGCATTGGAAGAGAAAATCCTAAACGAAATTCAGTAACTGTCTCTAAAAGTTTGTTGACTGACCACATATATTGAAGTTGCATTTACCAGATATTACCTGGATTTCGTGATAATCGTTGTTGCTTTAGGCATCTACAGAAACGCAAAAGCTCTTTATTTTAATGTTGCTTTTTCTTTTTCCAAATCTTCTTTGGAAGAGAAAGCATTACTATTGCTTCCTAGTTTCGTTTTCACGTTTCAAAAAAAAGAAAAGAAACAAAAGAAAGGAAAAGCACTTGGAATGATTTAAGACTCTCTCCAATGGCATGTGAACATATCAAAGGAAGCGTCTAGGAGCAAGATGGAATCCGGTTCGACATATATACGTACCCAATCTTGTGCCTCTTTTTCCTCACTCATCCTTAGTCTTAGATTATTGAATTACTGTCCGGTCTTTATCGTCTTCGAAGCACTGTTCTCATCAGTTGAACATGTCTTCCTCGACATCACTGTATGATCAAGTTAGTAGTCATGAAGCTGATGAGCATCATCATGAAAGCAGTAGCCGTAATAGTAAGTGGATAATTGATGTGAAAGAAAACCTAGATAAGATGGAAGAATGGAAGAAACCGGATCACTGGATGAAAAAATGCATTTACGAAATACCGGCATGCGTCAAAGATCTAAACAAGAAAGCTTTCAAGGCGCAAGCGGTGTCTTTTGGTCCCTTCCACCATGGAGAGGATCACTTGATTCCGATGGAGGAACACAAGCACAGAGCACTACTCCAATTTGTCAAAAGATCTAACAAATCTCTTGAGTCTTACATGGACGCTCTTCATCGGGTTGGTAAGCACCTCATTGAGTCTTATGATTGGCTTGATGAAGCAACAAATAATGATTACCGAGATCAACACGGAAACTACACTGACAAATTCTTGGAGCTCATGATGCTGGATGGCTGCTTCATGCTCGAAATTTTACGAACTGCCACGAGAATTATTGATGATTATGCTTCTAATGACCCAATCTTTAGTTACCATTGTAAGCTAAACTTAATGCCTTACATAAGGAGAGATATGCTTCTGCTCCAAAACCAACTCCCAATGCTTCTTCTGGATACTTTACTCGATGTTGAAGCTAGGGAAGCCGGAAATACTAATGGTGACGAATCGAAGGTACGTAATAACGTCATTGCGATAGACATCACTTATATTTTCTGATCGATATTCATTTGTAACTTCTAATTGATTTTACTACTCCTTGATAAACAGAAGGAGGAGTTCTTAAACAGTATCATAATTAAGTTCTTTACCCCAAATAGACCTACCCATATCGTTGGCAGATGTCGACATGTACTAGACGTATATAGGAAGAACCTTCTTCAAGAGCCACACAATAAACCTCCTAAACTACATGGTCACGGACCTCATGGTAAAAATGGTCAGAGTGAAATAGACAGTTTTGATATCATCCGTTCAGCAAGGGAGCTTTACGAGGCTGGCATACATCTCAAGACTAGTAAGACCTTGAGTCTCAAAGACATCTCCTTTTCTGGTGGAGTTCTCCGACTACCGATGATTGTGGTGGATGACACAAGTGAATCCACTTTTTTGAACCTAATGGCCTACGAAAGGTTCCATGATGGAGAAGGAAATGATGTTACTGCTTGCATCTTTTTCATGGCCAACATCATCGATTCGGCCAAAGATGTTGCTCTCCTCCATTCTAAAGGGATATTACAGAATGCGCTTGGGAGTGACAAGGCAGCTGCGAAGCTGTTCGACGAGCTGTCCATGTATGTGGCACCTGATCCTGATAGTAGGCTAGGCAAGCTGCACCAGGAGGTGAATGATTATTGTGAGAGGAGGAGGAATAAATGGCGTGCTAACCTTATTCAAACCTACTTTAGGAACCCGTGGACTATTATTTCTCTTGTCGCGGCCATTGTCCTTATGGCACTTACCTTTGCTCAGACAATATACGCCATATATCCTTATTATAACCCTCGTGATTTTACTAAAGCACCACCTCCTCCTCCATCCAAACTTGGGTAGTAACCATATTCTGTTTTAATTTCTTAAACCATACTTTTGTGTGTGATTTACCCAGTTATGATGAGTTTCTTGATTGATGTTACATTTAAAGTTATCAGTTTTAATTGGTGATTTGTGATTTGCTTTAGATGTATTGAATTCTTGTTTTTTAAAATTCCGATGAAAGAAACTGATAACTATCCTAATTAACTTTAGGTTGCAAATAGTCAAAAGGATATCTAACAAGATTCTATTTAAGTGCTCTTCTTACATAGTACTCGATTTCAGTAAGAGTGGCATTTCACCACGAGCCTCATCCTCCAAAATAAAGGCATTGCAATGGAAAATTTGTGCAATTTAATGATAATGAGTAGTTTAGTTAACATGCTTGGATTGTCTTGCTCATATATGTTTTTTCAGTGTCTAATACTTATCTAACAGCGGTAATATGATACAGCCATTCAAATGAACATTGATTCTACATATCATTCAAATCTCTTAGAAGACACCAAAAGGAGCAAAGAGAAGCTTCTTCCATGCTTGGAAGGAACCAACGGAGACGAAGAGAATCCTCTGGGGTGAGGCTAGTAAAATTTTTTTGGATAAGGGGCACTTAAAATTACCATGGAATGACCCTTTTTGTCCTATTACCCGCCGCCCCTCTAATAAATCTGCCGCCCCTATAACAGGATTGTTACCTTAGATCTTGCTACTGTCTAGATGTTGGACCTATCAGCCTCCCTGCTTGACTCGTTTTTATAAGTTTGTGTTGATCATTTTTCATTTCGCATATTGTATGTGTAGAAATTCAAAGGAGGCAAAGTGAAAGGCTATTCACTTAAGAAAGTTGAT